>JAHTLZ010000237.1:7907135-7923154 GCA_023846285.1 Phrynocephalus versicolor | reverse complement strand
ACAACAACAACAACAACAACAACAACAACAACAACAACAACAACAACGGCGAGGCAAGCAGCCGCTTCCTCTGCGACGCCAGAAGCTTTATTTGCCGAAAGAGGGCGCCTTCCGCTCTTGAGCTGCCCTTCGGGAAGAGGCGTGAGTTTGCAGAACTCACATGATGACCACACATGCACGTGTGAACGAGGCAGCCGGCCTTGGCCGAGGAGGCGAGCGGGGCTTTCCGGCCGCGGGCGGGCCCGGCCGCGCTCGCCTTCTGCTCATGCCCGCCCCTGAAGAGGAAGCAGCATGGCCGCGCCCGGGGACTCCGCCGCCGCCTCCTCCTCCTCCTCCACGCCGCGCCCGCGGGCCTTGGGGGAGTTGGGGGGCGGCACGCAGTCCTCGCAGCGCCTCCTGGCCTATAGCGACGCCCTGCTCTCCATCATCGCCACGGTCATGGTGAGCTCCCGCCGGCCGGGCGAAAGCGGGGGAGAAGAAGAAGGGCGCGTGGGAATGTTTAGGGCTGGCTGGGCGCCCTGCGCCTTGGACATGTCGACGTTCAACCGGGGGATCCTCACTGCGCAGGAAGCTGGGCCTGTGGGGTGGCTGCCTTGCGTGCGGGGGAAGTTTTCCCCTTCCGTCACAGGCACGTGAAAAGTGATCCAACCCCGCGGCTGCCAAAAGGGGAGGGAGCCAAATTCTTTTTTTAAAAGCGTTAAGACGTTGCGTCTCTTGGAGAACTTCGCATATATAGCGTGAGCATCCTCACGACGGGGTTATCCTTAATTCTCAGCGGGTTTTAAAAGCTGCATTTGGGTTGTCTTTCTGCACCCGAAGAGAGACAGGACAGTCGAGAAAGCAATGGGGCTGCCAGCTCCCAGCATTGGCACGAGTCACCTCCCCCCCCACACACACACACAAATATACCGTAATAATTGCATTTGGCACATCTGATCTCGCCTGATTTCAGAAGCTAAGCAGGGTCGGCTCTGGTTAGTACAGTGGACCCTTGTATAAGAAACAATTTGTATAACATAAAATCTGTACAACATAAGAAATTCCGGAGATAGGGGAAATTTGCTTAACATAATCGCCTATGGGGCGAATCTGTACAACATAAAAATGGGATCACTCTGTTTTCAATGCATTCCTATGGGAAATTTGTATAAAGGAAAATTTGCTTAACTTAATTTCATTTGGAATGAATTAATTCCTTTATACAAGGTACCACTGTACTTGGATGGGAGACCACCAGGGAATACCAGGCGCTGTAGGTGTCTGGAGTAGGAACTGGCAAACCACTCCAGTTTTCCTGCCAAGAAAACTCCCATGAACATGGGGTCACGGAGAGACAGTCATGACTGTAACAACACAACACACACTTTTTATGAATCAGCCTCTCACCAGGGTGTCCAGACCTGGTTCCATATTGCTCAAAGACATGTACCAAGTGTGATTCTTCTTTCTGACCTGCTGTATTCTCTCTCACAACCGCCCAGTGAGGTAAATTAGATGAAGAAATGCTGACTATTAGCTCGAGATCTGGATGGTTCAGTGGTTTAGCCACCTGGCTGCAGAGCTGCAGGCTGGGAGTTCAATTCCCCCCCCCCCTTCTCGAGAAGGTCTGGCCTGGATGATCTATAGGGCCCCTCCCAGCTTTGCAAGTCAGATACTGTACTGTATTATTATTTATCCTCCAGAGGTAGCTGACTGAATGGGATACTGTCTCTTTAAGTGCTCTAGCCTTTTCTTCCTCTTAACAAGGTTTCCTCCCAGACACACACATCTTTCAACTGTTACATTCATCATGGCGGCGGCGGCAGCAGCAGCAGCAGCAGCAGCAACAACAACAATAACAATAACAACAGTATCAGAAAGGTTGAAAAGGTTGGCCTTATACCAGCATGCTTAAGCAGTACATTCTGACAAAGAGTATGGAGGCATTCATCCTTAGGCTATGAGTTCATGGTTGATTTGTCACCTGGGAGTGGCAGTCTGAGTAGCTGTTGGCGGACTGCAGTTGTGCTCCCCTGTTCCAGTGGAAGGAATCCAGCCATAAGGAAGGACTCGTAACATAAGACAACAGGCTGAAAAGCTATTTTGCATTAAAAGCCAAACTAGATAGATGATCAGGGTTCCAAGTATCTATCTAAGCGAGAAGAATCCCCCTTGATAAAAATTCTTCAGGTGGTGTCTAGGTGGGATGATAATGAACCAAGAAGGAGATCCAAGGAGCAACCACTCCTGTCACATTAAGTTGTCCTCTGCAAACTGTCCAGTGTCCTCTAGCTTCAGCCTGACCACTTAAATGAGAATAACCAGGTCTTGTTTATATGCCGATGCAGTAAATCCATTTGTTTTAAGCAAATATCTTCTGTACTCCACTGCAAAGCATCAGATTGTCTCTATCTCCTTTTCAGTACCTTAACATAGATTAAAAACACATCTGTCACTCCCTGCCAATGACCTGATGCACATTATACATGACAAAACATGGATATGGTTTTAGTTGTCTCTCTCTTGCAGATTTTGCCTGTGGCTCACACAAAGATACACCCAGATCAGGTACAGTGCATTTCCTATTCAATATTCACTTTCAATAAATTAAACTGCATTTTGAATGTCTAGACCAGTGGTTCTCAACCTGTGGGTCCCCAGATATTCCTGAACTGCAACTCCCAGAAATCCTGGCCAGCTCAGCTAGTGATAAAGACTTCTGGGAGTTGCAGTCCAGGAACATCTGGGGACCCACAGGTTGAGAACCACTGGTCTAGTATGCTTGCTCTTGTACAATGGCTCTCAAACGTGGGTCCCCAGATATTCTTGGACTAAAACTCCCAGAAGCCTTCATGATTAACTAAGCTGGCCCAGATTTCTGGGAGCTGCAGTCCAAGAACATCTGGGAACCCCAAGCTTGAGAACCTCTGTTCTAGTACAAGGGATTATATAATATTGGACAGTGGAGGGGGGGGATCAAGTCCTATGTAGTATTTTAAATCCAAAATGACCAGCATGTGAAATTCCACCTCCAGACCAAGGCATGGGAAGCTTTTGTTCCTCAAATGTTTGAAATATAACTCCAGCAGTTCCTTTCCATTGGGCATTCTGAGTGGGGCAGAGGGGGTGAGAGGGCAGAACATCTGGAATGTGAAAAACATCTGGAGGCCCAAAGATTTCCAACCCTAAACTGCAACAGTGTTTCCCAATCCCGGGTCCTTCAGATGTAGATGGATTACAGTTGCCACCACCCTGACAGCTGGCCATTTTAGCCAGGATGATGGGTACAGCAGTGTTTGTGAACCGCTGATCTAAAAGAGTGGCTGAGATTCAGTAGTAAGGCACAGCTAGAGTAGACCCATTGACTCTTGGGATTTGGTGAGTAGAAAACCACAGTATTTTGTCTCATCATGTATTGCAATTTCAAGTTAAAATTGCTGAGCGGGGGAAAAGATCTTGGCTTTGGAGCTGAATTAATAGGAGCCACCCACTGCTGTTTTACATGGAGAGATGGCATGTTTATTTATTAATTTTATTCCATTAGCTTTACACACCATCCCATTAGTGTGAGGCACTCTTCAGGCCGGTTCGCAATGGGCAGAGGAACAGATAAATAACAAAACCAGGTGAAACTAGAGAAACAACCACCAAAACAAACAATAGAAAGCCCCTTTTCTCTATGAGAGTGAAAACAGAGGAGCAGCATCAGAAAGAGGCATTATGCCAGGCCTTCCTGAAAAGCAATGTGTTGAGCTGTCCTCTGAATGTTAGCAGGGAAGGGGCCTGGTGGTGCAGCTGGTTCCATAGAGTCAGTGCCACCACAAACAAGGCCCAGCTCTTTGCAGAGATCTTCTGGGCTTCCCTCAGAGTGGCAACATGGAGGAGCTGAGCCTGGGAGGTTCGGGTGGGTGGGGCAGATGAAATTGACTGTGAATGTACACTCCATGAGGCCCAGGCAGAGTGTGAATAAAGCATGAGGGACCTCACTAGGGTCATTGCATGTCTCCCATTTCTATCTCTATCTCTCTCTGCAGTAATGAAGGTAGAGTTTCTGAAGGAAAGGGGACATGAGCAAGATGGCGTCCATGTACCATGAGTGATTTTGTGAACATTGAGGCGATTAAGGGAAGGAAATGCTTGTTTTCATTTACAGCACAAAATCTAACACTTTAGGGATATTATTTAGCAGGGAGCTTTTTCCTTGTGCTAGCTTCCATGAGAGAGAAGGGCGCCGTGTCACGTTCCTGAAACTTATTTCGTGCATGCTTCACAAGAGTTGTGTTTCATTTCAGAAATTTGACGAAAGCATCCAGCAGCTGCTAGCCACCAGAGTTGCCGTTTACCTGATGACTTTTTTAATAGTAACGGTGGCCTGGGCAGCTCATGTCAGGTAGGCAGTCTGTCTTATGTTTCAAATATACATGCCAAGTGACTTTAAAATGTAGCACTCACTGGTTAACTAACAGGAAAGGCAAGCTGGCAGCATTGTGACACGCTTTCAGGTACTGCTGAACCCTGCGGTGCCAACTGCATTAACTGCCTGTGCAAACATGTTGGAGCAGCCTTGAAGGTAAGTCAGACAAACAGTCTGGTACCCAAAGATACATAGCTTAAAGGTCAGTTCATTGCCTGAAGCATCCTGTTGTCCGGGTGGCTTCTGGAAGGCCATCTGAGCGAGTCCTGGAGGAAGTTGCATTCTTTTGCTGTTTTACTGTCTAGGAATGTGTTAAAGTCCTGCTGTTCTGCTTGATCAATTCAGAGGTTCTGTTCAGTGGCCCTGTCTGCTGGCAATAGACAGCTCCTCCGCAGATGTGACTGAGCATCTTTTAAAGCAGAACTGGGGTTGTGTAGCTGAATTGCATCTCCCTTCGATCCTACCTGGAGCAGCCAGCGTGAGGAACCAGATGGAACTGCAATTCAAAAACATCTGAAGGGTGATGCACTTGCCACCTCCTGCTCTTCTGTGTTTTCTGCCAATGAATTCCACAATTACGAGACAGGTGAAAAATAGTGGAACGAGGCATGGCACGCAGACGGACTAGGGGCGTGAATGCTGGCCACCGCTGCCCTCACTGAATAAAACAATGCACAGCAGTTCTACAGATTTTAAAAATATTTTTAATTTTCTGAAAGATGTTGTTATTGTTGTCGGTCTTGGGGAGTTTGTGGATATTTGAGACAGTTATTATACATTTCTGTAACTATACAACATGGAAATGTGAAGATTTCACCTTCCGTGGATGACCTCACCAAAAGGATCCCGCATACGCCGGTAAGAGGAAACAGTATGTCGCTGCTCTTCTGATCCCTAGTGGTGAGGCAGGCTAGGATTTCTCAAAATCATGTTTCAGATTCATATCGATGTCACTCTTTGGGTCAAATTGAATGAGCTCAGTTGTGAGAAATTGTTAATTTAGGACCTGAATTCCTCTGAGTTAGGAGCCTGGGCAGTGGGATTTGCAAACTATTTGCAGTGATGGACCTTTTCAGTACTTTAGAACTCTTATAACACTCTAATGGGGTTATTTACCTTAACCCTGATGGTTTTGAATAGGAAAAATTGGAAATCGTATGCCTGTTACTTTGAGCAAAATTTTAAGTTTTCCAAAATGGCATCGCTGCATGTAAGACTTACACAGCCAATATATGTATTTGTCAGTGAAATCTTTGTATTACAGGGCAGTTATTGCAGTCTCTCTTTTTCTCTTTCTCTCTAGACTTTTTCAAGTGATTGGACATATAGATGACATACTTGCCCTTTTAAATCTGGTGAGTGAAATAACTAATTGTCTGTTAAAAATAAAAAGGCAGTACCTATATAATTCAACATAGCCAGATAGAAACAGCCTTCACTTATAGTAAGAGCAGTATTGGACACAGTCCTGTCTCATTTACAAATGTCATGTTTACAGGTGGACATGAACCACTGGGTCATTTACCGGCTGAACAGGTGTTCGGTGGTTCCTGCTCTGCCTCCTCTACTTAGAAGCAGTGCCCGAAAGAGACAGGCAGGGAGGCCAGTGGGGGCCAGTCAGTCGAGACAGGACAGGATACCACCAAACACCTGTATGACCAGTAAATAAACCAGCACAAACCACCAAACTGGAGGTTTAAGCCCATCTGTAGTCATGTTGGTGATATTTCATAAAAACATTGGGTTATGAGTCTTCCTGAACACACCAAGGAGCATCATTATTGCCTCCTCACCAACCCCCCCCCCACATATCATTGAAAAACATGTTCTTAGCACCTCTGTAGCCAAGAGAGTCAGAACTAACTTTCTTATGTTTACATGTGAGCTCTGTAGACTTGTATTATGGTAGTAGAAACCTCTTAGAGAAACAGGAAATGCTCCAAGAAAGAGATTTCAGTATTGCTTGCAAAAGTGGCATAAGGATATGCTCATAAGTAATAGAGGAAAATAGCTTATGGTCAATGTGAATGTCTTCCAGAAGGGTTGCGATGTTACGCTTTCCCAACAAAAATCATAAAGCGTGCTGGGTCCTATTTGAGACATACTTTAAAGGACAAGCGAATTCCAGCGTCGTCTTGTCAACATTTGGATTTAGCCTCGCTTGACAGAACTTAATATTGACCACCTCAATGGGGAAGTTCTCAGTCAAAAGGGCCCGGTGAGACACGGTCAAGCAAGTTGCTAAAGAACTTGAGATTAAAAGAATCATGGATGCACAGAGGACATGATAGGGGAGAAAACAAGGCTGTAACCTCAACAAGCCAAGGTCATCTAACTTGCCTCCACTGCCTCTGTAGTTGCCAGGCTTGTATTGGCCTAGGTAGCCACCGGCGTGTCTATTCCCACGCCACTGCCCGGCCTTAACTACTCGCTGCTGCTGCTTTACTTAACTAGTGAGTTTGAAGCTGATTCCAATGGTCTTCTTCAAAAATCAAGGACAAACTGTTGTGGTTTGCCACTGCAGCTTAGTACCTTCCTTGGTAGGTTTTGATAAAGCTGGAGGGCTCCCAAGGTTCCCCTAGGCAGGGGTTATCTTTGTTCAGTGGGAGCTATTGCAGTTTGTCAAAGCTCACATTTAGAAGCTCCGGGACATGTGAGATTTTGGGGTGGGGGGGGTGGGGGGGTAGGTGTCCGTGGCTGTCATACAAGGAAGAGGCAAATTGCAGTAGCATCCACGACTCTCAAGGGTCCATGGGGAGGGGCCATTTAATTGGATTACCGTGCACAGGAAGCCATTTCCTCTCATATTGCGAATCTGTTCTTCCCTCCCCTAGGCCTGCATGATGGTCATCACCTTTTTGCCATATACAGTAAGTAAGCATTCTGGGTTTGTTTATGGTTGATGTACTCCCTTTCTCATTATGGGAAGAACACATACAGAGTATAAACTTTCTCTAATTCATAGGTTTATGCTCCTTTTCAAGTCTTACATCCGTGGGTCAAAAATGTACTGTTTTAATTCATCGTAGCGGAACCTAATTTGCTGCAATGAAGTAAAAACTAGAGAGCAAATAAAATCACAGTGGGCGCCAAAGGCAAGACACAAGTGCATGTGGATGTACCATATATTCAACAGCAAGTCCTGTTACGAATATTCATGCATTTCACACAGGACCTTTTGTTTTCCGTTTATGTGTGGCTACAGAATTTTGCATTCCTCTTAGATAACAAGTAAGGGAAATTGTTTTAAATAAAACTTGAGTGAGCAATCTCTCTCTCACCACCACCACCTTCCACAATAATCCTTGGTTATCTGCTTGCAAAGAAGTACAGACCTTCTCATAAATGACGACGACGACAACAACAAAGGAGCCAAATGGGCCACAGAAATAATTAATGGGTCTCTCCAAGAGGGCAACATTCCCCCTCCCCTCAAGGGGACATTAGACCCATTTGGAAGAAAACTAATTTGGCAGTGGACCAAATTGGTAATTATAGACCCATCGCCAATATTCCTTTCATCAGCAAGGTAGTCGAGAGGGTGGTGGCGGACCAGCTCCAGGGGCTTCTGGATGGAACTAATGTTCTCAATCCATTCCATTTGGGGTTCAGGCTGCAACACGGTACAGAATCTGCATTGGTCACCCTGCAAGGTGACCTTTTGAGTGAGGCTGATGGGGCAAATTGTCCTTTTTGGTCCTCTTCAACCTCTCAGTGGCCTTTGATACCATCGACCGCGGCATCTTCCTGGGGAGGCTCTCTGAGTTGGGGGTTGGAGGCCCTGCTTTGCACTGGTTCCGCTCCTTCTTGGGGGGCCGCCATCAAAGAGTACAGCTGGCAGGGATGACCTCTACCCCTTGGTCCCTCAATTGTGGGTTGCTATGGGAGTCAGCCATGTCCCGCATGCTTTTCAAAATCTATTTGAGGTCGCTGGGGAGGTTGTTAGGAGGTATGGGGTTTCATGTCATCAGTTTGCTTATGACACCCAGCTCTATATCTCCTTTCTATGCCATTTCATCCCAGGAGCGCTGCCTGGATTCTGTGCTGAGGTGGATGAGGGCAAACAGACTGAGGTTGAACCCAGACAAGACAGAAGTCCTCTGGGTGGAGGTGCCATCTGTTGGCAACTTGGGAAACCTCTACTTTGGGGCGGGGTGAATCTCGTTGCACAGGATGGGGTGCATAGTCTGGGCGTAATATTGGACTAGCTCATCTTGGAAGCCCAGGTAGCATCGGTGGTCTGCTCTGCCCACTACTACCTTTGGTGGATCGCTCAGCTGTGCGCCTTCATGGACCCTGGGGCCCTCACTATGTTGGTCCATGCACTCGTGGTCTCAAGATTAGACTACTGCAATGCTCTTTACATGGGGCTGCCTTGGAGGTTAATGAGGAGGCTTCAGCTAGTGCGGAACTCAGTGGCCAGATTAATAATGGGTTTGAGAAGACACCAACACATCTCCCCTACACTGGCTATGTTGCACTGGCTGTCGATTCATCGCCTCATTGACCTAAACGGTTTAGGACCTTGTTATCTGTCAAACTGGCTGCTTCCACAGAATTCCACCCACATCACCTGCTCGTCTCAGGCAGGTAACTTGAGGGTCCCTATGCCAAAAGAAGCCCATAAATCATCAACAAGGAACCTAGCCTTGGTTGTGGAAGCAACTTCCACCAGAGATTTGACTGGCTTTCATGCTATCTGTCTTTAAAAAAAAAAAACTGAAGACATGACTTTATAGATCTGCTTTCCCTGATCATTAATTATTCTTTTCATTACCTGGTCTATCATTCTTATGCCGTCTTTGCCCATCTTTGTTTTTTGAATATGTATTTATAATTTTAATGAAGATTTAATGTAGATGTACAATTTTAATGTATATTTAATGTAGATATAGTCATTTAAAGATTTAATTTAGATATAGTTATGTGTATTTTTTATTTGTTATGTTGTTTTACATTGTATTTTGTACTGTTTTTATGATGTACAGTAGTGCCTCGTAAGACAAATTTAATTTGTTCTGTGAGTCAATTCGTCTTATGAAAAATTTGACTTACGAGGCACACTTTCCCATAGGAATGCATTGAAAACCAATTAATCCATTCCAGAGGGAACAGATTAATAGGTTTTCAATGCATTCTTATGGGAAGGCTGTCTAAACCCCCCTCAATCAAGGGACAGTAGAAGGATGTTCCTCCCCTGTAGCAGACAGACAATTGATTTTGACAATGACCCGGGTGAAGATGAGAAGTCCTTGCTCTGCCCAACAAAGTGTTGGGCAGAGGAGGGACCAATGGATCTTCGCCCAGCCCAGGCGCCTTGCAAGGCAAGCGGGAGTGGCGATCCAACCGCTGCTGCTTGCCTTGCAAGCTTTCCGGGCTGGGAGAAGATCCATGGGAGAAGATCCATGGGTCCGTGCTCTACTCGGGCCAGAGTGCTCATCACGGGACATTTTAAAATGTATTTTCTCCAAGCCCGGGAGGGTTGCAATGCAAGTGGTAGTGGCGGCAGATTGGTGGGCAAAGCAGGGACCCATTCATCCTCACCCATCCTGGGCTGTTCCCTTGCAAACAGCCAGGCTGGGCAAGGATCAATGGTACCTTGCAAGACAAATGTAAACAGGGAGGAACACTTAGTCATACGAGTTTTTCCTATCCTTGGAAATTACATTCGTCTTATGAAGTTTTTGTCTTAAGGGGCATTTGTCTTGCGAGGTATTACCTCGTAAGACAAATGCCCCTTAAGACAAAAAGCTCATAAGACAAATGTAATTTCCAGGGATAGGAAAAACGCATAAGATGAATTATTATTATTGTTACTGTTGTTGTTGTTGTTGTTGTTGTTGTTGTTGTTGTTGTTGTTGTTGGTATTACCTCGTAAGACAAATGCCCCTTAAGACAAAAAGCTCATAAGACAAATGTAATTTCCAGGGATAGGAAAAACGCATAAGATGAATTATTATTGTTATTGTTGTTGTTGTTGTTGTTATTATTATTATTATTATTATTATTAGTAGTAGTAGTATTCCAATAATAATGTATTTCCAATTCAGTAATGTAGTTCCCATTCATTAGGTCAGTTCTTTGGTGTGCCTTCTGGCTGTAGTAAGATGCCAAAATTTACAAAAGGTCCTTGCTTTATTATTCTTATTCTTATCTGGAGAACACAGCTGCCAGGTGTTAACTGGAGTTGGCCTTCTCCAGTGGTCAAGCTCTTTCCAAGAGCCTAGGATGACTGGAGAATTCATTATCATTATTAAAGCTTTTCTGATTGTTTATATGTATTTATATTAGATGCAAAGTACTATTTTTAAGAGTGGTTTAATTTCTATTTATGCATGCAGCCTTATTGGCTATCAAGCAGTAAATTATTTGTACGCTTTAGCAGCCGATATGGGCCATACATATTTTTGTTCTTTTCATGCTTGGTGGCACCTGTGACAGATCTAATACTTTTCTCTTACAGTTCTCCTTAATGGCCTCCTTCCCAGATATACCGTTTGGCATTTTCCTGTTTAGCTGCTGTGCCATTATAATTGGCGCTATTCAGGTACCGTTGCATTTCATTTCAGTATTTCGAATTAGATCTGTGCAATGTAACATTAGTAGGAAACTTCCAGGTAGTGTTGTTAGTCTGTTCCGGCAGGAACATCAAGGAGTCCTGTAACATCTTGTAGACAAACAAGTGTTGTTTAGCATCTCTGGTGGACCACAACTTAAGTGTTCTGTAGTTCCATGGAAATGTGTTAGCTTTGAAGATGGCACATGTCCTCTTAGGAAAGAAGTGGTCGTTTTTTATTAGAAGATGGGGATGCTTAGAGATGGGGATGAACCATGGTTCGGTGGCTTGGCATGGTCCAGCAGACCATGCCCACATGTGTTGTCTGGTGCCATGGATGTCCTGCCCTGCTTTCTCCCATGGGCACCCACTCACGGAAACATGGTTCATGCCTATCTCAAGTGCTGATTATGAAATGTGGCCTCCCCAACGTTGGCCTGCAAATCCTACCAGTCCAAGGCCAGCTGATGGAGGATTCTGGGAGTTGGACTCCAATATAGCCTGGAGTCCTGTGCATCGCATATCTGCCTGAAAGGAAACAGTAAATTCATTTGCACCAGCTTGGAGAGCAGATGAGACTGCAGTGACATACAAGGCTGGAATTTAGTGTGGGAAAAATGGGAAATTAGAGTTTGCTCTGATTGGGCGTGGCAAATACCTCCCCTTGGGATGCAAAAGATAAAGAAGGGGGCGGGGGCTAAAGCTTGGAACACCAAACCTTATAATACAAAATGCCAATAAGCAGTCTTTTGGTCTTCTACACTAATGGAACATTTTCTTCCCTCTGTAGGCGGTCATTGTGCTGTATGGTTTTCACCACCCCTATTTACTTAATCATGAAATACAGGAGTCTGAAAACCAGGCATTTTATAAATATCACATACTGAAGATCATTCTAAGAGGACCAACACTTAGCTTCTTTGCTGCCCTCTCCTCATTTTTCTTCATTCCACTGGTAAGTCCTGCTTAAATTGTCGGTGGAGATTCTAAGTCATCTAGGTGAGGTTATCCAGGAGATGAGTCCATGGCAACTGGACTTCTTTTCTTGTAAGATCAAAACATTTAGAATCATAGAGTTGGAAGAGACCTCAAGGGCCATCCAGTCCAACCTCCTGCCATGCAGGAACCCCCATCACAGGATTCCTGACAGATGGCCATCCAGCCTCTGCTTAAAAAACCTCCAAAGAAGGAGACTCCAGCACCCTCATTTGTGGCAGCATAGTCCACTGCCAAACAGCTCCAACCTTCAGGAAGTTCTTCCTAATGTTCAAATCGAATCTCTTTTCCTGTAGTTTGAAACCATTGCCCCGCGTCCTAGTCTCTGAAGCCATGGAAAACAAACCTGTTCCTTCTTCAATATGACATCCTTTGTTGATCTTACAAGAAAAGAAGTCCAGTTGCCAGGACTCAGCTCCCAGATCCTGCTTGAATCATAACAGTGATACGCAGACGGCTCCACAAGGAACGGAAGTATGCCTTTGAAAAGTCAGCTGTCCTCGTTCTATATTTATCTATTAATCTGTGCCACTTTTCTGGGGAGTTGACCAGCAGGATGCTAGCAAGATTTTTGGTCAGCACTGATGATCTTGGGAGTTAGAGAGCCTGACTGACTTAGGGGTTTCGTGATTGCCCAGAAAGCAAGTTGTTTTGATTCCTTTCATTTAATTGGGCGTTGTAGCAAAATGTTGTCATTGGACTGCATTGTCTGGCTTTTCCCTGTTTAATTGTGCAATAGTTAAACTTAAATTAAATTGCTAATGTAACTTGACCTTTGACTGTTGTTTGTTAAATCAGATAGCCAGCTTGACTGCACTCTTTAAAAAAATGTTTACCATTCAGGTACTGAAAGAGTCGGTCACGACTGTAATGACACAACACACACACCGAACCACCCATTATTGTAACAGTCATGGGTATTGGGAAGAAATGCTTCTCTGCATATTCTACCCCCACCCTTGTGATCCATTCCATACATCAGTGTTCTGTGCTCACTGAGGACACATTGGGTTGCTTTGATGCTGATGGAATGGAGGAGTCAACCCCCCACCACCACCACGCAATACAATATGTATTTGTGCTTCTTCATACAATAAGGTTATCTCTATGTGTTGGAGACTGAGGTTGTCGTACTACAGTGGCTGTAGCCACCATACAATAATGACCAGTGACAGGTCTCCATGTTGTCTCCCTGCCCCCAAGAAACTAAGAATAAGAATAAGAATAAGAATAAAACAACTTTCTTTTTATGCCGCCTTTCTCCCCAAATGTCCTGGAAACTTACTTGTGCAACAGGTGCAATGTAGGTCCCTTGCTTTTTTGTTGCTCCTTGTGCAGAGAAATATTAAGCTCCGTCTTCTGCAAGCATAACCCAACTTGGAGTGCTTGTCCCAGCAGGGGGTCCCATCTTACTTGGTTATTGACAAGTACCCTACGGTAGCAGCTCCCAAGCTTTTTAGCACCTGAGACTGTTTTTGTCACTAGTGGTGGTGGAGTTTCTTCTTGGGCACATGCATGCACACAGAGGGGTCTTATTAGATGCATGCACACAACTTCCCCCACCCCACCCGGAGTGGTTCCATCATGACCCAAACAAAAACAGTTGCCTCAGCCCCACATGGAGGGGCCACATGCGTTGCAGGGAACAATGCTGGTTGTAGGACCCAGTTTCTAACAGGGTTTGGGGCTGGTGATGGAGTTGGCAGTGTTTGTTTTATCTTTTTCTCGCTACCGCTCTTAGTTAACACTACAATCCCACATCTCGCTCCCCCTTTCCTTTGAAAGTTGGAGTCTCGGCTTGTGGCTTTTAATCTAGTCTTGACACATACATTGGCAGTTCCACATGAAAGGAACTACATAGAACTATCATTTGTCAGAACAGATCTGATCCTGAAGGAGTAGTTTGGGCAGGACAGGTTGATGCCGCCACCACCACCCCAAGGGTAGGATGTCATCTCTGATTTGGGTTTGTTTAAAAAAGAGACGGACACAAATGGCTGTGTCCTTTCCTTGTGAAATTACAGTAGGACCCCAGTATCCACTGGGGAGTGGTTCCAGGCCTCCCCGTGGATAATGAAAACCGTGGATAAGAGAGAACGCCTGCCCACCCACCCCCAAACTGCTGTTTCCTGACTGTAGCTTGCTTTATGACTCCTGTTTTGAGACGGTAGCTTGCTTTATGGCTGCTGTTTGTGACAGTAGCTTGCTTTACAGATGCTGTTTGTGACAATAGCTTGCTTTACAGCTGCTGTTTTTGACAATAGCTTGCTTTGTGTCTGCTGAATTATTTAATTTTTTCATCTGCCAGCTGTGGATAACTGAATCATCAGATAATGAATCGGTGGATATGGGGGTCCTACTGTGGGGGCATTTTTTTAAATCTGTGGAGGTGGAATTCATTGGCTTTGGTCGGTTTTGTATAACGAGTCTATATCATGTTACAATTGAATGTTTGCTTTGTCCTTTTTATTGTTCAGTGGCTTTAAAAAAGAAACTACTACGTTTTGGGGGTTTTGGTACACTACAGACCTTTTTTTTTTTTTTTGGTACGGTATTTTCCCAGCCTTTGTGCGTGTGTATTCCTGCATTTCGAAAAGCAGAGATGTTTCCAAAAGAGAAGTAGACACCCTTCCGTGCCCTGTTGTGTAGATGGGTCTGTCCTAGTATTTTCCCTAGAACTTTTGTTTTTATGTGTGGCAGGGAACTCTTCTGCCAAGACACCTTTACTATACTAACATGTCTGCATACATGAGTTGTTTTGTGTTCACCAGGCCACATCTTCATCTCAGAGTTACTTTTCCTCTAGCGTCTGCCTTGGTTGAACCATTCAGCTGGAGGCAGTGAGGCTGTTTGGTTTCGGAACAATGCCACTCCCAGCATGTTGTTAGTACAGTGGTACCCCAACTTACGAATTTAATCCATTCCGAATGCATGCTCTTAAGCCAAACTACTCTTAAGTCAGGATACCTATCTAAACAATTGAAAAAATAAGTTAAAAAATAAGAAAATGGAAAAAAATTGTAAGTTGAACAGACGATATCTGAAATTTGTAAGGCGGCAGTTAAAATGCCAACAGTTTTCTGCTCTTAAGCCGAATCGCTCTTAATTCGAGCTGCTTTAAAGTCGGTGTACCACTGTGTAGCAAAAATATTTCTCCTACTTCACATGCTGCAAACATTTTGTTGCAAATATACGCAAGATTTCTTGGCAATAAATAAACTCTTTTATCTCCTTGCAGTCGTACGTCTTCCTCGGGCTCGTTATTTTCTTCCCACATCTCAGCCACCTCACGAAATGGTTTAGAAGGAAGTTCCTTGGTGAGTGTTGCATTCGTCTACAAGTCTCCCGAGATTTGTCTCAGGAGCCTTGAACGGAGCTAGATAGTGGCTCACGCCAGAGCTTAAAAACCAACAGGCATCGTAGCAAAAAGGGGAGGCGAAGACGAAAGGAAGTCCATTTGGACACCAGCTCTTAGTTACACAGCATTCGATAGGTGATTGGAGCGGTTGATGAAGTCACTGTTTAAGAAGGAGAGGAGGTAAAATGGCAGCTGGTCTTAGTCAACCCAGTAGAACGTGCTATGTGGCTAGGAAGAGCAGCTGGTGGTGAATGCAGTCTTTTCAGCCTGGACTTCTCTCTTCTCTTCATTAAACCCACCAGCAAGGCCGAGTGGCCCTCATCCCTTTCTCCCTGTTCAGTGCTTCCTTGCTGTTTGTGCCTGGCAGAAGGAGAGCCAGTTAAAAACCTGACCCTTTAGGATAGCTTTCCCCGAACTTTAATCTTTATTCTTCCAACACCCGGGAATCTTTTCTCCACCTCTGTTTATGTATAATTTGGTTTTAATTTATTTTCACAGTCTAATATTACTTTGTTAATACTGAAACGGACTATAGATGTTTTATTTTTATGCTAGTATGTTTCATTTAAAGTTGTTTAATTTGCACTTTTTATTGCTTGTTGCTTATAATTTTTTTTTGTTATATTGCAAATTGCCCACAGTAGCCCTTTGGCTAGATGGGTTGTATAAAATGAATGAATGAATGAATGAATGAATGAATGAATGAATGAATGAAT
>JAHTLZ010000237.1:7890392-7907125 GCA_023846285.1 Phrynocephalus versicolor | reverse complement strand
AATGAATGAATGAATGAATGAATGAATGAATGAATGAATGAATGAATGAATGAATGAATGAATGAATGAATGATGCTGTGTTTCCTAAGGAATTTGCCAGGGCAGTTGGCAGCTTTTCTTCTCCAGGAAACATAGGAACATAAGAACAGCCTTGCTGCAACAGGCCACAGCCCATCCAGTGCAGCATTCTGTTTCACACAGTAGCTCACCATTTGCTGCAGGGCATTCCCAAGCAGATGTCTTTACCTGCTTACAATTTCCTGCAAATGGCATTGAGAGTTATCCTGCCTATCTCTCCAACCCGGAGGTTGTCCCTAGGCAACCATAATGATAACCATTGATGCCCTTGTTCTCCATAACAGATTGTTACCCTTGTTCAACCCTGACAGATTTTCCAGGCACCACCGAGTTCCCCTCAGCAGGCACTTAAAATCTCTCTTCTAGATATTATACGGTGCTGGCTGTCTCATTCGGCCTTGGAGAAGGAACCCTTCAGTAGACCAAAGGAACAAAAATGGTGGAATACGTCTTTCTGGAGGGTGAGGTAACACACATGAAAGCTTTTCCTTTTGTTAAGCATGGTTGTTGTGGTTTGTAGGTCAAGAAGACGAAGTTCCCCTTGAGTCTTTTACTTTTTATCTCACCGAGCCCCTGAGTAAGGAACGAATAGAAACCTTCAGTGATGGGGTTTATGCCATTGTAGCCACGCTGTTGATTCTGGATATATGGTAAGCCTTCAGCAGTTAAGCTGTGTTAGAATTAACATGAAATATGTTCATGTTTTAATATGTGGAGTTGAAATATTGTTTTTTCCCCCCATGCCACAGTGAAGATAATGTTCCGGATCGTATGGAGGTGAGAGAGAAATATGGTGGCAACCTCATCAACGCATTGGGTGAATATGGTCCAAACTTCCTTGCCTACTTCGGTTCTTTTGTTACTATTGGCCTTCTCTGGTTTGTCCACCATTCGCTTTTCCTTCATGTGACGAAATCCACTCGACTGATGAGCCTCCTTAATACCCTTTCCCTGGCTTTTGTCGGGGGTCTGCCTCTTGCATATCAGCTCACTAGTGAGTTTGCGAACAAGTCCTACAGCGAAATAGAAGCCATCCAGATGAGCGCCGTCACCATCTTTTTCGCGAGCATCTTCCAGTTTGGCATATGGACCGCTGCCCTCTTCCACCAAAGAGAGACGCTGCACCCTTCGGCTAGGTATGGTGGGAAGGAGCATGCCTTCATGTTTGTCAAGCTTGCTCTCTACCCAAGTGTGAGCCTGGCCGTCTTCTTCCTGACGTGCATTGTCAGCGAGTTGAGCACCACCATTTTCCACCTCACCCAGATCATTGTCCCTTTTGCGTTCCTTCTGTTGCGCCTCTGCGTCCGAATTGGTTTGGTGGCCCTGGCGTTTGCCATGTCTCTGTCCAGGCCGCAGCGCCGTGGGTTAGAAGAAGAGGAAACGGCATGTTTGTCACCTGCTGAAACATTATCGTAGCTTTCCCTGCAAGATCTCTTGGAAAACCCTCGTACCGCTATGGCTTCAATGTGTCAGGCCACAGTGGGGGGCCTTCAGCCTTGTACCAATTTAGGTCCCTGTGTTTTTAAATTATAAATGGTTGCCGCGTTCACAAAGGCAACCCCAAAAGACAGAGAATCATCTTCACAGCCCCATTGCCCATATGTAACTTGCAGGTTGATATTTCGAATCATCAAGCTAGTTGGGTTAAGACAAGCATGTCCAAACTTCGGCCCTCCAGATGTTTTGGACCACAACTCCCACAGTCCTTTGCCATTGGCAATCTAAGCTTAGAATTCTGGGAGTTGTGGTCCAAAACATCAGGAGGGCCAAAGTCTGGACATGCCTGGGTTAAGATAATATTACTTATTCAATGATCAGCCAATTTTTTTGAGTGGAAGTGATTTACGGGAGAACAGGAAGAAGTGCTAAGTCAATATTATGGGTCTGGTTGTCTTGTCTGAGATGCTGGTAGTTGTCCCCGGTATCAGCATGTGTGTTGGCTCCATGCCAGTGACAGGCTAGTGAGGGAGAGGCAGCTGTTAGATAGTCCAGGTTGTGTCTCTTACAGTGAATTAACTGTTGGTCCATCCTGCGTACAGTGGATGTATTTGGGGTTTGGAATAACAATGAAAACAAACAGGTCTGGGGTTGGGCCAATGGATGGCGAAGCTGCAAAACAATTGCCCTTGAGAGCAATTTTTAAAAGTTTGTCCTATACGGTTGGAAGAATCTACCAAAGCGTTCTTGCTCAGGGGAATGGCTAGAATCTCATGCGAGTGGCTTGCAACGTGAAAGCTGTATATAAAACCTCACAGAGCATCTGGTGGTTCTCACAAAAGTGCTGAGACTCAAAACGTAATAGGGATGTGAAATATTTACCAGCTCTGGCTTCACGTCTCTTGCTTCAAATGCCCTTTTTGCCCAACTGAGGTACGTACGTCCAGTTTAAATTGCCAATGCCAAGTTACCTCAGCTGTGGTTAAGCCGCAAGGCAGCCTATCTATCTCGCATAATTACCGCTAAGTTGAAACAAGAATGTACATGCCTGTGATGTCTCTGGTACAGCTTCCCTTTGAATGTATGTGCATTAGTGTCAGTCTCTAGGGAGCATAGCAGTTTTCTCAAGAAGCCCACCGTTGCTTAATGTAGTTTCCATACCTCCTACTTTGCTGCTCTTCAGTACAAAAGGAAAATCATACTTGTTTTGTGACTGATTTATAATCTTAACCTTGCAGTTGACTGATCACGGTATTTCTGCTCCTTGATAATGAATGCACTATACTGTACACTGAAATTCAGCCTAAGAAGCATTTCCTTAATTGTGTTTGGCCCCTTAATGTTTTTTACACTGTTAATTTTAAAATGAGTTCAATATTTATATATTTTTTTATTTATAACCGAATCAAGTGCTATGTTTATAATTATAACCCCCAAGGAGTTAGAACTTACGTTGTATTTCAGCAATGCCTTTTTGGAATTAAAAGGGTTGTCTTTTTCACTACTTTGTGTGAATCGATTGCGTGGAGCAGAATGAGCACGCGTAAAAGTGTGTAGGCTAAGCAGTCCCTGCTATTGAAGCTACATTGTTTGGAACAATTTAGGAAAAATAAAAGAAGCATTAATGTATTTGGTGCACCTTCCAGATATCACCTTTGTGAAGCCAGTAAGCCAAACACATCATATTTATGCAAGTTGAAGTGGGAGGTTCTCTGCCATCTTAGATAGTAAAACAAACCTGAGCAAAGGGTTCTACTTATATACCATCCCATGGTGCTTAAAGCACTCTCTGGGCGGTTTCCAGTTTAATTATGCAGGCTGTGCATTGCAACTGGCTTCTCATTTTACCAACCTTGGAAGGATGGAAGGCTGAGTTAGCCTTGAGCCGGCTACCTGGGACTGAACCTCATGTTGTGAGCAGTATTGGCTGCAGTACAGAAGTTGAACCACTGCGCCACAAAGCTCCTTGAGACAGTGATAGCAATTAACCAGTCCTTGAGATAATGATAGCAATTAACCAGCCACACTAGTAGAAATGTTGTAATAAATTGTTTCTCCCTCTGGGTCAGGTTCCACTTTAAAAAACCAAGCTGTCTTCCATTCATGGCAAGTCTGTCTGTAGAGTACAAATTCAGGTTCTTCATCATGGTCTCTCTTGTTACACACAAGAGCCCTGAGCCTGTGAGGTACTTCATGAGGAACATTCTAGGAAGGTTCTTCACAGGAGTTCTCGTCTTGTACCAGCACACACACTTTGAAGTGCGTTTCTTATGCCTCTACATGCAGAAGGTACCACTTGCTTCATTGGGGGGGGGGGGATATAGATACAGCTGGGAGGAAGTCCAGCATATTAGGGGTAGAGCATATGGGAGATCATAAGAATTCTTGCAGCTTACCTAGCTTGGGACTTTCATTCATTTAGAACCTGACCCATCTGATATGTTTCGCAAAGAACTTCTGGTAAAGTGCAGAAAATTTCTGTGGCACTTCACTGAATAGTAGTAGTTCTGTATGCAAAAAAAGGTTCTTTTTTTAAAAAAAAAATTACCAGTATTAAATAGTACATAGATTCCCCCCCCCCCAAAAGGGAGTCTTCTACGGTCTACTACCTCCAGTGGAAGATGATGTACCCACAAAAGAGCTGTGATACAGTGCCTATAACAATAATATTTCTAGTAGGGCCGTACATGTGCAGGGGTTACTGTTCTGGCCGTATTATTCCCGTTCATCTGTTCAGCCATTCACATACAGTATTTCCAGCCCTCTTCTTGATTATAGGGAAGCAAGACGATTCAACATGTCCATTGTTGATAAAAGCAGTCCATCTCTACAGGTAATGATGGCTTTAAAGTGTCCCTGTGCAAGGTAAACGTTCTAGTTGCTTTGGGATATTAAAATGATTCTAGAGGTATATGATGCAGCTGTTTTGTAACTAAACTTCCAGCTCTACAAGGAAAGAAGCCCTCATAATGAGTCTTCCATTACAAAAAAAAATCATACCACATGGCTGCCAGCATTATTAACATGATTGTGATGCATTGGGAAGGATGTTTGTACAAATAAGACACAGTGCTAGCATGGAGAACTCAAGTCATACATGTTTGCTTTATTCTTACTGCACAGACAAGAGTCTTTTTTTTTAACATGGCTTCCCCAAACAGGCTTATTCTTTTTCATCTCCATGTGTGATGGTGTAGCAGAGAGCTTTGTAGTCCAGGTTTCCTGCTGCATCGATAGGAGAAGACTGGAACATCTGATCCATCTGTACGCAAACAAGGAAAGGCATATGCCATATCAGAGGTGAGGTCTGTAGTAGAAGGTGAACATGTCTTTGCAGTTTTTGAAACTGGAAGTCACTTTCTAAGGTTACAAGACTCAAAGCATAAGTATCATTTCAAATTAAGCAGCAGAAACGTGAGAAGAAAATCAGATCAGCATACTGTATGCCAGCAGGTGAAACATCTAATATCTTTAACAAACATCTGCACATGGAAAATATCCTCTCACTGAAAAATCACAATAATCATAATAGTAAATGCAGTAATTTTTAACTGCTAATAAAATTAATTTAACCCATGTGTTTCCCCATGTGCCAGTCATAGTATATCATAGCTGCTAAATGCATGTAAGAGTGGTTGGTTACTGATATTTGCTTGAATGTTTGCAGAACTAAAGCTATTAGTGTGTCTTTAAATTTAAAGCTGCCTGATTCTCAGGTTAAATGGCATTTATATCAGAGAGAGACAGAAGGTAATTTGTCCACAGAAGACCACTGTCCTCATTCTATAGCATCCAAAAGAACATTGGGTAAAAACAAAACGTTACAGAAAGTTAGTTGTGAGTTTTTCGGGCTATTTGGCCATGTTCTGGAAGTTTTTCTTTCTGATATTTCGCCAGACTCTGTGGCTGGCATCTTCAGAGGGCAAGTTGCTCAGGGAACTAGGAGTTCTCTCTGTGCTCTGGGTTATAAAGTGAGTGAGACTGGGGTTTTTAAAGTTGAGGAAACTTGTCCTATGCAGGAAAATTGGTGTTAGCCATTGTATTGTGATGAAGGGATTAAGAAGTTTCAATGCAATCAGGGGTAGCAACGATCTTAGATGGGTGTAGTTAGCTGTTCTATTGTGTGAACTGATCACCTTTGTGGCTGCGTGAAGAATAATTTGAGCTTTGACCCTTTGAACTCTACAGCTTTTAGTACTGGAAGCCAGGCTTTGTTAATTTTTAGACTTCCTTTTTTTGTTGAAACTGTTCTTATGTTTGTGGATTTCAATGGCTTCCCTGTGTAGTCTGACATAGTGATTGGTAGTGTTGTCCAGTACCTCTGTGTCCTGGAAGAGGATTTCATGTCCAGTTTATTTCAGGGTGTGTTCAGCTACTGCTGATTTTTCAGACTGTTTTAATCTGCAGTGTCTTTCATGCTCTTTGATTCTGATCTGGATGCTGCACTTTGTGGTCCCAATATATACCTGGCCACAACTACAAGGTATCCGGTACACTCCTACAGTGCTGAATAGGTTCCTTTTGTCCTTTGCTGACTGTAGCATCTTAAGATGCCAGCCATAGAGTCTGGTGAAAAGTCAGGAAGAAAAACTTCCAGAACACGGCCAAACAGCCGCAAAAACTATCGAATCCCGGCGATGAAAGCCTTCGAGAATACATTACAGAAAGTTCTCTGCTTGAAACTTTGAAGAGCTCTTGCTAGTAGACTTCGGTTTGGGGTCAGTGTTTTCTCTTGTTATAATGAAACTTCCTGTGCTACTTGTGTTGTTTTAGATGCAGGCTGTGTAAACCTATTAAACATACAATTGATCCACATTCTTATCAACATTACTAACATCAGCGTTTTTCTGCAGGATGTTTGTATCAAGGCATCACAAAAACTTTGCAGCCATGGAAAAAGCAAACAGTACATATTTGCTTTATTCTTTGTACAGCAACGTGGGGAACTTAGAGAATCTGGATAAGTGACATAAATTTATCTGGAGCCTTTTCATTTTAAATTAAAATGGAAATGCTACTTTCATAACCCAAAGGTGCCTTGGCATCCTACGCTGCTGATCAAGCTCACATGACCACTTCTTGAAAAGTTTAATTGCAGTTTGGAAAAAATCATAAATCAATAAACACAAAACTTCAGTAGTGATATGAAGGGAATACAAACCTCTTCAGCGCTAAACCTGTCACCTTGTGACATCATTAAACGTTTTATACTGTCAGAGGAAGGAAGAGGGAGAAAATTAGACGCTTATAACAAGTCAAGGACTGAAATGAGAGTCAGCAGCAATTTTAAAAGTTGTATGAATAGTAACTTCAGCGTTCACCGCTGGTGTTGCACACAGGATGAATTGCCTTTTCCAAAGAGTTGATTATACTGTAGTGCAGACAGGTCCAAACTTTGGCCCTCCAGATGTTTTGGACCACAACTCCCACAGTCCTTTGTCATTGGCAATCTAAGCTTAGAATTCTGGGAATTGTGGTCCAAAACATCAGGAGGGCCAAAGTTTGAATATGCCTGCTGTGGCATGTGTGGTAGACAGCACTAAAAAGTCTCTTCCAGGACTGCAACATTTATCAACATTGCTCCAGTGGAAGCCTTGATTGTCTGGTTACTTGTCAGGGCCATGTTGGAGTAAGAAAAGGTAACCATTCCAGTTGGGAGATCCATTTCAGCAGTGATATCACGTAGGAAGGGATGAGAAATACATGACCCCTCCAGATGTTAGGAAATCTTAACTCCTTCTGTAACTCATAATGGACTTTTCTGGTTATGGCTGACAGAAGTAGCCATTCCAGAATGATCTGGCAGGCCACACACCCTGCAACCTTTAGTACAGACAAACTTTGCATTCAACAGCTGAAGCCTTATTATGTAGCATAAGACAAATTGCATCTCTTGGTTTGTTCCTCCTTAGTTTAAGAAAAATGAGTGGGCCCTGGTTGTGATATTGGGAGAGTGGGCCCCCATTGGTTTGGAGCATGCACACCCCTGAGAATCATGGTGTGGGGTTGCTAAGGGGGAATAGATCAAAAGTTATGGTTTGTCTTATTCTAAGCAAGAGATTTCACCCTATAATAGAAACTGTAAGAAACAGCATTCTCATCACACTGAAATAATGGGTACTGGAACCAACATATTACAGTTGTGGGCAACAGGCTCAGCATTCCTACTGATTATCCCTTTTTTATTGTTTTAAATTGTTCCTTATGCAACATTTCCTGTGTGCCTTTTGGGGCAGAGTGACGTTTTTAAAAATGGCCCACCCAACACCTTGCTCTATACACGTTGACAACAGACCCCTCCCCCCACCCCCGCAGCCAAGAGGGGGGTACTTACTAATCCTTGTTAATGTTTCCTTTACCCTCTGGATCAAACATTTTGAATGCATTTAGTATCGTCTCTTCAGTGTCCGTACCTGCAGAAAAGAATGGAATGCAGGTGAAGCTAGTAGGCGGACAGTACAAACATCTATGATTACTGTAATAGGAAACAACATTTGATCTTCAGGATGTGCTGGCAGAATGATATAGCCTTGATTTCAGTTGCTGTTGCCATTTGCATTCATCATTTCTTAGGCCAGGGTTCCTTGTTTGCCTTAGAAACATTGCCCTCCCTAATATCGCCTGAGGTGTGTGATCAGGAGGAGGGGATGGAGAGACTGTTGAATTTCGTAGAATAAATTAGACTTGAGGAACAATTTACAAAGCACAACAAACAGAAAAAGGAAGAAAATGCCAGTAATACTGCAGGCCCCACTGTGATTTTTAAAAAAACAACAACAAAAAACATGTAACCCAGCAATACACACACATGTGTTTGTGAATATGTGGCAGACATGTTTTTGTGAAGATTACCCTCAACATTCTCTGACACATCAGTATCATTCATGATGCCAGCAGGGACTGGGAGACATTAAGTTGCAAGAAGGCAGCAACAGTTTTGGTTTGAACAAGTAATAAGAGGACAGCAGGTTTTGAGGGGTATCTGCAAGAGAAGTCCAATTTAGACAGAAATGCAAATCCCCCCCCCCAGAATCACAGAATTCACAGAATCGCTAACATTGTTATCCTGAAGATCGACTTGTCTACCGGTTTCATGAAAGACTTAATAGTATCATATTTTATAAACTTCATGGCTTGCAGCCAGATCAACAGATAATTAATTAATTTTGTGCTACTGTTGATTCCGATTTATAGCAGCCTTTTCCAGGGTTTTCTGGGAGCAGAGTATTCAGCAGTGGTTTGCCATTGCTCCTTCTTCTGGGGTTGCCCTGGCACTGTGCAGTTTGGCCAAGGCCATACAGACTGGCTCTACTCACAGGAGGTACTGTGAGGAAATGAAACTCCAACTTTTGCCTCTGTGGCCGGAAACCTGATTCAGTGGTGTCCCAACAACTGCCTCAAATATTACAAACTCTTCAACAAGGTTACAGAGTAGCAAGTGAGTCTACAAAGTGAAAGTACTTCCGATCAACCGAAGCTAACTTAATGCATTGTTTCGCTTTTCTGGCAAAGCTATTGTTTAATTTTCTGATTTACTATAAGGTTTGTGAGAAATGGCCATTAAAACAAAATACCTACTACATAACTATGCGCTGCCCAAGCTGCTTTCAGTTTAGGATGAACAGATTAGTTTATATCCACAACAGTTTCATGTGTGCTCATTCATAAATCCATCCCAATTAATTTGCACTGTTCAAACACCTGCACAAAAATGCACATTTAAATAGGTTTAACGTATTTTAGAATACACTTTTCCCCAAAGGATGAATTTATAAGCAATATTTACTTCAAAGTATGTATTTTAGGATGTTTTCTGGAGATGGACACACTTAAATACATTTGGGGACATTTTCTATTGCATCATTTGAAGAAGTTTAAAATCCAAAGATTATTTTGATCCTCACATGAGTAAAGAAGGTTCACAGAAGATCAGTGATTCACACTAGAATTTGCAAAGATTAAATTCCTCAAAGACTAGTTCAGATTTTGGGTTTAATGCTTGCAGAAAGTTACATATAGCTTATATCTATGGGCAGAAATTTCACTCACTTGTAATAGAACTTACTAGCTCTTTTTGTCTTGATCTGTGAGAGGCAAAGATCCTCAAAAAAAAAAGCTTCAAGGAAAAAAACTAGTTTTTAAAGAGAGACTTCAACTCACCACTTAGCTTTTCCCCAAACAGATTCAAAAACATTGTAAAATTAATAGGTCCTGTAGCTTCTTTGAGCATGGACTCCAGTTCATCATCTTTGACATTTGTTTTACCTAAAAACAGACAGAAACAACGAATTGCCCGATCAGCATACATACTGGATGTATCGTGCTTGATGGTAAACATAGACTGCTTCCAATTTTTACTTGCTAAGTGCTGGTGGGGGGATTGTAACATTTCAATGTTTTTGACAAATATTTTGCAATTCTAGGAATTCTATAAACTACACAGGAACACCAGCTCAAGCCATTCGTGGTTGTAGCATATTTGGAAAATAAAATTCAGACCTTAAGTCTACCCTGCGGTTTGAATTAATGAAAGATGTCAGAAGCAAGTTGCTAGACATTTCCTAACAAGCTGCCTGAAATTATATTAAGAGAGGAAAGCACATCTGCCATGAGCTGCCCTACCTGAAAGGTTCTGATGACTGTGAGACATGTTGACACAATTATTTGTAATTTTAAAAGTAGACTATGTTCTATGCTGCTCCCGAAGAATTCATATCTTGAAAGTTATTATTATTATTATATATTGGTGCCCAGCAGGCACCTATATATTGTATTTTAGAAGTAGTGTATTCACCATTATGTAAAGCAAATAAAAATAGGAATACCAGAACAAAAAATTATGATTCTGGACCTCAGATCAGCACCACATTTGGCATGGATGTAGTAGAAAGTGCTGCTCTTACTCTCTGCTAAATTTGGGGATGTTTGAACTGTGATTGGGGGGGGGGAATAACAGTCAGAAACATAACTTCTGACATTTCCAAAGGACTTATGAAAAAAAAATCGAGAGAAGGACATTCTGGAAGATACTAAAAAGCAGAGGGAGTTGGGTGCCTCAGCACACTGGTGGTTCCAGACTACAAAATTCTGGGGAGCCTCTTTCAGGTTTTTCATTTACATGTGAAATAGTATGTGGACTTCTTGTGCAACCCTGAGACACTCCATGGGCTAAAGGTCAGGAGGTTGAACAGGCGTCTCCCAACACTGCTACCATTCACAAAGTGACACCATGCCAGGGAAAATTCCAAAAGGTGACTTTCCTTTTCAGCCGTTCACCATTTCTCACCAAACACAAAACAACTGCCAAGACCATTTTTCAATACGTGCGAATGGTAGAGAGCACAAGAGGGTATTCTGTAGAAGACCATCGTGATTGCTACCATTGGTGGTGTCAATGTTCAGGCTGCCCTTTACTATGAAAAGCTTGGCATCCTTTTTTTTTCTGCTGGCATCAAGGGCATGATAGTGTGGTCATCTGACTTTTTGAATCGTGGGTATATCCCACATTCATAAGCCAGAACTTATATAGAACTTTAAGAGGGAGAAGAGGTACTGTATTTTAATAATACTCACCTAAAGAGGCGTAGGTATCTTTTAAGTCTTCTTTATCAATGAAGCCATCTCTGTTCTGATCAATTAGTGTGAAGGCCTATTAAAACGTTTCATAAATGTATAACTCTTAAACTAGTTATACAGTATCAGTTTTCTGAAAAACATTTACTTCCCAGATCTAATGTTCCTTACCGAAGTCTAACATCCATTTATTTCAGTGGGTAAGATTTCTGTTTTCAGTGGCTCAAATCCTGCTAATAAATTACTCAAAATGGATAAATTTTGTAGATGAATTGCCTCAAGTTTAGAAATCTCTGCAGATATTATTTGATGTACTGTATACCAATTTGTGCAACTCCATATACAACAGATATCTGCAGAGATTTTTTAACTTGATGTAATTCACTTCCAAATTTTACACCTTTTACATAACGATGTTATCCATTATTTCAAAAATTGCTAAAAATTATTTCTATGTATACAAAAACAAAAATAATAGCAGACAAACCTTAAAAGAACATCCACACATAACTATTAGATTATTTCATACCCATTACTATTACCTATCAGTATGATAGTATTAATATTTTAAATATGTTAGCAATAATATCTTGAAGTTATAGAGATGTAGACTTGCATTTTTAACTTAAATATTATAAAAAATAAAACCCAGAATTGTATAGGGGATTTCTGCCTATAATTGTATAACTTACACATTTTTGCTAATTAACATGGTGCTGGTCAAATTTGTGTGCATGAGCCAGTGGTCGTGGAATGTGAATGCTCCTATGAAGTGTTCACGCTCCCTAAACATTTTAAATGGTCATAGTTTTTGACAATAATACATTTAATTTCATTTAAACATTTAAAACAGCAGGCAGAAATTTGTCATGTGATTTTTCTCCTGTCCATGCATCTCCATCGTGTCCAAATACTGCTCTGGTTGAATGCATGCCTATACTGTGTAATTCTTAAAGGCAGAGAAGAGTGAGAGGAGCAAATTGTATCTTAGCCTTGTTCTCGTAGCCATGTCTTCTGCAAATGAGGAGGGCTAGAGGAGAACTAAGTTAAAACAAGCTGAAACCAAAACTATTTCCCACATTCCTCTTTTCTCCCTGTTTGGCCTCTCCAAGAAAACCCATCTTCCAGGTGAATATTTGCAATGAGTGAATTTGCATGTTCACACTAAATTGGAGATGGTGGTTCTGTGTGTTTAATCTTCAGGATTTCCACACATAATTCCTTTGTAGTCTTAATTTTTGTGAAAGTCTCCCTGGATCATATCTACTGCAACCGGAACACTTTGTAGTTCTGGCACCGAATCTTCTATAATGTCCATTTTTGCCCCTATTCTTTTCCCCATTTTGCACCATGCAGTCTTGCATATACACTCTTCTGCTAGTCCTATTAAAGACATAGAATTTACTCTTTCATAGATATGCACAGGATTGTACTGCTAAAATAGAATTTTGTCTTTTTCTTATATACTTCTCTCGAACTTTTGTTTGTTTTGTTCTTTCAAAAATCCATATTTGCCCAGGAACTTAGGCTAAAACCAACACAAAGCCTAAATGCAGTACATTAATTCGTTAATGGTCAACCACTAGCAGGAAGAGCCCTTTTTCACTCCTCTGAGTCATTGAAAACCCCATAATGTTAAATTTCCTGGTCCACAGGACTAATTTTGGCAGACCATGGGAGCTTCAGGACAGGATAACTGTCTGCCACCTAGTCCCATTAATAGAAGCAGTCCCATCAACAAACGATTATATCGAATTCTGCTTACTGGATCTTCTTTGAAAGATTTTCATGCAGAAACGTACTTGCACTGAGAACCCACCCTCTTCAACGTTCTGTTAACAAGACATTGGGATTGAGCTAAACTGAGTTAAATCCAGTCTCACTTCAACTATATCCCGACAACTCATTCTGTAACAGAAATGCACCCAAATTGCCAACTTCAAAATGCCAACCTATATACCAAGAGACCTCCTTACTTCCTTAAATTCCTGAATCTGTGTCTGTTCAAAGTTGGAGAAGACATTAGAAGAAGCCCTTTGAGCCCGTTTGGCACCACCTTCCTTCTTCTTGGTTTTTCTGCTAGCCTGGAAGGAAGACATCATGATCTCAGTGACAACATTCATGTATTTGACAGTGGTCCACCATAAATGGGCCCTCTTTCCAGCTAAGAACATGCAGCCTGTAGACTCTGTTGTAAAGCATCAAGTGCAGAGCACACCATGAGGTCTACAATCCTATACCCCCTAACCTCAAAGTAAGCCCCACTGAACTTAATGGGACATAATCTTGAGTAGGCTTGTATAGGTCAGCACAATTGGAAAGAAATCCTTCTTTATCATAAGCACCCTTAAACTATCTCATCAATCCATAATGTGATAACAACATGTAGCTCAGCTCTCCATACAGACGGAACTCACCATCTTTCCTGGGAAGCTACTCTGCCTGTCTTACTCCAGGAAACTTTCTATATAAAGTGCTCCTTATATGAAGGGGAAGATCTTGTCTTTGCAGCCGGCATTTCCCCAAGGAGGTCTCAGACGTCTCAAGAATCTTGAGCTGACAAGATCTACTCCATACATGGTCACGACTGCAAAATACCTGGTGTTCCCCAGTGGCTGAACAGCTGTTACTGATACTTGAAATCATTCAGTACGTCATTCGTTTTTATCACAATGAGCTAAAGTGCTTATGATGGCAGTGGATCACATTTGAAAGAGAAATCTGCACATAAAGCAGTGAGGCATATGAACATGGTGATCTGTTAGTCAGATTGTAGCAGTAAAATGCATTGGATGAACTGGGCCATGATAGATTTCTTAACCTTTCAAAATGCTACAGGGCATCACTGTGTTTGTAATGACAAATTAACATGGATATCTGGAACTGGTAAAAACATTTACAGACATTTGCATAAATACTGTAAGATGTAATATACAACATGTACAGACATAATTTTGAAATGCTAAACAGATTATTAAATCATGTATTTTTAAAAAAATAGAACATACAGTATTTTACTTCTGGAATGAATTATTGTAATTAGCACAATTTCCTACAAAATGGCTCTAATTTTAAAACGTTTTGTTCAGAGGTTAACCCCTATGTTAAGAAAGTACTGTAGACTTGATCAATCCCATGCTGAGTTATACAACTCAGTATACCAATTAATGTCTACTGTGATTTTTTTTAACTCAGCAAAATTTGCCTCTTATTTGTGCCATAGGGCCTTTTCACACGACCCCTAAGATCCGCTGGCCACTTAAATTCAGACCAGAGATCTTGGGGCTTCGTTGCTCTTCCTGCGTCCCCACCCCTCCGCACTTCCTTGATCCTGTCTGCGTGAGGGGAGGGAGAAAAAAGGGGACAAAAGAATGCAGGCTCACCTCAGTTTGCCGGTCCAAGCCTCCCCAAGCCCCGTCGTCATCCTGATTCCTTCTCTTAAAGGGGCGGGAGGCAAAAGAAACAGCAAACAGAAGTGAGGAGAGCCTGGCACTTACTCCTTTACATCCGGATCTGGGATTTTTCACCCTCCAAGAGCAGGTACCTGAAAAGTGTGCTGGGATGCGCTTAGGTGGGCGTGGCCGCACTTAATTTTCTGTAAACTCCAGAGCTGGTGGGGAAACAATTTTAAGCTCCGGAGCTGGGAGCCATTTGCGGCGGAGTTTAGGGGTCGTGTACAAAAAGAGGATTTTGGTCTATACAGTATATGACCACTTCTTATGGATTTTTAAAACATGACCAAGATAACAAAAAATCTTTGGAAGAACTATGTATACAGTATAGGCTTTTTACATGGGCTACAAACTATCACAACAATGTTACAGCTTATTGAATCCCAGTGTAATATGGGGTCAGTTAGAAACGATAAAATGGCAGCAGATCCCATTGCAGGAGTGAATCCAAAGTAAATTGTGAGACCAATTGGCTAATGTGTGCTTCCATAATTCATTGCTCCAAAAAGGGACATGGCTGCACCATAAATCAATTAACTAAAGTTATACTTCATGATGGAAATATTCATTAACTGTGCCCTTTTAACGTTCTCCTGTAGTTGCTTCCTGCTGTTCATATAATTTCCTCACAGCTGTTCATGCTATTAATATTCACTAATTGTGCTGTGTTTTGATATTCTCTCTGGGCCCTGAGCAGGCTCTATGTGTATCTTTAGCATCTGCTGCTCCATGCTCTTCGGGACCCAAATTTAGTCAATATAATTTCCATACAACTTTTAAACTTTCAAAACATGGGGGTAGACAATAGGAGAAGATTGTTTTAAAGCCATATATTTATTTTTTGTTCCTGGATGGGGTGTCAAAATAAGAAGCCTGACAAGACATTTGTTGTGCTTGTTCTATGACCTCCTTACAATACACAAGGTCTGCACATCCTGTACATTTGGAATGTCTCAAAAAGCAAAAGCAAAGTGTTCTGCTTATGTACCACCCCATAACACTTCAAGTAGTCTCTGGGCGATTTACAGTTTAATTACAGTATGCAGGCTACACATTGCAACCCCCCCCCCCCAAGCTGGGTACTCATTTTGCTGACCTCGGAAGGATGGAAGGCTGAGGCAACCATGAGCCGGCTACCTGGGATGAAACCCCAGGTCATGAACACAGTTTTACCTGCAGTACATGCATTTAACCACTGTGCCACGGGGCTCCTCAGTCCTGCCAATAACGTATAGCAGGCACCTATTTCATTCTACTTGTTTTACTGGCTCCCATCCAAGCCCTCATGCACTGAAGCTATGATCTATTCTAAGTGGTTCACATCCTTTTCTAATTCATGGTAGCAAAGGAAAAAGCTGAGTATTATCAACTTACCATTGGAACCTAGTTGAATGCTCTTTAATTACCATACCAAGCAGCTATGTATATGTATTATATAATCCTGGAAATATAATATTTTGAGAACCTACAGCAAGTTCCTCAGTGGGGTAGCACTGATATCTTGTCCCCCCCCCCAACCTCATAAGAACAAATACACCATCATTCATTGCATAATATGACTTAATGGTTTAGGTATCTGGCTGTGGGGCCAGAGGTTGGGAGTTTAATTCCCTACTGGGTGTCCTGCAAGCACAGCTAGCCAATGGATAAGCCTTTGGACAGGCTGCACAGTCCCAGGGCACCCACAGAAGAAGGGAAGCATAAACCACTTCTGAGGACTCCCTACCTGGAAAATTAATGCTATGGCACATCGTGATGATGAATGTTGAAGTGGGAATTCACAGAAGCTAGTCAGCGTCATTGAAAAAGAAGAGGGGAACAGCTATATGTTGACAGGGGCATCTCCAGTATCTGCAGATGGGTTAACAATACCCAGAGGAATGAAACTCAAGAGGCAAAAAGTCAACTAACAAAACAAATTCATCAAGACAAGCCCTCCAGGTCTGGACATGCTTCGCTGCCAATGAATGCATGTTGGCAAAGAGGGAATGAAAAGCCCCAAAAGAAGGTGGGCATGGCGGGCGCACGAAGCAAGAGCAATCCATGCTGTTCCATGAAGCAAACCCCATAAGACCTTGTCTTTAATCAGGAGCATATCTAGGGAGAGCAGAAGGGTACATCTGCCCCAGGTGCAGCAATCGGGGGGGGGGGCGCCTGGAGGGGTAGGAGGAAGAGAAAGCCCTGCGCCCTCCC
>JAHTLZ010000237.1:7869115-7889892 GCA_023846285.1 Phrynocephalus versicolor | reverse complement strand
ATAATAATAATAATAATAATAATAATAATAATAATAATAATAATAATCTGTCCTGAACTAATCAGCTTCGTCTGGCATGCGAACCTGTAGGCGTGCCAATTTCGTGATATTGGGCATCATTCTTTTCTTTGCCGGTGCAAAGGACCTTCCTTGCATTTCTCGACGCGTCTGAAGCCGCGCTCATTTTGCGTGAAAAACCTGTTTCAAGTCCCCTCTTCGAGAAGGAAATGATGATGACCCTTCTCTTTTCTTTTCCTATCTCTATGTTTCCGCGCTGCGTCCCTTAGGTCCCAGCCCCCCCCGTACCGTTCGCCCTTCTGACTTGCCAACCTGCTGACGTCATAGAGCATGCGCCCCATGGTCCCATCGTGCCCCATTCCTGCGCACGCGATGACGTCGCGCCCTTGGCGTTCCTCCGGGCCAGAGGCAACAAGATGGTTCCCCCGGTGCAGGTCTCGCCGCTCATTAAGGTAACGGCGGCGGGCGTCGCTTCGGGTCTCGCTTGGGCTCGGCCGCCCGCCGGGGTTTTTTTTCGCCCGCCTTGAACGGTGCGTGTGTGTGTGTGTGTGGGGGGGATTTAAACGAGCCACGGCCCGGCGGTCTCGCCTTTTGCCGAAGGTGCCCGGGAAGGAGGTCAAGGAGAAGGGCTGCCCCCCCGCCGCCCGCCCGCTTCCTCCTCCTCCTCCAAGGCTGCCTTTCTTCTCTCCTCCCGCTTCCCCAAACGCCTTTTTTTTGGCCCCCCCCCCCCCCCCGCTGGTGCGTCTGGCTCATTCAGTATAAGATTTATTTCATTTATTCAGTTTAAAGATGCTCTTTACCCCGCCTTTCTCCTGGAAGAAAAAAAAGGAGCCAAGGCGGCTTATAGCACGGAAAGGACACCATTGAAAGTTAAAGAAAATGAGGATACAACAGCTGTTAACGCTGAAAACAGCATGGAAAGCTAAGAACACTTGGCGTCTTTTATTATTAAAAAGGCAACATGAAAGCTACGAGCCACCAGTAAACCAATAGAGGGGGAAATGCAGCTCTGAGAAATGGCAGGCACACGCAATAAATAAATAAATAACAGAAGTAGAACACTTTCGCTTAAAATCCAGTCCAAGCATAAACATGAAAACAAAAGCAAAAAAAGGCATTGTGTTACTAGAAATAATACCAGTGTGTTTTTGGTATTGATTTTACAGACTTTACAAGTATAATACTTTTTAAATTCTTTTTTAATGTTTGCATAGTGCTTTTAGCTTTTAAATATTGTGTTTTAATTATAAGGTGTCTTGGGTCAAAAAAGATGGGGTAAAATAATTAAATAAAATAAACAATTGTTATGTTTTCAGGTACACTTTCATGGAACATGTTCACTTCATCAGACACAAGAATTAAAATATGGATGCTACATAGCAAAGCATTCATGCAGGGCTCTGAGAGAAAGTGACAGGTGTAGGATTGCATTTCACATGTAATCATAATTTAAGACCTCTGGTGTTGATTAGACTTGGGAACTTCACTTTCATATCCCTGGAAATACAGATGTGAAACATGGCATCACAGGTACTAGGGAGATCAATTCCCTTTCCCCAGTACCATTTGGTCCACTCAGTGGTCATTGTGTGGCATGCACATCTGTGTTATCAACATAGTGTCGATTGTGGAAGTAGCCCGGCTGTGCTTCTCCACCTTCCTCTGTCACCAATCTTTCTATAGCTGAGTGGGAAAACTCTTCATCCCAGGTTCATGCTGGAGTAGTCAGCTGTGCCAGGATGCTGCAGCCAGGCTGTGTCCTATCATCTACTGACATGATGATAACCCTGCCTCCTCTGTTTTAGCCTTTTATACTGCTTTGGGCTGGGCCCCTCTGTTGTCATATTCAGTGTCTGTCTGTTGCCACCATTCAGGTGCTGATTTAAGCTATATAATGATGTGGTTCTGATGTAGCAGCTTAAGCAATGTTTTCAGCTTTTAAGCAGGTTGAAAGGGGAATGAGGGGGATCAGAACTGTGTGTTATCTTCTGGATAAATCTGCTTGCATGGCTTTGGTTCCCAGTCAGTTTGACAGTTATACCAAACTATTTGACTTCTACCATATCTGAGCATTGCAGTGTTGCTGAGTTACCATTTGAAAGCAAACCACATTATGTATTAAAATTAAAGTGTTGATGAGAAAAACGGAGCTACGAGGCGTTTCAGTTGCTTGTGAAGGTTTCTCCAGGGTGGAAGCTGCTCTATTCAGCTCTTAGCCTTAAATATTTGGACTTGCATGGTTCCCCCCCCCCATGGCTTCCAAATTTTTGGAAACTTTGTATCTCTAGTCTTAACTGCATTATTGCATATTCACTGAATACTTTAAGAGTCCTTAATATGTGGGAACCAAACAGCAGAGATGTTGTACTTGTGTTCTTTCTGCGTAATACTTTTGTGATTTTTTTTACAGTTCTCCAGATACTCAGCCCTGCTTGTTGGAATAATTTATGGAAAGAAAAGATACGGTTAGTGGTTAAAGGAAAATATTGCCTAAATGTTTGCTTGAATTTTTGTAGATATTGCTGTTCAGTCTTTAAGCCCTGTCTGACCCTTTGTGACTCCATGGATCAGATCATGCCAGGCCCTCCTGTCTTCCACTATCTCCCAGAGACTAGACAAGCTCATGTTAGTTGCATTAATGTTTTGCAGATAAGTCACCTTCAATTGTTGTTGATGACCAGTGGTTAGCAGTAAGGTATCACATTAAATATGTTGTCTAGAGATGGGCACAAAACGAAAAATGAAATGCTGTTTCATCACATGAATTGCTTTGTTATGTAACAAAACTGTAGGATGCATTTCATCACAAAATGAAACAATTTTTTCCTCTAGGAATTAAACAATTTGTCGTAGAGGAAATGGCAGGGGAGCTTCCTCAAGCTCTTGCCTGTAAGCCCCCCAAATTTGGAGAGGTTTGGAGAGATTTAGAAAATCTTTCTAATTGAATTGGGAAGCCGCAATAGCCCCTTCATGGGTGAGAGATTAGTGGCTTTGATTCTGAATCCCAATTCAATTAGAAAGAATTCTTCCTAGGTGCACCCCCTTTGGAATTTAATAACTCAGCCCCCAAGCCCCAAACTTCTCCAAATTTCTGTGACTTACAGGGAAGAGTCCAATGAATACTTAGCTGAGTTGAAAGTTCTTTAGTGAACCATTGTGGTTTCCTTAGACATCTCCCATTTTTTTTCTTGTTTGAACCATTTTAGATTGTGCCTTTAATATCTCACTTTTAAGGAATTTCCATCCATCTTGGACTCCCTTCTCCCATTTTGAAACACTCTTGTAAAGTACTGCAATAGCTGTCATAGAGAATACTCCTGATGAGAAGAACATTTTTAATTCTGCAGTACTTTGTACCAAGCAAAATGAAAATATTTCATGCATCGTGGGGGAAAATACAGTGTAACAGATGCATCATTAGGAATTAAAGTTGAAAGGCTGTCATTCGAATAAAAATCACTTGCCTCATTGTGGTATAATTTGTATTAATGGCCCTGTTGCTTTGTGCTATGTGCTATGATGGCCCAAACCTCCCTCAACTGGGTTGCCACTGATAACACTGACGTCCAGGCGCTTTCTTCACTCTCCACCTTGTGGGAGGATTTTATGTTAAGCCTCTGTTATGGCCACTCTTCAGTAAGGCTGTCACCACTAATTCCCAGGCCAGAATATCTTTTTAAAAATTATTGTATTCTTTCCACTCTCCCTTCATGATGCTACAGCCGTTCAGTCAGTTTGGGGTTATTACTTGACAACTTCCAATGAGAATTAAAGAGATGTTTGTTTTTCAAAAGGCAAAGTATATTTCCCTTTTAAAAAACAATAAGTATTTAGACTAACATAAAAACAATGTTAGGTCACAGGTATATTATCATGCAGCCATCCTGCATATTAAGGTTAATCCTTTTAGCTGTGCTGCCTGTATCATCATTAGCTCATATTTAGTCCTAGCTTAATCCTTATCTATATGCAGTTTAAAATCATAATAAATCTAATTAAAATTCCAAATCTAGCCCTAAATCTAACTAAAGGACTGGCAAAGATTCGAATCTCATCTAAACACACTAAAGACAGGAGGTATGACCTTTCTGAAATATACATTGAAACTTTTCACATTTGAAGCTGTGAGATGTGCCAAGCAAGAGCTTGCATAAAATCAGTACTTGTTTGGCAAGTCTTCTGTTGGCTAAATGTATTGTAATGAACAGTGATACTTTTAATTGTGAATGCCTTGAACTCCAAAAAAATTGAATTACGAAGGGAAATCCGCCAGGCTGTGGAGCTGTCAAAATCATTTTGACAGCTCCACAGCCCGGCAGATTTCCCTTTGTAATTCAAATTTGTGTGTGTGTGTGCCTGGAAAGCAGGCGGGCAGTGTGTGGGTGGTGGTGGTGGTGTTTGTGCCTTCAGATCTACACTACCCTCCTGCTAATCCTGGCTGCCCTGACTGCTGGGGTCGGAGCAGCAAGACTGCTTTTAAAAGACCTGCACGTACCATGCAAAGAGCAGGCTGTGTGTGTGAGTGTTTTAAAAGTGAGATCGCATGGCGCACACAGGTCTTTTAAAAGCAGATCGTTGCTGCCCCAACCCAGGGTTGGTGAGCGGGCGAGCGGTGGAGTCACCCCTCGCCCACGCTTCCACCCCCCTCCCCCCAAGTGTGGAACAGGAAGGATCTGCTTTTAAAAGACCCATGCACGCCATGCAAAAAACACCTTGGCTGCGGAGCTTTCAAAATCACAGCCAGGTTTTGACAGTTCCACTGCTGGTTGATTGAACGTTTTTTTTCCCCCCAATCACAGCAAAAGGGGGAAGCACTTTTCCTACTTTGCTGGGTCAGGGCAGGCTTCCCATAGGAATTCATTGACAACTAATTAATCCGTTCCCTTTTTTTTTGCCTTTTTTCTGACCTCCGAAACGGATTAGTTGATTCAGTGCATTCCTATGGGACATTGTGTTTTGAATTATGAACATTTTGAATTGTGAAAAAATTGTTGGAACGGATTAATTTCGTAATTCACAGCATCACCGCACACGGGAAATACATGCCTGTCTTGAAAATTAATTGCTTTACTATGTGACAGACTACCTGAAGCCTATTGCTGAGGAGGAACGGAGGATAGAAGAAGAGGAGAAAAAGAAGCGTGAAGAAATGGAACGAATTGCAAAAGCGCTTAGAGAAGGTATTTTTCCCAGATCAATTACTTTGATAATTTTCAAAACAAGTTTGATTGATTTCCCCCCTCTTTTATTTAAAAGCATATTGTCTCTCATAGGCGAGGTCACATGATGGCAATGGTCACATATGTTCTTGTTACTAAAAAAAGGCTTGAACATAACATTCTGCAAACACAACAGGGGAAAATGTGACAGAGGAGACTTCCATATTCAGAATTCTTCTGATGATTTACTCTTTTCAAAGAAAAAGACTTTTTAAGCAGAATCAGTGTTTGTTCCATTCTTTTGGTTGTCCTCTCAAATAAGAATTTCTTTCTTTCCCCATATTAAAGCCCTTTAAAAGAGTTTGAGAACAGTTTAAGCTAGACAACTTTCTGTATGCTGCCAGCTTCTGTTTGTATAGCACACAGGGGACCTTTGCAGAATGCTGACATTTCCTCTGATATCACATACACTTCTCCTTGTCTCCTTTCTCCCTTGTATTCCACTTCTGCTGCAGAGAGCCCCCTATTGTCTTTGGATGGGTAATTCTTAAACTTGAGGCAGTATGGCTCCAATTTTAATTGTGGGGGAGGAGTGTGTCTTAGTGTCAAGAATTCAGGAATACTGCTGTATCATAAGTCTTATGATTTGGGGAGAAAAATTAGTATCATTTAGCTGTTTTCTGGAAAATTAAGTAGCAGTGTTTGTGTGTCTTTCAGCTAAACAACCATCAACTAATAAAGACTGTAGAAACCAATATCTACCTCTTGCATAACTTATGTATAGGAAGTAAGTAGATCCTGCATCAGTGATCTTAACTTTTCCCATTTTTCTTTCGCAGCCACTGAAGATACTATCCTGAAGTAAACCTGCTTGATCTTCATATTAATTTTCAATGTCCAGTGTTTGGAAGAATGCACCATGTGATGATCCCGAGTGTCAAATGGAAACTTATCTACATCAATAAACAGTTGTTACTTGGTAGTAGTCAAGTTTTTTAATGTGCAAAACACACATGAAAAATAAACAGCAGAAAATCAACGCCTGTGTTTACCTACCACTAAAAGTGCAGATGTTACTGCTCAGAAAATAATAATGCTGGAAATTTTAAGCTGCCAGTGCAAGAGAAGCTTAAATCCCTTTGACTAAATAATGTTTTTTCCTGCATTCTGTAGTGTGCTTCTGGAAGCCGCAGCAGCTAACTGGCACTGATTAAAAAGGTGCAAATTGTGTAATGGAAATTCTTTGTAAACAAGTCCTGGGGGTGAGGTAAATGTGAAAAAGTGCTCATTAGTGAATCAGTGACTAAATTAACAAAGCATGGCTTACGGTGGAAATGAATGCAATTACCTGACCAAAGGATCTGCAAAATATCTTTGACCTGTTTTGTGAAATGTGGATTAGTAATGTTCTGTCTGTATAAGTCACCCTTATTTTTATGTAATATAAATGCAACAGCAGAGCAGTTTGAAGTGAAGATATATTGTTAAGATGAAAGGATTGACTTTCCATCATATGTGACAGTATAGAGACTAAGAGGACACTTAGAATTATTCAGTGCGTAGTATTGAGATGAGGAAGTCTCGGTATGTTTTCTGCATCAGAATTTTTCAGCTTAATATTAGGCAGCTTACTAAGGAATATGTTGTTAGTGACAAAATTAAAGAGCTAATGATGAGGGAGAAAAGGGAGACAATCCTCTAAACTGTGCCACTCCACAACAACCGAAAGAATTCCTCTATCTAGATCAGTGGTGGTGAACCTTCAGCACTCCAGATGTTTTGGACCACAACTCCCAGAATTCCAAGCCTGTATGTATTGCCAATGACAAAGGAATATGGGAGTTGTCCAAAACATCTGGTATGCCAAAATTTCACCAACACTGCCCTAGATGATGGTGGGAGGAGTAGAGATGACCCACTCCATTAATGTTTATCTTGCTGGCTGCTCAAACAGTTGTACCACAGTCACTTCCCTGCTCAGAACAGTTGCTTGTGGGTACAAAGAGGGAATTGGAACACCCCCCCCACACACACACACATACACTGTTCTCACAGGCTTTACAATCACAGGTAAAACTCACAAAATTAGAATACTGTATAGTGCAAATGTTCATTTATTTCAGTAAGTCAACTCAAAAGGTGAAACTAATATATGACATAGACTCATTACTTGCTAAGCAAGATATGTCAAACCTTACTTTGGTAAAATTGTAATGATTTTGGCGTACAGCTTATGAAAACCCCAAATTCACAATCTCAGAAAATTAGAATATTACAAGGCATCAGTAACACAATGTTTGGAAATAGAACAATATCAGACCTCCGAAAAGCATAAGTATGCATATGTAATCAGTACTTGGTTGGGGTCCCTTTTACATCAATTACTGCCTCAAATGTGGCATGGCATGGATGTTATCAGCCTATGCCACTGCTGTGGTGTTATGGAAGACCAGAATGCTTCAATAGCAGCCTTCAGCTCCATTGCATTGTTGGGTCTCATGTCCCTCATCTTTCTCTTGGCGATGCCCCATAGATTCTTTATGGGGTTCAGGACAGGCGAGTTTGTTGGCCAGTCAAGCACAGTAATCCCATACTCACTGAACCAGGTTTTGGTACTTTTGGCAGTGCTGGCAGGTGCCAAGTCCTAGAATCAAAGAGTTGGAAGGCATCTCAAGGGCCATCCAGTCCAACCCCCTGCCATGCAGGAACCCCCATCAAAGGACTCCCGACAGATGGCCATCCAGCCTCTGCTTAAAAACTTCCAAAGAAGGACACTCCACCACCCTCCATGGCAGTATATTCCACTGCCGAACAGCTCTGACCATCATGAAGTTCTTCCTAATGTTCAAATGGAATCTCTTTTCCCATAGTTTGAACCACTGCCCCGCGTCCTAGTCTGTGAAGCCATGGGAAACAAACCTGTTCCCTCTTCAATATGACATCATTTCAAATATTTAAACATAGCTATCATATCCTTAGCCTTCTTTTGGAAAGGCTAAACATTCCCAGCTCCCTAAGCTGTTCCTCATAAGACATTTCTTCAAGACCTTCAACCATCCTTGTCACTGTCCTCTGTACCTGCTCAAGGTTGTCAACATCCTTTTCAAGTTGAGGTGCACAGAACTGGACACAGTACTCCAGGTGGAGTCTGGCCAGAGGAGAATAGAGTGGTACTATCACTTCCCTAATCTAGACACTATGGTTCTGTTGATGCAACCAAGAATCACATCACACTGCTGACATGTTCAATTTGTGGTCCACCAAGACTCCCAGATCCTTTTCACATGTACTATTTTCTAGCCAGGTAACTCCCATCCTATATCTGTGCAATTCATTCTTTTTACATAGATACAGCACCCTACATTTACCTCTATTGAAACCCATTCTGTTAGCTTTGATCCAACACTCTAATCTGTCAAGGTCATTTTGGATTTTCATCCTATCTTCTAGGGAATTAGCAACCCCCCCCCCCAGTTTGGTATCATCTGCAAATTTAATTAGCATACTCTCTATTTCTTCCTCCAAGTCATTAATAAAGATATTGAACAGCACTGGACCCAGAACAGAATCCTGGGGCACCCCACTGGTCATGTCTCTCCAAGCTGAAGAGAGGCCATTTATAATCACCCTTTGGGTGTGATCACTCAACAAATCTACCTAACAGTAGCACTATCTGTCCCACTTTCTACTAACTTCTTTGCAAGAATACCATGGGGAACCTTATTGAAGGCCTTACTGAAGTCCAGATAAGCAATGTCCACAGCATTCCCCTCATCCACCAGGCCTGTAATTCTATCAAAGAAAGAGATCAAATTAGTCTGGCATGACTTGTTTTTAAGAAACCCGTGTTGACTTCTTGTAATGACAGCATTGTTTGTTAAGTAATTACAGACAGCCTGTTTAATAATCTGCTCTAGGATCTTTCCAGGAATTTAAGTCAAGCTGACTGGGCAGTAATAATTTGGGCCCTCTTTTTTCCCCGTTTTGAAGATGGGGACAACATTAACCCTCCTCCAATTGATGAGGACTTCTGTTCTCCAGGACTTCTCAAAGATTATTGCCAATGGTTCTGAAATTACTTCCACCAGTTCTTTTAATATCCTTGGGTGTAATTCATCTGGCCCAGGAGACTTAAATTCATTTAATGTTTCCAGCTGTTTCTGTACTACCTCTCTACCTATTCTATGTTGTAATACCCATCCTACCTCATCTACTCTTTGTCCCAGCTGATCTCTTTTTTCCTTTTTGGAGAAAACTAAGGCAAAGAAGGTGTTGATGAGTAGTTCTGCCTTTTCGTTGTCTCCTGTTAGTAACTGGTTATCATCGCGTCACAGAGAGACTATCATTTCCTTATTTTTCCTTTTGCTGCGGACATAACTTAAGAAATCCTTTTTAATATCTTTAATCTCTCTGGCAAGTCTACATGCATTTTGTGATTGAGCTTTTTTTTTTAAACCACCCCCCTGAATATATTAGCTGTTTGCTTATATTCCTCTTTGGTGCATTCTCATTTTTTCCATTTCTTGTACTTGTTTTTCTTTCTAGTTAGGTGAGTAGAAATATCTTTAGTACACCATTGCAGTTTCTTTAGATATCTGACATTTTTAATTCTTGTTGAAACAGTTTTAGATTGTGCCTTTAATATCTTGCTTTTAAGGAATTCCCATCCATCTTGGACTCCCTTCTCTTTCAGTATTTCAGTCCATGGAATCACAGCCAATAATTCCTTAAGTTTTAAAAAAATAGGCTTTCTTAAAGTCCAGGATTCTTGTTTGACTATGCTTAGCTTCACCTTCCAATTGCATAACAAATTCCAAGAGGTCACTTTTACCTAAAGATCCCACCACTTCGACCCCATTTATAAGGTCCTCCTTATTGGTTAAGACCAGATCTAAAATGGCTGTGCCTCTTGTTGACTCCTCTACCTTCCGAACCATGAAATTGTTTGCAAGGGCAGTAAGGAATTTGTTAGACCTTGCATTCTTAGCGAAGTTGGACTGCCAACATATCAGGATAGTTAAAATCTCCCATTAGTACTAAATCTCTCCCTTATGACTGTGTGGCCATCTGCTTACAGAGGCATCATCCCACTCCTGCAGCTGGCTTGGGGGTCTATAGTATACCCCCACAATGACATCCCTCCCAGTTTTATCACCCCTGATTTTCACTCACATACTCTCAACATGTCCTGCTGGAAAATGAAGTCAGCATCCCAGCTCATCTCTGGAAGGATGCATGAAGTGGTCTAATATCTCCTGGTAGACGCCTGTGAAGACCCTAGACTTCATGAAGCACAGTGGACCAACATCAGCAGGTGACATTATCAAACAATAATTAAGGGATTATGAAAAGAAAATACACACATGTGTACAGCAGAGAAAAAATATGTTTCTCACCATAAACAGCCCCAATTTAACATTATTACAGCCAGTACTTTTATACACATTTAGACCTCATCAGACATGATTTTAACCAATCACATTCTGACACACCATGATGTCATTAACTATTCCACCTGTGCTAAATCACTTACCCTGCTAGTGATTTCTAATTCCTCGCACTTGTGGCTAACATCATGACACTGCATTTTTGACTGACTCCATTTTACAATTCTCTTTTCACTCTGTTAAATATACATTACATATATTTTGTCAATTCTACATATTATGACAGACATAGCTCCCCAAATCAACACAGACTGTGGAAACTTCACACTGGACTTCAAGTATCATGCATTGTGTGCCTCTCCATTATTCCTCCAGACTCTGGGTCCTTGGTTCCCAAATGAGATGCAAAAGTTGCTTTCATCAGCAAAGAGGACTTTGGACCACTGACCAACCAGACCAGTTCTTTTTTTCTTTAGCCCAGGTAAGATGCTTCTGACATAGTATGTTGAATGAGAAATGGCTTGACAAGAGGAATACGACAGTTGAAGCCCATGTCCAGGATCTGTCTGTGAGTGGTGGCTCTTGATGCACTACTCTGAATAGGGAAGCTTTTCACATTATTCTAATTTTCTGAGGCTGTGAATTTGGGGTTTTCATAAGCTGTACACCATAATCATCACAATTATACAAAAGTAAGGCTTGACATATCTCACTTAGCATGTACTGAATCTATCTCATATATTAGTTTCACCTTTTGAGTTGACTTGCTGAAAAAAAAAATGAACATTTGCACAATATTCTAATTTTTTGAGTTTCACCTGTATTTGTATGAAAACATCGGTCACTTGCATTATACCTGATTTGGTAGACAGCCATTGAAAGATTGTCTAATGAGATGACACAAAGTGTGATTTGCGCACAAGTCAACGTCTCTGATTTTTAGAGGAACCTCTATGAAGACTTGAACCCTGAATGTTAAAGGAAGTAATAGTATATAACCTGCAATTCTTTTTTTTGTCTTTACTGATCAAAAGAGAACCCCATAAACACCGATTCCCTTGTTCACCTGCTTCTCTGAGGGGAAGTTCAGCTTGCAGACATGGCAGGTTGCCACTTGGGGAAATGGAAATTAGTCAGTATATATGACAGTGAATGCCCTGTCAGCACCTCCAAAAATCAACAGCAGCTGCTATTTGTGACAGTAACTTGTTTTGCGGCACCTGTTTGCAACAACAAATTATTTAATTATTTTTGTTGGCCAACTGCTGATAACTGAATCAGCAGATGCTGAAGCAGCAGATACGGGGGTACTACTGAAGAGTGAATACTATACCTAGAATGGTCTCTAGTGGTCGGTTCTGGTAATGACATTGTGCATATAGATGTCTAGCAAATCCAAAAGTATATAACACTACAGTATACATGGCAAACACTATAGATAATACATATTTCTAGGATTTTAATTTTTTTACTTTTTTATATTTTTCAGACCATGGATAAGTGAATCGGCAGATACTCATCATATGGATAAGGGTCTCTCTCTCTCTCTCTCTCTCTCTCTCTCTCTCTCTCTCTCTCTCTCTCTCTCTCTGCACACACACACACACACACACACACACATATATACACGCGCACGCACACACTGATCGAAAACACAGAATGGACACAAAAAGAACTGTTATACAAGAAATATGTATTTACTCATAAGAACTAATTATCTCTTCCCTTTTCTTTACACTGATGGCTCACTGATGAATTAAGTTCAAACACACCGTTTACGGCTGTTGAAGACATGTAAGTGATTGTGCTCACAGTTATTTATTATTTATTTATTTATTTGTTAGTCTTATACCCCGCCCATCTTCCCAAAAGGGAACTCTGGGCAGCTTACAATAAAAAAATAGGTAAAATAGAAGCAAACAAGTAAAAAGGGACCAAGATGGCGGGCATACCCAAAACAAAATAAACCTGGGCAAAGAAAAAGAACGGAAAAAAAGAAAACTAAACAGAAAGGTCACCGAACGCCTCCCTGAAGAGGTAAGTCTTCAAGGCCTTTTTAAAGGCGGGCAGGGACTCTGTCAGGCGCAGCTCACTGGGTAGGTGGTTCCATAGCATGGGGCCCACCACTGAAAAGGCACGGTCACGCATATGCGATTTCCGCGCCTCTCTGGGTGTGGCCACCATCAGTGAGCGCGCCTGAGCCAATCTTGTGGGTCTGGTCCCAGTTGATCTTTGAGAGATACGCTCTGCCAAATACTCAGGTCCCAGGCCGTGGAGGACTTTGAAAATCAAAACCAGGAACTTGAACCTAATCCGGAGGACAACGGGGAGCCAGTGCAAGCGAATCGACGAGCACCCACCAGCAGCCTGGCCGCTGCATTCTGCACCAATTGTAACCTCTGGACCAGGGTCAAGGGCAACCCCACGTAGAGGGTATTGCAGTAGTCGATCCTCGAGATCACTAGGGCCTGCACTACTGTCCTCAGAGAGGACTCATCGAGGTACTGGCGGATCTGGGCGATCCTGCGGAGATGGATAAAAGCGGCCCTGGAAGCAGCCATCACCTGGGCTTCCAGGGAGAGGGTTGAATCCAGGACCACGCCCAGATTCCTGGCCCTGTCTGTATAATTGTTAAAACTGAGTTGTGAGTTCCACTGCCAGATACATCTGCTCTGATGCAGCTAGGGTTGTGAAACCAATTTAGCTGCAGTTAATTTTTTTAACAGTACTTAAGCCATGGTTAATGATCAATACCACTTCCTTTTAAGGTGAATGAATAGCCAATTTGTTCAGCTGTTTTAAATTAATTTGTTTTTCATTTTGGATAATACTGTACATGTAACCACAGAAGTAAAATAACAAATCTAATACAAGATATATACCGAGTAATTGTCATTCAGAGTTAATTTTTAGTTTTCATATTGTATTGATACAAAAGCTCTGAATCCTGTTGGCATCCATGTAAGATGTATACTACTTGCTGTGGTGAATTGATGAAGAGCAACTAATTGATAAGGTACAGGAGTATGTCTCTCTTATGTGCCTGATCACATACTCAGCCGAGTTGCTGAGATGTCTCTCTGTTCTTTTGTCAGCTAGCTGCAGTCATCTTGTGCAAACTGCACGAAAGCCAATAATATTCTCGCCACATTTCTGCTATTTTATTACAACAGAGATTTAGTATGGTGTTATTGGGGTGGGGGAGTTGAATGGAGGCGAGTGACAATTTGCGTCATTATCAAATTGTGAAAATTTCCCTACTATCTATCAAAGGCTTCCAACCTTGACACATTGGAAGTTTTTGGAGTCACAGTTCTAGAAGCTTTTATCACCAGCTATGCTGGCCAGGATTTCTGGGAGTTGTAGTCTAGGAACATCTGGAGACCAAAGATTGGAAAGCACTGATATTCTATTCCTGTTAAGCATGTGATGGATATTTCAGCTTATGGAAGCAAACTGTATTGATCAGTAGCTATTTCATTTCCTCTGTACAGGTCTAGCTCCCCAGCTGTCCATAAACGTCAAGACATATAGTACAGATATAGGTGCCCCGTGGCACAGTTGTTAAACTGCTGTACTGCAGCCAAACTGTGCTCACGACCCAGGGTTCAACCCCAGGTAGCTGGCTCGTGGTTGCCTTAGATTTCCATCTTTCCATGGTTGGTAAAATGAGTACCTGGCTCTTGGTGGTGGGGGAGGGATGTGTATCCTGCATAATTAAATTGTCAATGCCCAGATAGTGTTTTAAGCAGTATGGGCTGGTATATACCGGTAAGCAGAACACTTTGCATTTGCATGTCACAGATATGTGAGAGAAGAAAAAAGAAACCCACTTCTGAATCTTCTTCAGTGCTTCAGATAGGTGGACTGCTTCAGTGTCATTCATTCTGGGCGAGGCCAGCTTTCTTTTGGACATGAAACAGAGCATTCACTTCTGTTTCCCAAAGCTTTGGACGTTTCTCTACTGAATGACTATTATGGTTGCTGCCAGGTTCAGGAATTACATCTGAGCAGCCAGCCAGACCTTGACAGGGACCTTGGGGGCAGTCTCATTCAGCTGGGGGGGGACTGTGGGGCAAGAGGGTCTGTTATGGGGTTGGGCTTCCCCCACCAAGTACAGTATCCCCAGGGATGCAGGTCTTCTGTCCCCTCTTTGGTCGCTGTTTCTGTCCATGTCTTCTGAGGAAAACTAGGCTCAATGCTGTGGCCTGAAGACAATCTTATTGTGTTTTAAATTATGCAACAAGTTGTAGATGAAGGAACACTTTCCCCATTACAATTGGTCACTGCACCTATAGAAAGAAAGAAAAAAAGAGAACCATAATTAGCTTGAAGTGGAACTGGAAGAGTACATGGCATTGCAGATGAAGGATAAGGATCAGAAGGAAAGCTGGCACCCTAGTTGTGATATAAGATTTGGGCAGAGATGAGGAGGGTCCAGAATGTTTTCAATGATACCCATTTTTGTGGTTAGCGGAAGAATGTGTCAAATGCGTGAGGCCAGAGTATGTGCGGATGAACGCAGGCCTGAGGAAAGCTGAGCTGGAATAGCCTTCTATTGGGCTTGGAAAAATCCTGGTGGTCAGCATTTGGCCCTCTTGCAATAATGCCACTTTTGTAGACTAAGTCAGTCTGAATTCAAGAGGTCTTGGCATTTTGGATCTCACTCTTGTACTGTGTATATTTGCGAGCCAAGAACTAGAAAGGAAAAATATTCCAGGATGCAGATGCTTCCTCCTCACTTTTGCTGTCAACCATTTTCTCGTCTTCCTTCTTTTGCTGTTCCTCCAGAGTTTTCATTTTTGCATCGTACACATCGGCCAGGGCTTTCCATTCTTTCCTGTTGTTCAACAGACGGTCATACATTGGCTGGATTTCTGCATGGAAGCGTGAAAATTCCTGAGGAACAATTAAAAGGAGGGGGGGATAAAATAAAGCAGAAATAACTCAGAAATTGAATTATTGCGAAGAAGGGGGAGAACCTACATCCTCTATTCAACTCACAACCCTGTCTCCTTCGGTCGTAATTTCCATTCCCTTCTTCATGTGCCTCTGTCTTTGATTCCATTTCTTTGCCCATTCTCTTACCTTGAAAATGTAAGGGCAACGTAAGTTTTAAGCCCAATAATGTTGGGTAGAGATTTGGCTTCAGGGCCCAGGAAGACACTGGGGAATGATAAGTTCTTTAATCTTGGATATTAAACTCGGTGAAAGTGTATTACTTATTCGTCTTAAAGAGGGACAGGCTGAATGCACCCTACTTCTCCTCTGTTGGCACCCTCTGCACTCTAGCAGACTCCACTGATAAATGTGGGACCTCTGGGTTCCCACTCTCCAGTCAATCACCCTGTTCTGATAAGAGGCCCTACATTGATGCAGGCTCCTCCAAGCAGAAATGCAGTTGCAGGCACAGAAGTCCTTGCGGTGACCAAGGCTGTGAGAGAGCATTTTTGTCTATTTATGATTTTCAGAAAACAAAAAAGCAGCAGCACGTGTCTAAAGGGAAAGATCTGCTACTTCTCCATCACTTTAGAAGACATCAAGGATTTTATAATATCTTATAATGGAAATCACAGACCATAGCATGGTAGAGTTGGAAGAGACTCTAAAAATCCACAGCTAAACTCACAAAACAGCCAATTCCACTGAAACAAAAACAAAAACCCGAAACAGTGGAAAAACCAAGAAACTGAGCACAAATCTTTCTCTGGGCCTTTGTGAGATGGTTGTTGAAATCAGGGGAAAAGTAGACAAAATCACGTGTTTGCTTTGCAGAATTAGCAGACAATTTCTATAATGTGAAAATTAGTTTGTCTGACTTGGAACATTAATATGGGACAACTCTGTGAAACACATACATTGACTAATGGTTGGTCAATTCATTACTAAGAGCTCCCAGCTGTAGCGAATTAAAGCAGCAATGGGTAGAAAACTGCAAAGATGCCATTTTCCCACTTCCACTTCCAGTCACAATAGTCTCTTAAAGTCTTTGTAAACCATTTGCAGCTGATTCACCCTAACAGAACAAAAAACAAACACACACACAAACTGCCATACACCAAGCTTGCCAATATGCAGAAAACAGAAAACAACGGTATGTAACAATTTGGTAACAATTGTGATGATTCTATTGCAAATTCTGGAGTCTGCCCAGCAACACCAGTCCGACTCCTGAATGCCTGTCTGACGGCTGAGAAGGGAAACAATCAGAAGACACCAGATGAAGCTATATACTGAAGAGAGTTCCAGCAGAGGTGGGAATGGATATAGATACTATGAAGCTCACAGTCCTTATGGAGCCTGGGTGTTAAAATTCTTACCTTATATACAAATGTGCACACAAAGTCAATGAAGCCAACCTGAAGCTTTGGAAGCTCAGCTGCTTTCCTTCTGTCCATCATAGGCTAGGACAAAAGAAGAAGAAGAAGAAATGTTTTGAAGTAACTGTTGGGGTTAATAACTGTAGACGGAAGACTCTGAGACGAAAGTAAAGTATATAAAAATAAACTTTATCTATTTCTCTTAGGGAAAAGGGTAAACGGGATATTCCTAATAAAATAACAAAACACTAGCAGTACATACAAAACATACCAAACAAAGAGCCTTTTCACACGACCCCTAAAATCTGCTGGCCACTTAAATTCAGACCAGAGATCTTAGGGGGTTGTCGCTGTTCCTGCGTTCCCACCCTCTCCGCACTCCTGGCTGTTGGCTGCGTGAGGGGAGGGAGAAAAAAAGGAAGAAAAGAATGCCGCTCACCTCTGTTCTGCCATCCTGGCACTGCATTCAGATCTCTTAAAGGGGCGGGGGGCAAAAAAAGAACAAACAGAAGCAAGGAGAGCCCGGCAGTCACTACGTTATATCCGCATCAGGAATTTTCATCTCTGGAGAGCAGGTACCTGAAAAGTGTGCTGGGATGTGCTTAGGTGGGCGTGGTCGCACTTAATTATCTGTAAACTCCGGAGCTGGTGGGGAAACAATTTTAAGCTCCGGAGCTGGGAGCCATTTGCGGCGGAGTTTAGAGGTCGTGTACAAATACCCAAAGTAAGATTAGATAAGGCAACGGCAGCTCCGGCAACCCCCAGGAACATCAGGCAAACATGCATAGTGTGCCTCGCTCTGAAGATCAGCATGGAGTCAGCAACAGGCTGCGGCAGCTAGCAAGAGCTAAGACTGTAGTGCAATGCTTCTGAGCAAGGCTAAGCTATTCCTTTTGTAGGAGCCATACTAGTTAAAAAGATATAACTCACAGGCTTACACTTCCAAATGAGGTTCAGCTGACTTTAACCCTATAATGTCTGACTATAGATCTTGCCATATTCCAACAGTAACATCTTTAACCTTTTTGTCACACTCTGCTGTGACTACAGAAAGAGACCAGTGCGATTCTGCACAAATAAGAAGACAATGTTGTCTCACTCTAACTTCCTCTTTGGTGGAACAAAATAAGTAGGTCTTAATTACAAAGGCTGCAGGGGAAGGGGTTATTTTTTAAGGAAAGAGTCCTTTAAAAAGCCTGAGGTAATTTTGGTTAGATTATGTGGGTCATGATGTACAGTAACACCATGGTGTCTGTGCACATTTGGTGTACTATTCCATAAGAGGTGCCCACAGATAGGAACACACTGTGTCCTCATAATAAGCAAGATTAGTCTTCTCATCCTGCAGTTCTGCCTCAAAGTGTGGCAAATCTTATAATAATATGGCAAGGAAACCCTCTCTTTTGCTTCACCACACCCTCTCATAAAAGAAAGACAAGTAAGCTCTCCATTTTGATGGGCCCAATCAAGGTGTTCATGATTCCTCTCCAGTGCTACCTTGGCCCTTACTTCACGAGGCGCGGCGCTCCGCAGCGATATTGCCTTCGATTTGAATTCGGAGGCGGTCACGTGGCGGTCATGTGTTCTCGCTTCGCTCCCGCCCCTGTTTCTCAGTACTCACGAGCTACAGTTTTAGGACCGATTCGAGCACAACCTCACGTTCTCCCTTCGCATTCGCATGCCACTTTTCAACATTCGTTATTTCCCATCCGTCCTTTAAAAAAATTCCTACCGACGGCGTCTTGATGCATCAATACTGGACTGTCAGTTGCAATGGCTCTACTGATTTCAACTGTTTCCTGGCATCATTGGCAGCCCCCCCCGCCGCCGCCGCCGCCGCTACTCGGGGGGAGCCCCGCATGGCACAGCCGCCCGCCCTCCGCCGCTTGCACGCTGCCTGCCCCGGGTGCCCTGCTCTGGCCGGGCGAGGCGGCAGCGGCTCCTCCTGCTCCCGCCGCCGCCGCCGTCGCCGCCGCTACTCGAGCAAGGAAGCAACAGCGCAAAGCGATGAAACGATATAGCGATGCATCGATATCCCTGTTTGAATATTTTTTAAAAAAACTTGAAATAAAAGCCAAAAACCGAGACCACACGCCACGTTGGGAGCGAAGCGAGATGCGAAGCGAAAAGATTCCCGGCAGCAGCCAGGGGCACCACTCACCCTGGTTGGAGCACGGTTAAGGGGGAGTGGTCGGGGCGGCACCGAAGCTAAAATGGAGGGGCGTGCGGACTAAAACGATCGATTCGGACAGAAAAAAAGGCTAGCCGCGAAGCGAGCGGCTCGTGAAGTAACGGCCCATGATGGTGAGGCATCACCAAAGCTGTGACTCTCTGTTACACATGACCCGATGCCTGCTTTTAAAATTATATTGCATGTCTCATTCTGCTGCTATATATATGTCTGAAGAAGTGGACATGTCCACAAAATGTTACATTAAAATATGAAAGTTAGTCTTTAAGGTGCCACGTGTTTTATGTCTTTTGTTTGGTTTGGTTTTTCTTTGATTTTTGCCTAAAATTCTTGAAAAGACTAACATGAACTTCTGCTTTTTAAAAGGAGCTTTTCTCACTGCAGTGGGCAATTCTGCAAAGCAAGGAAAGCCATATGACAGACTTGCTCTTTCAGGACGTGCCTTGGGAGCAGAGTAGGATAAGGAGATGGTCGGTGACTCCGATCCATTCTTCCTTCTCGTGGTCAACTTACAATGGGCTGTTGCTGAAGTACTGAAATTTCCAGGTCCCCCTGTTCCCAGAATTCGGCTGCGACAAGTAGCGCCACCTGTAATGAGGAAGAATAAGCACCTGCCCTTTTTATCAGCTTCAGGATAGGATCATAAATTCCCTTGCCATCAGCAGTAGAGATGGGCATGACTAGGGAAAATGACATTTTCAAGTTGTCGTGTGTCGGAGGCGGCCCGTGTCGGCTCGTTTCCGTTTTTCGCAAAACTTCGCAAAAAATAGTCGTTTCATTTTTCGTTTTTTTGTCTCTCGTTAAACTGGTTTGGGGGGAGCGGGCTCCTGGAGGCACCTCTTTTTTGGGGGGTGGGTGCCTCCTATCCTCACCCGCTAGGAAGGGAAAGCAGGCTCTAGGAGACCCCTCCACATGGGGGTCTCCTCTCCTCACCTGCTGCTGCAAAAGGGCATGCATAGCCATATGGATATGCATACCAAGTTGCAGACACACCAGACTGGCAGAGGCACCCCTCTTTTTGGGGTGCCTTCCCTGCAACAGTCGGTGACGGTGAGACACAAGCAGCACTCGAGGGCATGGTTTGCATGGCACTGCTGCTGCAGGAGGAGTCAGCCAGAGCCACAAGTGGCAGACTGGCAGACTCTCTGCACCCGCTGTGTCTCACCAAGAAGGGAATTGTACTTGCGTGTAGTGCAATGCAAGTACAGATCTGGCTTAGGCAACAGGGTTAGCGCAAGGGCTAGGGTTAGGCTAGTTACTGGTGAGGTTAGGGTGGTTAGGGTGGGGTAGTGGGGTGCACCTCTGGTTGCCTCTCTGACCCACTAAAAGGACAGTGTACTGTGGCGTATGGGTAAGGAATCAAGGATTAGGGTTAGGGTTAGGGGGCTAGGGCAGGGTTTAGTGGGCTTTTTGGCACATCCCAGAAGTCTCAGTGGCCAAGTGGCCATGATGGCTCCAAAAATTTGCATGGTCACTCCCACATGGCCACTTGGCCAGCCCATCATTGCGCAGGTGTAAATAAAATAAAATAAAATAAAATAAAATAAAATAATCAATGGAGAGAGGACAGAGGAGACATTTTGTTGCAAGAAAAACCCACTGCTACTGTAAAAATTCTGGCAGTTTTATAATAGCAATTTTCGCATGTTTCTGTGGTTTTAAAACTTTTTTTCTGTGCCGCTTCCGCTTTAATTGCGGCAAG
>JAHTLZ010000237.1:7831770-7858937 GCA_023846285.1 Phrynocephalus versicolor | reverse complement strand
TATTTATTTATTTATTTATTTATTTATTTATTTATTTATTTATTTATGCGTGCCACACTTATCATTTCAGCATGTCTTCTTCAATGCATGTAGGCTCCACACTTTGTCAGGCATGAGTGAATTCATCCATTACATCCCCAAACAGCTAAACTGTGATTTAGGAGTGGGGGACAGTGAGATAAAATTAATTCAGCCTTTCATTTATCATCCTTAGTAGAATTAAGTAGAACAGGCATGTCCAAACTTCATCCCTCCAGATGTTTTGGACCACAACTCCCAGAATTCCAAACCTCTATCGCCAATGACAAAAGACTGTGGGAGTTGTGGTCCTGGAGAGCTGAAGTTTGGACGTGCCTGAAGTAGAATGAGTGTGGCTAGTGCCCTGTAGACGTGTGTATATGGCACATCTATGAAAGACTCATGTTGCAAGTCTTCTCTGACTATATGAAGCAAAACAAGTTATGGAGCCATGTAGCCATCATAAAAACCAAATACAAAACTAGACCAGGTGATACCTTAAAGCAGTGGTTTTCTACCTTAGATCCCCAGATGTTCTTGGACTACAACTACCTGAAATCTTCAGCACTAGCTAAACTGGCCAGAATTCTGGGAGTTGTAGTCCAAGGACATCTGGGGACCCAAGGTTGAGAACCACTGCCTTAAGGCTACTGGTAAACTAACAAAAAGTTGCTAATATTTCAAGCTGTACCAAAAATTCAAGCATGGCAAAAGATGGAATTGCCACGAGTCAGTTCTTAGATGTAAAGTTCTTGGTAAGACTATATGGTAATTTTACTGGTAAAGTATGGCAGAGTAGAACACTTCCCTGTTTAGGCCAACGTATTTCAAAGTAAGGTTATCACCTATGATGGTAAGGTATAAAGACACTCACTAGAATTGCTGTCAACTCCTCCTCATCACATTCAGCCACTTCTTTGCCAAGTTTCTCTCGCGTCGGCTGTGAAAACAAAGGTATGGCAAAGTTATGACCAAGGGAGAAAATCCAGATGGCCTCCTTCCTCTCATCTAATAAATTATTGTGTCGTTGTTGTTAAATACTCACAAAACTATGGCTTAGGATGGTTTGCTAATCTATGCTGCGTTATTTTATCTAATGGCAAGGCCAGCGGCATGAGCCGTGTTCACCTCTTGGATGCTTCCTCATCTATTAAGCAGTTGAAATGGTGAGATTTTTACCAGCAAATGGAGGAGAGGAAGGAGGACAAATGAGTCAACATATAAAAACACTTACCAGGATGTCTTGGATTTCATTCTTGTCGCATTGCACATGGTAGAGCACTATATCTTGCGCAATCTCCTTCCGGTTCTCCAGTTTGTTCATCTTATCGTAAGTATCGGTATTGAGCACAGACCAGCCGAGAAACTGTGTCAGGGACTGATTAAATAAATAAATAAATAAATAAATAAATAAATAAATATTACTGGAAGAGCTGTGCTGATCTTTCTTTCCTTTGCTAAACTTCAATTGTAAATTCTTTCATACAGTGCAGTATATTTAGCCCTTTTAGGATGTGTGCCCCATTCTACCACGCTTGTGTCTAAGAACAGCTGTTCGTCCGCTAAAAAAAACCCACAATAAACATGATATTGTTTCAAATGTTTGCTGTAAAACTATAGTAGCAGATTTATTAAAAGGAAAGCGCAAAGCCGTTTGGGGCAGCAGGGAAGAGATTGGACACTTCCTTTAAGCTTATCTTCATGTGGTCTGGCTGGATTAGACACTGGTTCTGTACCCAGAAGGATCCAGTGTGTCCACAGGAGGAAAAAGCCATCTGTTTATTCTAACCTAAAGCTGTCTCAGTCAATGTTTGACAAATTAGAGGACATATTAATGTCTAAGATTTTTTTGGTAGATGCCAGACGAAGGAAGGAGGGCATTCCAGTTAAAAAGAGGACCAAAGTAGTTAAATCCTGAACTTGGAACAAATATGATTTGTTTATGTTCATGGAGAAGAAATCAGCAGAGAAAATCCAAATAGGAGAAAATGATCTTAAGTGAGGCCTAGCTTTATTCTTTGCTTACTATGTGATGTAGGAATCCCAAGGACTCTGCTAAACTGGTGGTGAGGTTATTTTCATTTTTTGCACAATGTGCACCAGCACTGAGCATGCTACCTTATCACAGATAGAGATGGGCACGAAATGAACAATTTTTTGTTTCCGTTTTTGTTTTTTCGTTTCGTTACGCAACGAAATGACAAACAAATTTTGTCTCTAAAATGAAACGAAACGAACAGAAACACCGGAAATTTTGTCATGCGTTTTGTTTCCATTACTGCAATACAAGTGAATTGCTTAAAATCCTAAAAAAAAAAATCACAAAAAATTGAAATAAATGGTAACGAAATGGTAACAAAACGAACGAAAACAAAAATGATTTTTTTGCAAAAATTCACGAAAAACGGAAATGAACCGAAACGGACCCTCCAAACACAAACGACAAACGAAATGCCATTTTTTTTGATTCGTGCCCATCTCTAATCACAGAATTATGTGAGGAGCAATCAGCATTTAGAGAACCTATGTGGTGCACTCGACTTCATCCAAGAGGCCTACCTCCATTAATGTTTCATCCTGTTCATCAAAGGGCTTCCCATCTTTTCTGTTATAAAAGGTGGCAACACCGACAATTTCTTCTTTTTTGTTGACTATTGGCATGGAGAGAACGTTCTTGATGATCCATCCTGATTCATCAACAGGTCCATTCTTTTAAAAACAGCATACAGCCATGAAAGAGATCAAATGCTAAGTTTTAGGCTGTCTCAATAGTAATATTGACACTGTATTTATCTACATATAAGTCTGTAATTAAACAGGAGGTACTGTTTTGATATTGCTGCATTAGTACAATACCTGAAATGTAAACGTTTCATCTGAAGAAGCATTCATGATGTTGCAAATCTAGAAAATGACAGAGACATTTATATTGCATATACATATGTATATTTAATGTTCTGTTAATTAAATCAAAAGCAACATAGCTTAATAACATAATGACTATTTGGTTTTGCCTACATCTAAAAATCTTATGAGAGGGATGTGATGACTCAGCAGGCTAGAGCGCTGAAACTGTTGGCTGCAAAGTCGGCAGCTCAACAGTTCGAATCTCGGGTGCCACGCAGGAGGGTGAGCTTCCGTTGTTAACCCCAGCTCCTTCCACCTAGCAGTTTGAAAGCATATAAATACAAGTAAATAGGTACTGCCATAAAAAAAAGCAGGAAGGTAAACAATGTTCCATGCACAGAAATGTGTTCAGCCATGCCGGCCACATGGCCACAGACTTGCACAGCACTGGCTCTTCTGCTTAGAAATGGAGATGACGCCACTCCAGAGTAGGACATGCCTAGCATGCATGTGTATGGGGAACCTTTACCTTTTTTTAGAAATCTCAGAAAGCAGCTGGCTACCTCCAATAGGAGGCTATTAGTTATGAAAAGCCATTTCCAACTTCTCTTGCTTACAGAGAACTCAAACATTTGGCCTTAGTTGTCTTAATTGTGTATGTAAATATACAGATGTAAATACTCACAAAACCTGTTTCAGCCACGTATGTTGGCAGTCCACTAACCAATGCCCAATGTTCTGCCTTAGGATTTCTAAATTGGAAAGAAAATAGCAACAAAAATGACCAAATTAGATTTTAATGAGAACACTTTATTTATTTATGAAAAATAATCTGGACAATGAGTCAGAAGGGGAAGTGACTTCCTAAAGAAGTACAATAACAATTGTGCTTGTAAGACAATTAGAGATGGGCACACACTTGACACATGGTGGTTCATCACCAACCAACTGGAAAGCTGAACTGGTTCAGGGTTCAGTTTTCGGTTCATGCCTAGTGGGTAGAGATGGGCACGAAACGAGCAATTTTTCTTTTTCTTTTTCGTTTTTTTGTTTCGTTATGTAACGAAACGAAAAACTATTTTTTGTCTCCAAAATGAAACGAAACGAAACACCAGAAATTTTGTCATGCGTTTTGTTTTTGTTGCAACAAATACATTGAACTGTAATGAATGCTAACGAAACAGCAATTTTTCATTTTCGTTTTCGTTTTTCATTTCGTTGCGTAACGAAATAAAAATGATTTTTTTTGCAAAAATTCACGAAAAATGAAAATGAACCGAAACGGACCCCCTAAACAACAAACGACAAATGAAACACCATTTTTTTTGAGTCGTGCCCATCTCTACTGGTGGGAGTGCCATCCGTGCAGCTGCAGTCACAGAGCCACTCAAGTGATAGGCAGTGCATGTGCCAAAGTAGTGGGCCCAGGTCCTAGCAGGGAAGTTGGACCCACTGCCTCTTAGGCTGCTGGCGGTGGTGGCAAAGGTGGCAGGAAGAGATAGGGAGGCGACAGGGGCAGTGGAAAGGGGATGGGTGGGCATCCCATCTTGGCAAAGCAAAATGAAGCACTTGGGGTGGAAAGTTTGCTACTTCATTTTGCTTCAGCAAAATGGAGTCCACAAACCAGGTCACAAACTGAACCACAAAGCAGCTGAGTTTGTTGGTTTTTCTGGTTCACAGTTCGATTGGTGCCCATCTCTAAAGATACTGTAATTGTCTTGTTTGTCTTTAGGAATGCTAAAAATAAAAGCCCCAGGACCCAAATCAGGTGCTCTTCATTTGCCTCCCTTATTGTGTCATTGCCCCCCTTTCTATATTAACCTGCTTTTCATCCAAGATCTAAAGGAAGATTGTGTGGTGCTCTTCTCATAAACTCTATACTTTCATCTTCACAACTTTGTGAAGTAGATAAGGCAGAGAGCAACTAATTCAAGCTCATCTTATCTCATCTAACACTCGAACCACTGGACTACGCTGGCCCTTTGGTACTTTCTAGTGAATGTGTGCTTTAAGATTAGATCAAAAGGATTAGACTTTGTGCTATAGCCAGTGCCTGTGCATAAAAATACTGTCCACAGAGTTACATCTGTTTACTTACGGAATAACTTTAATTTCTTCTTTTACATGTAATATGTAGTCAACTACTTTATAGAAGGCAATTTCCTGTAGATAGAACAGAAATAAGAGTTGACATTCATAATAAGTGAGCAACCAATGGAAGAGGCTTTTTCTCCACTATTTGTTGACTTAACTCTGCCATCTGGAGTTCGAGGTCCTGAATATGGTGGAACTTCGCCCATGAGAACTGGCCACAAGTCAAAGAATTCCTGGAAAGAAGTAAAACACAACAGTGGAAATATCAAGAAATAGAAGTACAGTACCCATCACATGCTCCCTGAAGTGTGTGTGTTTTTAAAATAGAAACTGAACTCTTTGCATAATTTCACAGAAAAAATATAGATGTAGCAGCTAAAGAGTTCAAGGCATAATCCAAAGAAACAAAGCAAAGCAAAAGACAAAACAAACAAACACGTGATACCTTAAAGACCAACTATGGCTGATCAAGTGTTTTGGATACAGAAAGTCATAATTTTCATCCATGGTTATCCCCTTCTGAGATAATCTCAAATTTTGAGACTGCAAAGCCCCCTCCAATGATGCTGGGGAAGTGCAGGATATATATTATTGAACTTGATTGACTGTACTCTTACAATGGATTTTTTTCCCAAGATATGCCACAGGCCTCTGTTTAACTAAAACAAATATGTAATAGGCCACCTCACCACCCATTCCCTTTTCTTCTGAGAAAAGAATGACCTGTGTTCAATTATTTCAAGAGTGTGGGACACGTTACAGGAGGTAGCTTTCACTTGGATATCAGTTGGAAATTCTTAACTGTTAGAGCAGTACAACAATGGAACCGATTACCTCAGGAGGTGGTGAACGCTTCAAGACTGGAGGCATTCAAGAGAAATTAGGACAGACATCTCTTAGACTTGGACTTGGGTTCCTGCACTGAGCATATGGTTGGACTCGATGGCCTTCCCAGCTCCTTAACCCTCTGTTTCTATGAACCTTCCTCAGTGTTCACCCTAGCCCAGGGTTCCAGATACAAATCCTTCTCAGCATCACACAGAGTGCTAATCACTGGATCTGTATCCCTTTACCTGCCAACCAGGTTTTCTACCACTGATTCTCTGGGGCACCTAAACCTCTTAAATTATTTAGGAGTGTAGCTTACCTTTTCCTTGCTCATGTCCAGGAGGCCTACAGAGTACCTATCACAGTTCAAATAGGCTCTCGCAGTGTAAAATGCTTTGTGGAATTGTCTCTCAATGTCAGTCAGTTCCTCAAACACCTTATTCGCCGACCATAACAAAACCTACAGAACAACAACAACAAAAAACCATTCTGACCTAAAAAGCTAAAAAGACCATGGTGTGGTAGGAGGGAGGTCAGAAAACGAAGTATGAGTCCAAAAGGGCACTCTTCTACAAATCTACTTTAGAATCAACATCATCACAGTCAGCAGGGAGGCAGGAGGATATTGTTTGCCAGTTGGCGGCCACCAAGACAAATATATATAATTTATTTGCTTGCTTGCTTGTTACATTTGGGTAGTGATGGAGGTGGCAAAAGGGCTCCAGTTCCTGCAATACAAAATGATTTGAATATCCACAGACACAATAGGTGAAATCCAGCAGTGGCATTTATGCTACATAAGGCTGATAGGGTCAGTCACTGTGGCAATCCATCCATCCAACCAACCATCCATCCATTAGATTTAACTTTTCCAGTCTATACACACACTTCCAAAGGTCTTGACTTTCCTTGTGATCCCTTTCATCATGAAGAAGCTTTTGAAGGTGGTGGTACCCAGAGAGGGAGAGGGTTATCTTTAATTTCTGAAAACTACAGCCATTGGGATGATTTTACCAGGAGCAATGGTTTTTGGGAACCAAAGACACACACACACTCTCACACAATCCTATGGCAACCCCTCTCCCCTTGGCTTTCCCATAATTAAAAGGATCCCAAAGGAGCCTCAGGGGCTTAGTGGAGGGGATCAGACATTTTCGCTTTCTGAAAAATCACTACAGATGGTGATGTCATCAGCCTTAGGCTTGTTTCTCCTACAGGATCTTATCTGTCATGCTTGTCCTGGCTGGCATACCATTCCTCACCTGACCTCTCCGAGTTTCACAATTGTGCAGGTAGCTCAGATGATAAATCTTCAGGTTCAAAGCTGCAAAGCTGAGGTATTTCAGGAAAAGCTGGGAAACAAGAAAGTTCTATTCAGTTCAATAATGTATAGCAATAGTTCAGAACTTAAGGGGCCAAGTATATGAACAGAGAACCTCACCATAAGGGGTTTCCCCTGAGTACATACACTTTCATCTGCACTGCTGAAGAAAGGATCTCCAGTCTTGTTTACTGCCATGATCACAGCAACCACATCTTTGCCATTCATGATCGGGGTTGCAAGAATGCTCTTTGTGGTGTAGCCCATCAGTTCATCCACAAAACTACTGAAACGAGGACACTGGTTTGGGGGGGGGGGGGGAGAATCACAGATTTAACCAAAATCCAACTTTGAAACAGACCATCTTGCTGAAGAGATTACACAGATTTGTCTATCCTTCTCCACCACCCCATATAGAAAATATGAATGTCATAGAAATCTGGTATCTCACTTGGCACCATCCTTAAACAACTTAGGAATTGAGTTCTCCTATTGCCTTTTTCCCTGGCCAGGGCTCAAAATAAACTGGTTAACCAGATGTCAACAGAATACAGTGGTACCTTGTATAAAGGAATTAATTCGTTCCCAATCAAACTCTGTTAAGCAAATGTTCCTTTATACACATTTCCCATAGGAATGCATTGAAAACAGAGTAATCCCTAATCGCAACCATTTTTATGTTGTATGGACTCACCCCATAGGTGATTCTGTTAAGCAAATTTCCCCTACCTCTGGAATTTTTTATTTTGTACAGATTTTATGTTATACAAACCGTTTTTTTTCCAGGGGTCCACTGTACAAGGAGTAGCTATCTTGAAGTCCTGTACAGAGGTCTTGAACAAGTATATCTGAGTACAGAATGTGAATTAATACAGTAAAGGTATTGTGTATGGCATTTTTCTTTCCCACTTTTTCTTAGCAACTGTGTGAGACTGAGGTGAGGTAGAGATCGGCTTAAACAAATCTAGCAAGTTGCATGGTATAGTACGGACAAAATCTACACATCCCAGTCCAACCATCATCCAACCTCTTTTCTATGGCGTTCTTTATGCTTCTTGCATTTACACTGCTTTCCTGTTTACTTGTGTCTCTGCTGTTATCATACTGCTTCCCTTGATATATTCACAAGTAAAGCCTTATAGTCAACAGAAACTTAGAGCCTAATCACAGACAGAAAGCAGAATCAAACAGAAAATTAGACCCTAGCTACAAGTTGATTCTTTCCTGACCTCTGTTGTATCGATACATTTATTTTCACCGTCACCTGGTATGTATACCAGCTGGACTATGACAGAATTTGACAATTTGACAATATCCTTGTTAAAGTGGGGGGGAGGGAACAAGCACAGTGGCCATCAAGTACTTGCCACACCCAGAAACCCAACCCCTTTGATCCTTTGCAAGAGCAGGGTTAAAAAGTGGGAAGGAAAAGGAAATAAGTACCCCGATTTAAGAGCAGCTCGACTTAAGAGCAATTCGACTTAAGAGCGGAAAACTGTTGGCATTTTAACTGCTGCCTTACAAATTTTAGATATGGTCTGCTCAACTTACAATTTTTTTCCATTTCTTTGATTTTTTTAAACTTATTTTTTCAATTGTTTAGATAGGTACTCTGACTTGAGTAGTTCAACTTAAGAGCATGCCTTCGGAACAGATTAAATTCATAAATCGAGGTACCACTGCAAATTGATAGGAACATGCACACATGCTAAACTGGTAAGGAATGGATACAACATTGGTACAATTTGAAACAACTCTCTTGGTGGGTGGGTAGGGATAAACTGGTGTCAGGGGAAATGAATTGATGTTGGCCTTGAATCATGTGGTCGGGAATTTATGAAATGATTTTTAAAAACCCATATTGGTATAAATGGGGCATTTTTGCTAAGTGTGATCAGGCTACAGAAAAAAGGTGGCCCACCAAATCGTATTGCTTTGGAGGTTTGGGGTGGGTGGGGGCTGGGAATATAAAACTACTGTGGTTAATTGGTTTATTTCTCTGTGGGATAAACTACTTAGCCATCTGTGATTAACACATGACCTAGTTATTGAAGGAGTACTGGACAGTGAAGTAATCCTAGATAGTAGTTGTGGAGATTTGAGATGAATAATTCTGAACACAATACACAGAGTGGAAAGGACACCACCTAGATTTTAATACAGTGGACCCTCGTATAACAAACAGTTTGTATAACATAAAATCTGTACAACATAAAAAATTCCGGAGAGAGGGGAAATTTGCTTAACAGAATCTTCTATGGGGCAAAGCCGTACAACATCAAAATGGTCGCAATTAGGGATTACTCCGTTTTCAATGCATTCCTATTTTGTATAAAGGAAAATTTGTTTAACATAATTTCATTTGGAATGAATTAATTCCTTTATACAAGGTACCACTGTAATGTTCATTGTTTTCAGGCACATCATGAAGTAAAAAGAATCCCTGGCCTGGAGAAGCTTTGAGACCAATGTCATGACCTTTCCATTCACTAAAAATGCAAATTGCAAACGTCTATTTAGGAAGGTAAACATGTACAATCCCATTTGGGCCATTATTCTTAGAGTGTTACAGGTAAAAATATTGTTTTGACTATCTTATACCAGGCAACAGCATTTGTGGTCAAACAGATTTGCAGGTTAATCTCTTTAATACTCTCATCCAATACCATCATCTTACCATCTTTATTGATGATATTTATATAATTCTGTTCCACCAATGACCTTAAGGGGGGTGAGCACAGTTTTCCCTCTCTGCCTGCTTCCTATGTTTATTCTCATGACAAACCTTGAAAGACACAGTAATTTAGACCAAGGCAATCCACTTCTAAAGACTCCATGGGTCTTAACACCTGAAACTCCCATTTCAATACTCAGTTTTGACCACTGCCTCTGCAACCCTTACATAAAGCAGGCATAATACAAAAGAACATTAAAAGACATTGATAGCTATCATGCACAAGATTCCTCAGGCAGGATTCCCCTCAATGACTGTTTGCCTGAGTGTGGTCCTTAATTGGATTCACTGCTTTGAATATGTTTTTTGGTGTTGCTTGTGTTAACTGCCCAGAGTGACCTTTGGTCAGATGGCACAGTATATAAAGCAAGCAAGCAAGCAAACAAACAAATGAAATGTTGTCTTTTAATGACATCGGCTGCCTTTAATGATGTAAGATCCTTCTCTCAAGGAGCAAGGGAGGGTAAAAATATTTTAAATGAATAATGAATAAATAAGACTACGAGTCCAACTGACAGCAAAAGAGTGGAAGCAGTTTTAAAATGAACAGATTTCTCTCAATGTATGTAAGCTTTTGTGGGTTACAACCCACTTTCTCAGACATACAGAGTCTCATTGTTAGGCTACAGATTTAAACATGAAGAAGACGTGACAGGGGATGAAGACTTAGTTTTTAAAAAATGGGGGGAAATGACAATTTAGCTGGTAATTGGATTTTGCCAAACTGCTAGTTACTGTATTTTTCTGTCTACAAGACGGACCCATGTATAAGAAAACCTCCACTTTTCTAACCCAAAATTACAGTTTTGCAACCGTGTGATTCTCTCTTCAGCTTGCTCCCGTGTATAAGATGACTTATAAGTATTTGTCTAACAATTTTAGACAAAAATATAGTCTTATACATGAAAAAAATACTGTAGGCAGACCCCCATTATCACGAATGAGAAGCTTTTCAGGAACCATACTGAGATTAAATTTATGTCAAAGAAAAGAATTCTTTTAAAGCTATGCCTAAGACTGTGGATGAACTGGTAGTGCTAACACTTTACATAAAACATACTAAAAAAAGCCTGGTCCTTATTTAATCCTTTTGATTTACACTAGAATCTGTGGATTTAGTTCGCTTCCGCTATCTAGATTCAGCCAGCTGTATTCTCTTGATCTGGGGACAGCGATACAGCCCCCAAATACTGGGCTAAAATATTGGGTCAGAGACTATGGCGATTGCTCTTAAACAGAGACGGCTGGCAAGGGGGGAGTGTGCAGATTCAGCATGGGGTGAATGACAAAATATTTATTTAAATAAATACATATTTACATAAATAAACAAATTAGCCACTAATTTGTGGTTTTCCCTTCTGTGCAGACACAATGGCTGACTTGTGTGCTCCCTGCAGAACACTTCTCTGCCTTGGATGGAGCAAAGAGGCCTCTTGATGGACTTAAAGAAGATGCAGATGGAGCAAGAGAGAAAAACAGATCAAATTGAGGTGTTACATTAGGTTTTTTTAAAAAAAGTCTGTGAATGCTCATTGATGGTTACACCTGCTGAGCAGAGAAGAACAAGCCAAAGCAGGGGAATGTATAAAAGGAAAGGATCAGGAGAAGAGGAAAGAAAAATTAAATTATCAGAGTTGCCTCACACCATGTCAAACTCTTTGTTAACCTGTCAACATTATTTATCTACTGATGGGAATAAGTCTTATTTCTCAAAACAGGATGAAATTAGTTAAATACTTTTCTAGTTTCTTTGTTTCTTTCTTAGACTGGAGATCCAAGAGGGTTCTCTTTTTAATGGATTGTTGTGCTCTGTTGCTTTTAAATGTCTTTTTAGTGTTGATTTTATTTACTGTTTTTAATATACTTAGAGATGGGCATGAAATGAATTTTTAATTCATTTCGTTATTCGTTTCGTTAGGTAACAAAAGGAATAATAAGCCTCCCCCTCAAAGAAAAATGAAACGAAATGAAATGGAAATTTTCATTTTATTTCATTTCATTTTTCATCCCCTCCATCTGGAGTCTTCTCCTGCCTGTCTGTGATGTCGCTGCTGCTGCTGACCAGTCCTGTGCGGAGGGCTTCCGAGGCACTGGGAAGACTCTCGCCGACAAAAAAAATGCCGATCAGCCCGCACTACAGCTGATTGGTGCTAGGGGGGAAGCACCGACCTGGCCTGCAGGCCAGCTGGTTGGCGCTTGAATAAAATAAGAAAGGGGGGAAGCGCCGGATTTTTTTAAAAAAAATCATTTTGTTTTAAATTAAGCAAAAACAATTTAAAAAACAACGAATGAAATGAAACACCATTTTGGCGTTTTGTGCCCATCTCTAATATACTTGTTTAATGCTTTTTAAATATCTGCATACTTATTGTTTTTAGCTTTTAAATATTTAATAATATGATATCTTTTTAATACTGTAAGCTGCCTTAGGTCCATTTAAGGAGAAAGGTGAGGTAAAAAAATGAAATAAAAAAATGAAATAAATAAATGTGTTCTTTGCTGGCCTTCAAATGAGTTTCTTACATTACCATACACTGTGCAGCTGTGTTCAAGATGCACATTCCCAGAGCCCCTCAGAAGTAGCAAGCCTAATTAGTGCATTCCCAGAAAACCCTGGGAAGGTTGACATCCATCAGACTTAATTTGAGGCATATAATTATTTCTCTTACTTACTGTCGATGGCAGAGAATTGGTGGAAAGCCTTGTGACTTCAAATTCAAGTGCTGCAGTTGTCTTCTTTTGTGCACCCATGGTACACTTGGCCAGACAGGCATTTATTTGAGGTGACCAATGGAACTGTTACTGCTGTAAAGGCGAGCTGTATTCTGTATTAACTGAGCCTAAAAGACCTAGCCTCTTCCCCTTGCAGAGTGAATTAAGCTCCATGGCAACATTTTCAAATTAACAGCCATTATTTTTGCATTGTTTTCAGTGAGGCACCCACAGACCATCTGAAAGCCTCTCGTTCAACCACTTGTTCCTAGGTAATTATTAGAATACCCTGCCCTTTTGGAACATAAATAATGACAAAGTTTTATTCTTTGGCATCTGCCAGAAGCAACAACAAAAACAAAAACAACAATATTTATTTACGGTCATAAACCCAACCAATTAAAACGGAAACACATATGTCTAGTTTAAAAAGGCTAAAAGGATAAAACTACAAAATTTCAAGATTGTTAAAACAGTTTAGGTAATGAAATGAATTGCACAAACACCATTAGGGAGGAAAACACGATTATAATAAGTGCTAACAGAAGCTGAAATTGTCTTCTGTATTATTTGGACAGAGAAAAGTAACTTAGCCACTGATTCAGTAGTCCCCTTGTTTATGTCACTTAGTAAATTTTTTAAGTGCCAGTTCAAAGTCCTACCTGGGAAGGCACTCATTATAGGCTTGAGTAATTAAATACGATCATTTCTATAAAAATTACATACGAAGAGGACATGATTCAATGATTCACTTTTTGTTATTACAAGGGCACATGAAGCAGTAGGGGAATAAATCAGGCAGCTTTACCTCATCAACATTTGGGATGTTCACAGTCTTCTTCGTCTGAGCCACATGGCCTACCACACCCATGTCCAAAGGGAAAACAATTTCGCTGTCAGGGTGCACCAAGCAGTCTTCCATTTTGCTCTCCTTATGTACGTTGAAGAGACGTGTCGCAAGCTCCGGTGTGCCGTTTCGCTGCCTGTACATGAAGAGGCTGCAGCAGTTGGCACGGATGAGAGCGCTAATTCTTCTCAAAGTCTTGAAGACCACTTTCTCCATGTTGATGCTCTCTTGCATGTCTTGTATCAGCTCAAAAAGCGTTTCCGTCTCGTCCTGGCCCAGCCCTTCAAAGCCCGTGAAATCCTCAGTGTGAGAATGACCGTTTGATATTTCATGTGAGACCTTGCCCTTTAATTTCCTCTCAAAATACTGCTTAGCGAAATCGAGGTTGCTGTCCAGAAATTTTTCTACTTCATCCATGTTAATATTCATACTCAAAATGTTTGGTTCTGGAGATTGGATAGCACTTGCTGAAAAAAAGCTTGGTTCCAGAAAGTTGGATGCTCAGTGGAAATGGTCTGTGGGGCAACCATCCACCAACAAGCTAAGGTTTGTCCAGGCTGAGTAAGGTGGGAGGGCAAATCCTCTCAAGGTAACAGATTAGATGACATGTTCCAAATCTGTAAATGATTCCTACCTCCCTTGCTGACAAGTACAAGCCCCCATCTCCTCAGATGTGAATTAGAATATGCTTTAATTCCTTTTTTAGGTGGATCAGTTTGTAGCCATAATCTGTCTACATTCTGTTGTTTTCAAAATAGTCTCTGTGTTTGCAATTATAACTTTATTCCCCACAATCACTGACCGTGGTTCTGCAGAACGCCATAAGCTCCTTGAAGCCTCATTAAACATATACTGCTCAGTTCTAATCCTCAGCTAACCAGATATCTTATTATTGCTGTTCTGAGAAGCAGAATATATCATTTATTTATTTATCTCTTATACACACTTCTACATTTGCAGCTGATGAAGGCACAGTATATGATATTAGTCAGTTGAACCAAACAACAAAAAGTCTTATGACAGCTTAAACATAACAAGTCTATTTGATCTAACTGGACTGCAGCCCGCCTCCTCTGGTGCCATAAAGCAGTCAAACTAAATGAGATGACTGAAGTGAATTCTATAAATGAATTGATACAGATGGTTCACAACAATTCATATTTTCTGAACACTATATATTTAAGGCTATAGAAACTAGGAAAGCCAGGGACTAGATAAAATAACAGAATGGGGACTTAATAAATATTGATGCCAAAAACAGTGGTATATGGCAGAAAAACATCCAACCAATATTTTATATCTTAATTCTAATGAACATTGCTCTGTCATTAACCCTTTATTACCAAAACTCCACCAAAATGGCCCAGAACAGCAGCTTCCAAATAGGATAACTAAAACAAATTCACAACACACACATGACTAAATGAGACAGATGCAACAAGCCATAGAAACAATATTCCAGTACCTATTTCAGGCAGAAAAATGGTTCTGCAAAAACAAAACAAAACAAAACAAAACAAAAACAAAAACCCCCCAAAACCCAGCCCAGAATAGTGACTTCTGAGTAAGATAGCCCAACCAGATTAACCGGCTCCACCCAACCTGATGGGACAAATGGAACCACCCACAAACTGCCCCTCCCAAAACCATTCAGTGTTGTGTCCAATGACACTATTAATGGGATATGGGCAAAAGGCAGGCCTGGTGCCAGACCATGGTCAGTTATGAGAAGCACACCTAATTGCAGCCCTGTAACATCTGGAGGGGGCCCTCAACTCTTGCTGGAGGCACAAATGATCAAGAGTGCACACCAAACACACCTGTGGAAGTGATGGGACTGAGACAAAGGCCTGTCCTGATGACCAGGTAAGAAAAAGGGGGCATGGTTCTTTGGAAAGCTATTTAAAGCTTTATAGATTGGAACCAGCCCTTTGAATAGTGTCTGGAAATGGACACAAGTTACCCACTGCCTGGAGGATTCTTCCACATTGTATGTCTCCTTATCTTCTGAGGTGGCTTCAGAAAACCTGAAGAATCAGCCCTCAACATAATAAGAACATAAAAACATAAGAGCAGCTGTCCCAGGGAATCAGCCCTCTCTACCTATGTACAAGCATTCCTCAGTCCACCACAATTGGACTGAGGAATATGAATATCAACCATAGAGTCTTTGTTTTATCATCATATCCAACAGTCATGCTTTGATAATTGCCATACTGTGGGTACATGGCCTGCATGAAAAGGTACCAGCAACAACGTACAATGTTGGAGGCAGGCAAATATTATCTGGCAGCTGCGTTGTGATTCCTGCTACCTCTCCAGCTCTTAATTTGGGACTTGTTTTAAAATATTGTGGTCCAAACCAGGAAACTCCTTCCCTGAATGAGAAGCAGGTTGTTCTTGGAGAAAATGTCTTGTTCCTCACCCTTCAAGTTGCGGGTCTCAGAGAGAGTGCCCACCACAGCCATCCAATCCCGAGAAGAAAACAAGAGTTTCTGCACTCACACTGAACCCACCTGTCTTTTGGGGCTAGAATACTGTATGTTTTCTCTTTCTCTGGCTGAAGTCAGCTCACACTTTAAGGAAAAGCTGGCAATTTTACTGTAAAGATGCCTGCAGTATTTGGTGTGTGTTAGCATTTTGAATAAGTGCAAACCCCATTAAGGGGAAAGGATTTGGGCAAGGCATGAGGGCAAGGGATATATGCTTACATTGTTCCCCAATAATCACATGTTTCATTGCAGCTCCACCCACTCATGAGAAGTCAACATTTTCTTCCAACTGTTTTGAGCCAGCAACAATATCGTTTTACTGGAATTAAATGACAAATTGGATGAGGATGGTTCCCAGCTCTGGTGACCCCTGGGCTTTGCCTCTAGTGACTCTGTTCCTACCCTATTAACTCCAGGGGCAACAAGCCTCAGTGGCTGACTAGTCAACCATCACTCTGAACCATACCATGGCACAAATATGCTGATGGGCCAGGCTGAAGGCAAGGAGGAGTGCCCAAATTTTGGTGCATCCAAGAGCCACTAGCAGGAGAAACCAAAAAGTGCTTCGGCCAGCAGCTGCTTCCAGAAAGATAAAGGACAGGGGTGGGCCAGCTCAGAACCTTGTTGTTATGGCAACCCTATGAATATGCCCCTGTGCTGCTGCCTTTATGAACAGGCACTAACTGGGGTGAACTGATTCATGCCCATCTCTAGCTAGCATCCTTGTCCTCTAATGACTACACATCCCCACCCTTTCAGGCAGAAGGGAGAGGTGATGGAAGGAGTAAGCTGCCATTTTGAAGATTGACTTTTTTTATTCAGCATAAATCCTGGGATATAATCTCTCATGTTCACAGTTGTTTCAGCTGGGGCCTGGCTAACAACAAAATAGTTCATTTTGCCCTTGTTGATAACTTTTCCTCACTCTGGCTTTTGCCCTGCCATGCCTCCTCTGGTACATGTAAGAACTCCATTGAATATCCCATGGCAATTACACACTGAGTCCTCAGTGGGCTCTTGTTAAAAGAGATTGCTCCCTTACAGTCTTCTTTAAAAATACAAACACTTTGTTGTTATTCAGGCTAACCTGCAAATTTCCTTAGACATGCTTGTGCCTCCCTTCTCTCTCTGTGGCACCCTTTTGGGTCTATGTCTGAGAAGATTCTCAGTCATCCAGGTGAGTTTCCCCACAGAGGTGGGGGCCTCAGGCACAGTCTATCTGCTACTTATCAGGCTGTTCTTTCAACAATACCCAGAGAAACCAAAAAGCCTTCACCACCAAAGCCATAGCTAACGAGCCATGCTTTATGGGATTCAGCACCTAAGGCCATTGTTCACCTTAAGGCTATGGATACTGTTGTCTACCTAACAAGCCTATTCAGGCCATTTTTCATTTTATGAGTCTATTTCAGACCAGGGTGACAAGAGGTCAAAGCTGACTATAAGATGGAGGACTCACACTAGCTTTTATTCAGACTGATGAAGCTGTTTAGATGAGCAGCAAAACATTTCTCTTTCTCAAGAGTTGCCATGACTCAGCTTCCAGATCTTTTGGGTCTTTTTTTTTTTGGCAACCCTTCACCCTCTGACTTGGAACTCTTGGTCCCCAACATTTTTTTTCACCCTTCCTATTTCCCACTCACAAAAAAGAGTCTCAAACCTTCAACCAAGGGCCTTTTCACATGACCCCTAAAATCCGCGGCAAATGGCTCCCAGATCCGGAGCTTAAAATTGTTTCCCCACCAGCTCCGGAGTTTACAAAAAATTAAGTGCGACCACACCCACCTAAGGGCATCCGAGCGCACTTTTCAAGTACCTGCTCTCCGGGGGTGAAAAATTCCTGATGCGGATGTAACGTAGTGAGTGCCGGGCTCTCCTCTTTCTGTTTGTTGTTTTTTTGCCCCCCGCCCCTTTAAGAGATACTATGCTGCCGGGAGCAGAGCGAGAGGTTCTGCCCGCATTCTTTTCTTCCTTTTTTTTCTCCCTCCCCTCACGCAGACAGCAACCAGGAGTGTGGAGGGGGTGGGAACACAGGAACAGCGACAAACCCCCAAGATCTCTGGTCTGAATTTAAGTGGCCAGCGGGTCTTAGGGGTCATGTGAAAAGGCTCCAAGAGACCCCTCATTTAGGATTGGTTTCCGACCATTCACAGTTTGACTTCTTTATCAGACCTTTAGGTGGCACCACAGTCCAAGGACTCTGCAAAACAAACCATAGTCTTCCCAGAGGAACAAAGGCTGCTTGTCCACTTGGAGGCATGCGTGGAAAGTGTCTCTTCTTAAGGACATGAAGAAACAGGTTGAGAATTCCACAAAATCACAACATTCGGTTGATCAGATTATCAGCTAAATAATCCTGAACTGAGCACCATCATGCACATTTTCTAGGCAGGTTTATTCATATCAGTTAGTGGAAAAATAATAATAATAATTGTGCTTCTGAGGCAATGACAACTAACTTATTTTGCCAGTCCTTAGAGTAGCCATGAAAGATAGGTGCATATAGTAATGTCTTAAGATGCTATATATGGATAAGTGAAATGTTATCATGACAGCAGCTTCCAGGGCTTGTGTGAACTTACTGGAACTTTCGATGCATTCCTTTGAGAGTGTTCGAATCTTTGGTTCATGTTTACTAGGAAAATGTTATTGTTTTACAAAACATGATCAATAGCTCTATGTCAAGGGTTCACACCTTGGCAATGATATTTCACATTGATTCACAAGAGGAGGAAATCACTTTTTTAGATTTAGTTTTTCACTTCACAAAAGGCTCACACTTAATTTTTCTGCTCGCCATAATGAAGAGTGAGTTTAAAATCATGATTTCTTTATTACTTAAATTACCTATCTCAGTTATTGATCAGCAATCACAATTTGTTGTCAGAAAGCCAATTAAAAACCTGGTAAAGGGATGTAGCACCTGGATTGTGGACTGACTGTGTTTTTATATGACTTTTTTTTAAAAAAAGGTAATATCAGAAAAAGCAAAGTGTGCTGCTTATACGCCTCCCCATAGCACATAAATCCTTCAATGAACCACTGCCTTGCTGTGGCAAAGGTGCTTGAGTAACTGAGAGAAGCTCTGAGCTATGCCATAGGTCATAGTGGAGAGTTTGACTAAATGTGGACTACGTGGAGTAGGAACTGGCAAGCCACTCCAGTATCCCTGCCAAGAAAACTCCATGGACAGAAACAAAAGGCTAAAAGATATGATGCTGGAAGATGGGCACCTCAGGTTGAAAGGCATCCAACATGTTGCTGTGGAAGAGCGGAGGACAAGTACAAGTAGCTCAAGAGGTAATGAAGCAGCTGGGCCAAAGCCGAAAGGACGCCCCGCTGCAGATGTGCCAGGAAGAGAAAGGAAAGTCCAATGCTGCAAAGAAACATACTGCATAGGAATCTGGAATGTGAGATCTATGAACCAGGGTAAGCTGGATGTGGTCAAATGTGAGATGGCAAGAGTAAACACTGACATCATGGGCATCAGCGAACTTAAATGGACAGAAAAGGGTGAGTTCAGTTCAAATGACTATCACATCTGCTACTGTGGGCAAGAATCCCATAGAAGAAATGGAGTAGCCCTCATAATCAACAAAAGAGTGGGAAAAGCTGTGCTGGGATACAGCCTCATAAATGACAGAATGATTTCGGTACGACTCCAAGGCATCCCTTTCAACATCACAGTAATCCAAGCTTATGCATCAACTACCAACACAGAAGAGTCTCAGATTGACCAATTCTGTGTAGACTTACAACTCCTTCTAGAACTGACACCAAAGAAAGATGTTCTTCTCATCATAGGGGATTGGAATGATAAAGTAGGGAGTCAAGTGATAAAAGGAATAACTGGCAAGTTTGGCCTTGGAGTTGCAGGGCAAAGACTAATCAAGTTTTGTCAAGAGAACAAGCTGGTCATTGCAAACACTCTTTTCCGACAACACAAAAGGCGACTCTACACATGGACATCACCAGATGGAGAATACCGGAATCAGTATTATGTTCTCTGCAGCCAAAGATGGAGGAGATCTATACAGTCAGGAAAAACAAGACTTGGTGCTGACTGCGGCTCAGATCATCAGCTTCTTATAGCAAAATTCAAACTTAAAGGAGGGAGGACCACTGGGCTGGTCAAGTGCAATCTAAGTAAAATCCCTTATGAATACCCAATGGAGGTGAAGAATAGATTTAAGGAACTAGATTTGGTGGACAGAACACCCGAAGAACTATGGGTGGAGGCTTGTAACATTGTACAGGAGGCAGTAATTAAAACCACCCAAATAAAAGAAAATGCAAGAAAGCAAAATGGCTGTCCAACAAGGCCCTACAAATAGCAGAGGAAAGAAGGGAAGCTAAATGCAGGGTAGAAAGGGAAGGGTACAGAAAACTGAGTGCAGACTTCCAAAGAATAGTGAGGAGAGACAGGATGGCCTTCTTGAACGAACAGTGCAAAGAAATAGAGGAAAGCAATAGAAAAGGAAAAACTAGAGATCTATTCAAGAAAAGTGGAGATATTAAAGGTGCATTTCATGCAAAGATGGATATGATAAAGTACAAAAATGGTAGGGACCTAATAGAAGCAGAAGACATCAAGAAGAGATGGCAAGGATACACAGAGGAATTATATCAGAAAGATCTGGATGTTCCTGATAACCAAGATAGTGTAGTTGCTGACCTCGAGCCAGACATCCTGGAAAGTGAAGTCAAGTAAGCCTTAGAAAGCACTGCAAACAACAAGGCCAGTGGAGGTGATGGCATTCCAATTGAACTCTTTAAAATCTGAAAAGAGGATGCTGTAAACTAAAGGTGGTAGATGCAATATGCCAGAAAATATGGAGATGGGCACGAAACAAAAAATTCTGTTTTGTTTTGTTTTGTTTTTAATTTGGGGAGGGGGGATGTTTCATACAAAATGTTTTGTATTTCATTTTGTTTCGGTTTATGGTGTGTGTGTGTGTGCGTGCGTGTGTGGTGCTTGTGTGACTTTTTTTTTTTTTGGCCGACCCCAGCGCTGATCAGCTGGCATGCTGGGGTGGCAAAAAACATTTTAAACTCCCACCTTTTCCCATGCCGATTGGGTGGGCATTCTAAATGTTTGTTTTTGGCCTCCCTTAGCCCGCATGCCAGCTGATGGGCACTAGGGGAGGCAAAAAAAGAAAAAAGAAAAAGAAAAAGAAAAAATTCCCGCCTTTTCCTGCGCTTGATCGGGCAGGGAAAAAACAAGGGGAGGTTGGCCTCCCTCAGTGCCCATCAGCTGGTTCGCAGGCTGGGGAAGGTAAAAAAAAGTGCTCCAGTGATTCCATTGAAATGCATTGAGCCAATGCATTTCAGTGGAGAAAAAAAGAAGAGAAAACATCCTGCCCTTTCCCACGTCTGGGGAAAAGGCGGGAGGTTTTTATTTTATTTATTTGCCTCCCCCAGCACCCATCAGCTGTCTTGAGGGTTGGGGGAGAGTTAAAAAGTGCCCCAGTGATTCCTCATTGGAATGCATTGGACCAATGCATTCTAATGAGGAAAAATTTCTCCCTTGAAATGCATTGAGCCAATACATTTCAATGGAGCAAAAAGAAAAACATCTCACCTTTTCCAGTGCCTGATTGGGTGGGGAAAAGCCAGGAGGTTATTTATTTATTTATTTATTTATTTATTTATTTATTTATTTATTTATTTATTTATTTTTGCCTCCCCAGTGCCTGTCAGCTGGCTCGCAGGCTCGGGGAGGGGGGGGGGAAAGTGCCCCAGTGATTCCTCATTAAAAGGCAAAAAAAAAAAAAAAGTTTAAACCTCCCGCCTTTTCCCCATGTAGGGGGAAAGACAGGAGTTTTAAACTTTTTTTTTGGCCTCCCCAGCCTGCGCGCCAGCTGATCGGCGCTGGGGGAGGCCAAAACCTGTGATAGACCTGGGAATCGCTTTTTTAAATTGCATGTATATTAGGTATGTATGTTACACTTTATGGTTGAAAGTTCATCCTTTTCGCTTAAAGATCCATTTGAGAGCACACTGCAGCCTAATGCAAATGTCTCACACATAAATACACTTATTTCCCTTGGCTTTAAAGGGTTGACTGAAAAAAATGCCACAGCAGAAGATTTGGACATGGGCAGTTTAGTCACCAGCTGTATAAGTAAAGTTCTTTCTAAGGCATGGAGATAACTGGGCCCTCCCACACAATGCCTCTCGTCGTGACAGAATTTGTGTGGGGGTGAGGCGGGGTCACACCTGTGTGCGTGCAACCCCAGGCATTCACAGTAAAAAGCAGTCAGACCAAAAATTATAGGACACATTGCCTTTAAGACATTGCCTTTATTTTTTAATTTTTATTTTTAAAATTGATACAATACATTTTCTCTGCTCTGTTGGAGGCTATTTTTACTTCCTCTGCTCCTCTGTCAAGGAGCAGAGGAAGTGTTTAATTAGCCAGTATCCTGAAGTGGCTGTAGGGCTGTATAATATTGCTGTATCAAAAAGTACGGCTTTTGGTTCATTCCCAGCAAGCGTGCATGCTAAATGGACCAAAGCAAAGTGATCCTATGTGTAACAAAAAAAAGGAGAAGCCTCTGAGAGGAACCAGAAGGGTGTAGGTAGGACCACTCTGATTCACTCCACCAAAGTGAGCATCTGATTGCCATCTGTAGGACTGACCCAGCCTCTACCTGCAACAGACCAAACAGCAGGCTAGATGCCCATGTGGTCAACCTCTCAGTTGTGTAACGTTTGCTGTAAGATGTAGTTCAGCATTGACAGTATTGCAGAAGAGACATGCATTTCACGTTCTGCATAGCCGCTATTTGTGATAGATCTTTAGTTAACCAGGTACGCCAGCTTGAAATACATTTAGTCCCTGGTTGCCTGGTACAGTTCCATGACCTAGACACCCTGTGAACTATGTCTACCTTTTCCTGTTGAAGAGGTGCTCATGAACGCCAACAGATGTCTGACCGAGGGCTTTGGCTGTTGGTGTGCACGTGCAGTGCTGGGTATGGAATACTTTGGCCTTTGACAATAAGACTCCTTAGCTTTTAAAATCCAGCCTCAGGAGTGGCAGATGAAGATTAGCTTACCCATAACTGTAGAGGCTGGCAGCTCATAGTCCTCTGTAAAGCACTCAAACACATGACCCGAAGGAGCTGTTATGCACCTCATTGACTGACCCAAGAGAAGCTGGTAGAGGGGAATGGGCACAGCTTGCAAACCTGATGCGCCTATTATGGCAGTGTCTCCTTGTGGCATTCAAAAGGAAAGGAAAAGGCTTGTTGCATGGTACAAATTGGATTCCTGGTTTATTTCAGTGGGGTGGTATATATTTTGTTGCTTTTGTCCTTCCTCTAAAGCATATCATTTTTGCCCATTTGTTGTCTACAGCATCTATTCTCAGTTAAGGCCCTATGATTCTCTGGGGGTCCCTGGCACATTTGAAGGGAGCCACAGACTGAAAATAAAATGTATACATCATCTTATAAGGTTCATTATCTGACTTATACAGTCCTGATTTGGACCCTATTGCTTTCATATTGTGCTTCTGACCATAGTTTTTTTTTTTAAAAGGGTTGAGTATGGCAGAGGTATAGCCAGGGTTTCGAGTGCCTGGGGAACAAAGTTTGTTTTTGCACCATTCCTGATGCCCCCCCCACATCGCACCCCTCAGCAACGGGGGGCCCAAACCCTGTGGGAGTGGCGTGCATGCATGAGCACGGGCAGATGTGTGTGTGTGTGTGTGTGTGTGTGTGCACGCGCACTCATACACACCTTACACCTCTCCCACCAAGGCAAGGAGGAAGAGGGCACCATGGCCACCACGTCCCTGCTTGCCTGCCTGCTTTGCTGCTCGCTTGGCGTGTGGAGGCGGCGGCAGCGGCAGTAGGGGTGCTGTCACCAAGCCTTAGGGGAAAGGATGACTGCTGGGCAGCAGGAGGTGCATGGCCTCCTCCTCCTGCTCCCCCTCTAGGCACCCCCAGATTGCTGCACCCGGGGCAGATATACCCTTCTGCCCCCCTCCCCCCGATACACCCCTGGAGAATGGCTGCCCTAAAGCAATATCCCAAGACTTAACCTGGTCTGTCACAGCTTTTCCAATAAACCACAAACCGGTTTGAATGTATGCTGCCCTCTCTGAGAGTACATTATTTAATTTGTGTTTGACCTTTTTCAAATCTGAATAAAAATTGGGTGTGGAGGTTGTTGCAAATTGTCTTTATAACAGCTGTCTCATCTTATTTGTCAACGTTGTTTCTTCCATAACTGTAAGGTTCTTCTTCTAGGAAACATAAGCAGCAGCTCCTTCTCTTATAAAGGCTTTAAAATCACAAAGGAAAAAACTGTGCCTCCCTCATTTCACCTCATAAGCTGACCGATGAATGATTTTTAAATCCATACAATAAGATTGCCTCTTCCTTCTCACTTGAGGGCAGGAGGGATGGCTTAGAACAGTGGTGGAGAACCTTCAGCACTCCAGATGTTTTGGGCCACAACTCCAAGAATTCCAAGCCTAGATTGCCAATGACAAGACTGTGGGAGTTGTGGTCCAAAACATCTGGAGTGCTGAAGGTTTGCCACCATTTCATTTCATTTCATTTATTAAATGTATAGCCTGTCCATCTGGTTGTCTGGTCACTCTAAAGAATAGTAAAGAAAGCAACACTAAAAAGCACAAGCAGTAAGGCACAAGAGGCCATTTTAAAAGCCCCCTGAGGCAGCTAGTCCTTAAGCTTTCTTGAAGGAAAAGGTCTCTTGCTGCTTGTGGAAGGACAATGAAGACAGGAGAGTTCAGATTCAGAAAGTGATTATTGCATTGCTTTGTGGTTGACTAGAAGTGTCAATGGGGGAACTGTGTGTAATTAATGTTCATCATCAGTTACTGTATTTGTCACTACTTTTGCTAACTAAATAATGAAAGGCTTTTTAAAAATAAAGCTGTCATTTTCCTTTTGCATGCTTGTTGCTTTGGGTTTTACTTAGGGCGCTTTTACACAACCTCTAAAATCCAGTGGCAACTTAAATTCGGACCAGAGATCATGGAGGTTTGTCGCTCTTCCTGTGTTCCCACCCCTCTGCACTCCATTGTTCCTGCCTGTGTGAGGGGAGGGAGAAAAAAAAGGGATAAAAAAATGCAGGGTCACCTCCGTCTGCCCCCAAGCAGCCCCGTAGGGATTCATGTCTCTTAAAGAGGCGGCGGGGACAAAAAACAAACAAACAGAAGGCAAGGGAGTCCAGCATTCACAGCTTTACAGTCCACATTGGAAGATTTTTTACGTCCTGGAGGCCAGGTACTTGAAAAGTGCCCTGGGACGTGCTTAGGTGGGCGTGGTCGTACTTAATTTTTTTTTAAAGTCCGGAGCTGGTGGGAAAACATTTTAAAGCTCCGGATCTGGGAGCTCTTTGTCTTGGATTTTAGGGGTCTTGTAAAAGCGCCCTTAGTTTTCCGGCAAATGCTGTATTCTGTAGATATGCCCAGCAACATTCAGTTGATACAGCTGTACATGTTTCCCATGGTACAGCTACCATGCATCTAGTAGCCATAGAGGTAAATAGATACTTATTTTATTTAGTTTGGATTCAGAAACCTGTGTTGCACCAGTGGATGTTGACTTGCAAACCCGGTTATTGAAAGAGACTGATGGGAGTTAAAGTTCAACCGCAATTGAAAAGCCCTGGTTTTCCCCAGATCTGTGGCTGGGCCATTAAATATTGGGAACAAAAGGTTTATGTTTTACATTTCATGGGAGGTGCACTGTTTGACCTGAATCCATTTGGCAGTACCAATCACAGTGGACCAACTTTAGTTAACCATTCGCCAACTGATCTGATGAATATTCTTTAAATGGGTCTGAGAACTGGATTTAGACCTTGTTATTGACTGCATTCTGGAAATAAAATTCTAAAAACACAGCTGTGGAAGGCTATCATTCTTTTCTGATGGTGGTCAAGATGCCTATGGCTCAGAAGCAGGTATTGAACAAACCCATATACTGCAACAACCAGCAGCAATATCTGTATTACAGGAAATATATAACCATCACAATAGGTAGCCTTATTTGCCAACTAGTTGTCTAATTCCTTTTTAAGGGCACCCAAGTGGTTTTGCCCCATCAATTGCTAAAGTGGAGGATGATTTTAAAAAAAATATTTAGGGTTGGTATGGTAGGGTTAGTATGATACAGTTGTACCTTGTATAAAGGAATTAATTAGTTCCAAATGAAATTATGTTAAGCAAATTTTCTTTTATACAAATTCCCATAGGAATGCATTGAAGTCGGAGTGATCCCATTTTTATGTTGCACGGATTCTCCCCATAGGCGATTATGTTAAGCAAATTTTCCCTATCTCCGGAATTTTTTATGTTGTACAAATTTTATGTTATACAAGCTGTTTGTTATACAAGGGTCCACTGTATGTGTTTCTTCTCATCTCACAAGCTCCCTCAAATGGTTTCCGAGCCACAAAAACACAAGAACGTTGTTTAAACCAGATAGTAATTTCTTAAAGTTACAAAATGAAACCTTTCTTGCCCTGCTCATGATATTTCTCAATGACAGATGTGGCAACACATGAACAACTTGAACTGCTATTATTAGCGCCCCTCTAATCTAAACGGGATTAAATGCCACCTGTGTCCAACAGGGCCATTCTCTAATTAGTTCTGACTACAAACAGCCCAACCGAGTGTGAAGGAAACATTTCAGCGGTTCTCCAAACAGGATAATTCACCTGCCATTTTGAGGTCACAATTCCGTGATCATATCTATATTCAGTTCATAATATGGACCTTAAAAATCCAGTATGAATTTAAATTGGTATGGATCCCGGGGTAATTTTTGTAAACCCCCCCCCCCACACACACCAAACTTATCCACATGCCCTAAAAAGGTGGAAATAAATTAAAATGGTTGAGAAAATGACTTTGTGCCATCTGAGTGGCAAGGACCAACACTGACATCTTAGTAAGGTGTTCCCACATTGGGGGGTGGCATTCTTCTCCCCCCACTTTTTTTTGTAAACGGTCACTAGAGTGTGCAAAGGAGTTTTTCAGTTTTAAATAAAGTGTGTGTTTAGTTAAACTGACTGTAGCAACCTTTATTATCAGCATCAGTATCTGCATATGCAAATTAGCTTCTTTGGCTGTATCCTCCCCTTTGGTACTTCTCCTTGGGAGTGAAGCCTCTGAGCTGCTGATAATCAAGGTCTACCTAGCTTTGCACAGTGGCCATTCAGATACCTGTGTGATGCTCAAAAATGGGACCTGATTCAACTTCTCTCTCTCTCTCTCTCTCTCTCTCT
>JAHTLZ010000237.1:7818550-7831760 GCA_023846285.1 Phrynocephalus versicolor | reverse complement strand
CATGGAGAAGCCCACATAGAGAGTTGCCCCAAAGGTCAGAGGTAATTATGCTGGTCTGTGGCAACGTCTTGCGTAATATGCTGTATTGAACTTAAGAGAGCTTATCCTGACACAGTCTCAAATGAATGAAGGAGCTGAAGGCTTTCCATCCTGGGTTGCTGATGGCCGTCAGTCTGGAGCAGTTCATGACCTTTTAATTACAAGCTAGTAGTGGATCCCAGATTAGTCCTAGGAGGCAGATGTTTGCTGAAACCTTCAAAGAAGGTTCCTTGAAGAGCATCCCCCACCTGCCCACCCCTTCCAGTTACATGGCGGAAGTGTTAAATAATAGAGAACAAGGATCAAGGTCCTCTCTCTGTCAAAACAAGATTAGAATCGCCTCAGCCTTAATTGTCAATCTGACAATATTTGCCAATCTGTTGCGATTTTGCATCTGCAATTAGGGAGTGCCCTACTTTGTCTGCCTGGGGTGCAGATTAGAGATGAGCGCAAATCAGAAACATGGTGATTTGTTCTTATTTGTGATTCAACAAAGTCAATGAATCACAAGAAACGGATTTATGGGGGGGGATGATGAATTGGCAAATCCATTCATAAATTTGTTTAAAACCATACAAAATGACCCACAAAGCACCTAGAGGTGCGACAGTGCAGTAAAGGTTCCCATGATTCTCCACTACAGCCCCTGCAAGTGTGGTCAAGTTTGAGTTCCAGATGTCTGAGTTATGCCCCCCCCACACACACACGCGTGGAGCCCTCTAGGAAAATGCTCTTTAGCAACTGGCTTGGGGAGACCCAGTCTTCACGAAACATGGAGGGATTGTAGAGGAGAGTCAGAGGAAGTTTCTCTGCAAGTCTGGTGTCTCTCCATGTTTGGGGAGAACTTTCCATGGGGCCCCTGTTCGGGTGTGCATGACTGAGAAACCAGAAATCTAATCTTCCCCAAACTTGGGGGGATATTAGAGAAGAATGCATTTATAAAACCCTCCATGGCCTGGGACCTGAATACCTGGCACAGCAAATCTCCCAGCGATCTACCTCGGCCCGACCAACTAGAATGTCGCGGGCGCACTCGCTTCGGGTGGCCACGCCCAGGTCACCCGCAACCGAGCCTTCTCTGTGGCTGGCCCCATATTATGGAATCATCTCCCGAGTGAGTTGCACCTTGCACAGCTCCTGCCAGCCTTCAAAAAGGCTTTAAAGACTATGCTTTTCTGGGAGGCGTTTGGTGACTGTTAAGTTTTTTTTCTTCCCTCTGTTCCGTCCTGCCATCTTGCCATTTCGCTATTGATTCTTATTGTTTACATTGTTTTTATTGTGATACTGTACCTAATTTTGCTTATTGTTTGTTCTCCTTTGTTGTAAACTGCCCGAAGTTCCTTTTGGAAGACGGGCAGTATATAAGCACTAAAATAAAATAAATAAAAAATAAATATAAGAGTCTGGGAAGCTTTCCTGCAAATTTCTCTAGGTAACTTGTGGGGGCATGAATTGATAAATAAAAAATTCCCTCAATTAGTATTCCTTGGGGTATCATTTCGTACAAATATGAATACACAAATTAGTGTTTTTGAATAACTTTTGCAATTCATTTTCCGCATTTGTTCTCATCTCATCTCTAGTGCAGATGGGTAAACCCGTCAGTTCCCCCATCTTCCCCCACCATGTCTTTCAAATTTCACACGTTGATAAATTCTGATGTTTTAAAAAGTGAAAAGAAATCCTGCCCTGCGTGGGTCACTGAGGCAAATATGTCAGATTTGCTTTTTCCTCTCGTGGGTTTTTCTAAATTCTGAAAAAGAAAAATGATGAATGAAACACAACCGATACTCATCCTTAGCCCCCATGCAGCTAATTGCCTTGGTCAGAGAGGTGATCAAAACTGGTCCAAAATTTAAGTACAGTACTCAGTGGGATGGTGAGAACAAACATGACATCTCACCCACTGAGTGAGTGGGGTGGGTTCTTGCAAGGGAACACAAACCCTTAATAACTTCCCACAGTTAGGCATAAACAATAGCAAGAAAGTATATCCTCTCATGACATGGTTCAAGCTAAGCCTGTCTGGTTCTGGCCAGGAATCCATATGGATAACATACTTGTATTACCCAGTGTCATGAAACTGTTGAAATTTATTTATTTATTTATTTAGTATTTTATTTTAGTGTATTTTTACCTCACCTTTCTCCTTAGAAAAGGACCCAAGGAGGCTTACAGTAATGAAGGACAATATACAGTCCAGTACAATTAGGACATGTTCAAGTATTTGAGAACAAGGAATTGAGGGACATCTTACAGCATTAATAGACAACATTACATTAAAGCTACAAGGTTATAAGTAGTGATTATAAACACAAAGTCTATGTGAACCTATAGATTCATATAAAATACACATGGTAGTCCATCATTCAGGGAAAGCTTCCTGAAGAGAAAGATCTTTGCCTGGACAACAGGACAACAGAGATGAGGCAGTCCTGGCCTCTAGTAGGAGGGAGTTCCAGAGTTTGGGCACAGCAGTCAAGAAGGCCCTTTCATGGGTTCCCACAAGGCCGTGTGAGGGTGGCAGGATGGAGAGAAGGGCCTCTCCTGATGACCTTAACACCTGAGTCGGTTCATACTGTGAGATTTGGTCTTTGAGGTATCTAGGACCCAGGTCATATAGTGCTTTGTAGGTCAAGGTCAGCACCTTGAATTGTGCTCGACAGCTGACTGGCAGCCAGTGGAACTGTTTGAATAGGGGTGTAATGTGATCTCTGTACCCCAATCAGCAGTCTGGCTGCTGCACTTTGGACCCATTAAAGTTTCCTGAGACTTTTCATCTATAGCCCCACGTAGAGTGCATTACAATAGTCTAGCCGGGATGTCACTAGGGCATGTGTGACCGTGGCCAGAGCTGGTTTCTCAAGAAAGGGGCATAACTTGCATACTAGCCTTAATTGTGCATATGCGCTCCTGGCCACAGCTGTGACCTGGGCATCCAAGCTCAAGGATAAATCCAAGAGCACCCCCAAGCTGCGTACCTGATTTTTCAATTGGAGGGTGACCCCATCCAGTACAGGTTGCATCCCTATTCCTTGTTCTCCCTTTCAACTGACCAGGAGCACCTCTGTCTTGTCTGGGTTTAGTTTCATTTTGTTCATCCTCATCCAGTTCATCACTGCAGATAAACACTCATGTAAAGTTGAGATAGGAGCTCCCTTAGAGTCCGGAGGTGACAAGAGGTAGAGCTGGGTATCATTGGCATACTGGTGGCACCTAACGACCAAAGACCTGATAATCTCCCTCAGTGGCTTCATATAGATGTTAAATAACATAGGAGACAAAACGGAACCCTGGGGGACTCCAGAGATGAGCGGCTGTGGTGTTGAATCACCTAACACTACTTCCTGCATTCTATCCTGCATGAAGGACTGGAGCCACTTTTATGCAGTACCCCCGATTCCCATTTCAGAGAGATGAGTCAGGAGAATGCCATGGTCTGTAGTGTCAAAAGCAGCTGAGAGGTCTAGCAAAACCAAAAGGGACACAGATCCCCTATCAATTTTCTTGCGTAAGTCATCTACCAATGCAACCAGTGCCGTCTCCGTCCCATAGCCAGGCCTAAAGCCAGATTGAAATGAATCCAGGTAGTTTATCTCATCTAGAAACCCCTGGAGCTGCAAGGCCACAACCCGCTCTAGGACTTTCCCTAAGAATGGGATAATCGATACCAGTCAGTAATTGTTCAGTATCCTTGGGTCTAAGGAGGGCTTTTTAAACAGTAGTTTTAATATTGCCTCCTTTAAGCATGCCAGAATCTTGACCTGTTGTAAGGGGGCATTCACTACTCTTCCTAACCAGTCTGCCATACCTTCTCTGGAAGTTTTATGATACATGAGGGGCAAGGATCCAACACACATGCGGTGGCCCTCACCTCCCCAAGGTGACTTTTGACTATTCTGAAAAGCTGCCCTGGGCGATTTTGTGCCAAATCAATGTTGGTAGAGAAAAATGATTTATGTGCTGCCTCCACTGTCTTGGAATAAGCCTTCCAAAAGCCTTTCACTGTTTCTTTGTCTGTTTCAATCTGGGTTTTCCACCAATGCCTTTCAGCTCTACGGGCTACCCATTTCAATTTTGCCAACTCTCCAGTAAACCAAGCAGCCAATTTGGGTCTGTTTTGAGGAAGGAGATGTTTAGGAGCTATCCGGTCAATAGCTTTACTCATTTCCCCATTTCAGAGTTCAGCCAAGAAAATATATTTTTTCTTGCATTAATATAATATGAGTGAAGTAATATGGTTTTTGGTGGTGACATGGACATCAACCATTGAGGAGTGAGACATTCCCCCCCCACCTGAACACACCCTGGCCATGGATTCCCCCTTCCTTTGGATGCATGAGTTTCTAAATTAGCAGGCCACGTGCTGCAGAGAGCACAGGGAGCTGTCATAAGTGAACCCATATGCAGCTAAGGTGTTTGGCTTATGTCAGCTGTGTTGGCTGAGATGTTTTCATTGATTACATAAAAAGCAGATCGACGGTCCAGTGTGAGGATTACCGGTGATGGTTTTTACATAATGGATTATCCAAAGCTAAGCATCTTACTCAGGTCTAGGGGCCAAACAGCCAATTAAGACCTTTTCAGATGCCTTATTTAAAGGCAGTCAGCAGAGAGCTTTCCATAGTCAGGCACTTCTTCCGAACAACAGGAATAAACTCCAGGGGATCATTCCACAATCCTTCAAGTAAGTCTTTCAACAGCAATAGATAAGGCAAGTCCATCTTATTCTGTGCTTATTTCCTTGAGATGCTTTGTGGTTTTTGTCTGTTTAAATGTTTGGGTTATTCTTGAGAGAAAATTCAGCAATATTTCAGACACATTGGTCCATATGTCTGTGAAGATTCTCAGTCATCCAGGTGAGTTTATCTGGAAGTTGAGTCACGGAAACTGGACTTCTTTTCTACTCATCCAATCAGTTGTTGGTCTGAAGAAAGTTAATGGTGAGTCCTCCATTCACCTTGATTTCACATCTTCTTTATTTCAATAGAGATGTGAAATTCACCTTGATTTCAAATCACCTTGATTTCACATCTCCATGGACTGAATAGGCTCATATATTAGACAAAAGCCTGAATAGGTTCATTAGGTAGACAACAGCCTGAATAGGTTCATACGTGGACAAAGGCCTAGGGTGCTTGAAAGTCCCACCTTTCCCAACACCCATTAAGTATGGGTCGTCAGCCGGTGGAGCTGTGAAATGTTTCTGATTTCTCTGGAGACTGAGGAAAGTACTGCTTGATAAGTAGCAGACACATGGGTCAAATTTCTGTGTAATAGCTGGCGCAGGAAGTAGGGGTGTAATATTAGATGTGTTCTACCTGTTCAACAGGGGGCAGCTAGAGGTGCTTTTGTTTGCCTTCCACAAAATTAGGATGACAGGAGGATACCCTGGGGTCTGGGCTTAGGGGCTAAGAAAAAGGCATTTGCCTTCTGACAGGTCCATCTCAGTAGCATCTCAGGTGTGGAGCTTCTGAAACACAGTGGTTTCCACATTTCTGATGGTCATACTTCAAGAACGGTCATTGCAGGGATGAGGCTGTAACTAGAGCCAGTTCCATATATTTTGCTGCTTGACAAAACGGGAGTGACCTGGTCCCTCCCGAGAACAAAAACTGATTCGACTAACCCATGGAATCTTACTTTGGCACACTGGCAGTGGAGCGTTTTCCTCCGCCAGAGCCAAGGGCAGCAGGCTAGAGGCAGGAGAACAGGTAACCCCAGACCTCTTTGAGGGATATAGCTTGAACCTCAGGGGAAAGGGTGCATCTTTCATTCCCCAGCACCCTTCTTCTGCCCAGTGGTACGACTGTACTGGCCTTGCTACTGAAGTCCAAAGAGGTGAAGCCCAGAAAAGCAATGAGTATCCCCCGCCTCTTGCTGGCAATGTAAATTAGCTGTCAGCGAGGTCACACAAATCCTTGAAAAGGATTTCAGGAGAGAGGGTGGGATTTTACACCCACCCCCAGTGCTTACTTGTTTATTATTTGCATTTGGATTATAGCAACCAATTTCTTTAAATGCCTGGTTATTTTACCCCCCCTGTAATCTTCATTATCTTAACAACCCTGTTCCCCCCAGCATGCCCTCTGAAACAGTCCTCAGCTCCACCCATCCTGGAACAGGCCTAGTTAGTTGCCACCTGCTGACCACAATGGAGGTATCCCGTCCTCAACAAACAATTGCTTTTAAAATCAAAGATAAGCAAACCAAAAGTTAGTGCAGCATGAACTTCTTCAGATAGACACATGGCATGCCTTTTTGCTTAGTCTGATGAAAATCCTGTATTAATATTACTTTCTGCATTTTTCTTACACCCAAGGTGGCTGCCATTCTTTTTCATTCAACTCTGCACGGTTTTGTTTTTTTGCATTACAATGTAAAATATAGGGAATGGAGGGGACAAGGGAGGAGGAAAGGGGGGGTGAGGGTGAGAGGGCATAGTATCAATTATTAATTTATCGTTCTTAGCCAAAATGGAATTACTGTATACAAATTTACCCCTGATACAGACAACGTGTTGCTCTTCTTCAGAATACACTTAAATTCATTTAACGTTTTCATTCAAAATTTCTTGGGAGTTTCTTTCAATGCTTATTCTGGATCCATTTATAAAAAATGATCCAATTTTTCCCTTGCATTACAAAGATAAGGGTAGCCTAAGTGTTTAGCAATAGTGTGGTGAAGTCAGGGCTGGCGCTAGGTTTTTTTGCACCCTAGGTGAGGGGTGTGGGGGGGTGGGCCGGGCGGCGGGGGGGCAGGGTGGCAGGCGGTAGCGGTGGCAGCAGCAGGGTGGCCGGGGGACGGCGGATGGTGGGGGATGGCGACGGGCATGGGGGTGGGCGGAGATGGGCGCAGGGGGCGGCAGGGGGATGGACGGTGGTGGCCAGCGGTGGGGGGGCGGGGGGCAGCAGGCTGGCCAGTGCCTCCTCTCCATTTGGGCGCCCTAGGCAACTGCCTAGTTCACCTTAATGGATGCGCCGGCCCTGGGTGTAGTGGATAGAGTGACAGACTAGGGCTCTGGGGAAGAGGGATTAAATCTCCACTTGGCCACAGAAACTCCCTAGGGGAGTGGAGGTGGGTAAAACCTTTAATTAAATCCTATTAGGGCCGCTGTAAATCAGCTCCAACTTGGCAGCAGAGAACATACACATGAGTGTTGAGCAAACATTCGGAATAGGGATGTTCATTCTGTACTGTTGCTCAGTTCTCTTTTTGACTTTGTGTGACCGATAGTTTCGGCCACCTTAATCACCTTTTCCCCTTGCAAGTAACCAGGATAGCTTGCGTGGAGGGATATATATTTTGCTCTGAATAGTCAGAGACTAAGGGAGGTGGCAGCCAGCTCTCCGATGCCAAATGTTAGGTGTCAAAAAAGGTAACACAAATGTGGCTTGTTTGAAGTGGTCTCCCTACGGATTTAGTTCAATCAGACTGACTAATACCCGATAGGAGTTTCTCGCTGAAGATCTTGTCCTGGAATATTGCTGGCTGGAAAGGGAAATCAAACGATCCAGAGTTCCTACATTTCCTCCAGGGTTTTGACATTGCCCTTCTTTGATTTTATTGTAATTGTTACTGCCATAAATGGGAAGAACTACTTGTGGACTTTTCTGCCTAGGTGGCCGAAATAATATGGCTGGCCTTGGATACGTTGCACCATGGTTGGGTGGGTTGTCGGCAGGAGGTTTTGCTCGGCCTCAGGCAGCAAAACCTCTTGAGCCGAGCACTGCAGACACTGGGAGTCACGGGAAGCCAATTCCGCTAAGATTCCTTTAGTTCTGCTGATAATTGGGAGGCTATCTTGAATCAATCCCTGGCTATAGTGGCAGAGAACGAAAACACTACAAGCTTCTAACAAGGGCTGAAACGGTTACTTTACAGGATGAAGTACACCCAGTATACATTCCTGGTGACACTGGTCTCCATCCTGGATTATTGCTCAGCGCAGCCCTCCTGTGCCGTGGAATCATTCACGGTGAAGGCGGACTTTGACCCCAAGAGGGTAACTATGAACACTTCTAGTACTGTGTTGGGAGATCCTGCATGGCAAGGGGTTGGACTGGATGGCCCTTGAGGTCTCTTCCAACTCCATGATTCGATTATTCCAATGCAAAGGACCTCAGAGCGCTGGGCCGAGGCGCCGGAAGATGCGCACAAGTGTAAATACGAACAACAGGCTTCTGAACTACCCCTTTTCATCTTTCAGCCATAATGGGGTGTTTGTCTCTGCTTTGACACTCACAACACTTCGGGGCAACTTGCTTGCAACCTTGCATCGTTGTTTGCTTAATCTTTAGTTGCATTCAGGGAAGCTCATGGGCCAGGAAAGAAGGGGCATCTCATTCTTGTATTTCAGAGAGGTACTCCACTGCCTCGGCCAAAAGCTGTACACACACACACACACACACACACACACACACACACACACACAATCTTTAAGTTGACCTGTACTTGTTTGGGGTTAAATGTTGGGGTTAAACAAAATGTTGTTTGTGTTAAATGTAGGGTTGGGAAGTTGCTTTGAGGTGGTCAGTTCCATATTATTGCTGGTAGCTTGTGTGAAAGAATTCATATTAAAATTATAGAGCCATCGGGGGGGCCTTATGAGCCTATCTTGTCCCTTCTGTGAACTACAGGGTTGGAACATTCCCCACAAATAGGCACTCCAGCCTCTTCTTTCATACATCCAGAGAAGGCCAGTGCCTGTCCTGCTCCAATACCTGATCACATTGACAAGCTGCCCTTGATATGAAGAGGATCCTCTTAATGGTCACCTGAGACCTAGCCTTCTGCTCCTTGGGCTCATAAAGATGTAGTCCAACCCTCTGAGGCAGCAGTGGGACTGGGACCATTTCAGGCCTCCAAATGTCACATCAAGAGAACTTTTATTTATGAGGTAGCAAAATGAGGCCTCAGCCATGCAGCATCACTCCTTTGGAAGGATTTCCAAAGGAGTCAGTTGTAAGTTCCAGACTTCTATGAGTAATCAGTTTTTTAAAGTTTGGATTTAAACTGCTAAAATCTACTAGCTTTAATTTTTAGTAGTTCAGAGGCTTAAATCTAGGGCTGTGGAGCCAGAGGTTGTGAGTTTGAGTCCCCACTGTGTCTCTCTGATAGGGTCCTCCATGATCTCTTCCAATGCTGCAGCTTAACTTATCCCTGCCTCAAATAATAAATTAACTGATTGACATATCTTTCATATTATCCTTAATATGTCATTTGCATTTTAGTATGCAGGCAAATGGTATGCCCTGGCCAAGAAAGACCCAGAAGGGCTGTTTCTACAGGATAACATCTCCGCTGAATATACAATTGAAGACGATGGCACTATGGTTGCATCTTCTAAAGGCAGAGTCAAGCTTTTCGGGTAAGTCGTGGGATTGTAACAGTGAGGATGGAAAGTCTTGGTATGGGATATTACAACACCAAAATCTGCCAGGCTTTTTATCTGAAAGCATATTTTGTACGAGACCGGTGAACCCCTGTTCCACTTTTTATTTTTGTTGTGTATTGACTAGAGATGGGCACGACTTAGCGGTATTTTCGTTTTCGTTTTCGCTTTTTCGTTTTCGTTATGTAACAAAACGAAAACGAAAAACGGTTCAAAAATGGACCGAAAACGGAAACGAAACGACTAATTTTGAGCCAATTTCCGTTTTTCGTTACTGGAAAAACACATAATGGAGCTAAATGGGGAGAAACGAAAAATTTTTCGTTTTCGTTTTCGTTTTTTCGTTTTCGTTACGTAACGAAACGAAAACGAAAAATTTTGAAATTAGCTCACGAAAACGGAAACGAAACGAAACGGACCCTAGCCGAAAACGAAAACGAAAACAAAATTTTTTTTCTGAGTCGTGCCCATCTCTAGTAATGACCAGTTACATGATCTCTGACTAGCATCACTTCAGAAAGACACTCACAGCATTGATAATTGAAGCTTAGAAAAAGGATTAGTTGTAAACAGCAGGCCCCCAGTGCTAAAAAATAATAATAATAAAAGTGGAGAGAAGGCAAGAATAAAGGAGATGGGGCAATGCACTGGACATTTCACCTCAGATTCCCCAACCACCCTACTCGATTGCTTTTTGTTGAAAATCTGATGAAACCCTTGGTTACTGGGCCAAATGTGAGTTTCGGCACTTCCTCTAAAAGCATGGGGGGAAATCCCCACAGAAATAACATTCTCTTCACATCCTCCTCACCACAAAGCGTTCCAGTCTGCCAATTGTGAAAGTATGGGCATAAAAAAAGTCAATGTTGCCTTTGTATGGTTGCCTTCATCCCGTGGTAACAGATTAAATTTTATATTAGAACAATGACAGTGAAATTTATGTTGTTGCTTTTCTGTTTCGTTGCTTTTCTGTTTCAGATTCTGGGTGATCTGTGCTGACATGGCTGCTCAATATTCAGTGCCTGACCCCACCACCCCAGCAAAAATGTTCATGAACTATCAAGGCCTGGCAAGCTACTTGTCAAGTGGAGGTGAGTGAGACATTTGAAACCAGAAAGTATAGAAGGATGCAAAGTGTGCCCTCTTAAACCTGGGCAGGAGCCGTGTATTTCCAGAACAATGCCCAACAGTCAGTCACTAATCTTGTGGTGTGTGGGCAGGTCTGGATGCCTTCCTGACAATATCTTATTGCTGGCCTGTGAAAAGATCCTAGTAGTGAAACTGAAACCTATGTGCAGATTTATTTATTTACGTTCATGCTAGCCAACTTGACTAGCGAAGCATAAACAATACTAAGAACAATGCTAAGAACCAGAAGCATCATCAAGTCATATGAAGATTGGGATTGGGTGATGGAGTGGGATTGTCTCTTGAGAGGCTCTTCCAAACCCTAGGCCCTATAGTCGGAAAAGCCCATGGCATAATAGCAAAGCATGGTGTCCTGCTTATATATAGCCCCATAGCACTTCACTCACTCTTCAGCCAATTTACAAGTAATTACGTAGGCTACACATTGCCCCCACCCCACAAGCTGGGTGCTCATTCTACTGACCTCCTATTGATGGAAGGCTGAGTCAACCTTGATGCTCTTACCTGGATTTGAACCACAGGTCATGAGCACCCTTACAGCTGCAGTACGGCAGTTTAACCACTGCACCACAAGGCTCTTATAATAATAATGTCAGAAGATTCAGGTCATGTGGGAAATGAACAAACCTACTATTAGTCAGAGTGAGGCAGCTGCTTGAGGTAAACAATTTTGGATATCATGAAATGCCAGCTAGCAGTTTGTTATCACCGCCCATGGAGAGGGTTACGTGGTTCTGTTTCAAGGGCCAGGAAAATTTGCTAGCTCAGAGACTATATAATTTGGAGGGTGGAGGAAAGCAGGGACATGATATTAGATGGGGTTCCCCTCCTCCTCCACTCTTTGTCAGTGGAGCCCTAGAATAAGCCCACACAGTGGCTACCTTATTCACAAGATGGATGCTGATTGAGTCATGTCCTCCTGTGTTGCCTCTGTTGTTGCCTGAGTTGTGTACTGATCTTCCTTCCTCTTCACTGTTGCAACTTCAGGGAAGTAAAACCATTAATCACACATGTTTCCGCCACTTTTCCTTTCTTTCTCATATGACTTAACCAGCACCTACACCAGTGGTGTCAAACCTTCGACTCGCCAGATGTTTTGGACCATAACTCCCAGAATTCCAAGCCTAGATTGCTAGTGACAAAAGATTGTGGTAGTTGTGGTCCAAAACATCTGGAGTGCTGAAGGTTTGACACCACTGTCCCACACCATCCTTTGCTTATCATGACAGAGAGTCTTGCCAGGCAGAGCTGGAGTTTTATATAGCAACCACATGGCCCTGGGGGAGGAGGATGCACCACACCCTTTTGCTTCATTTGGGCCCTTGGTATGATTTCAGGTGACAACTACTGGGTGATCGACACAGACTATGATAACTATGCCATCACCTATGCCTGCCGCAGCCTGAAAGAGGATGGTTCATGCGACGATGGCTATGCCCTCATTTTCTCCCGCAATCCCCGAGGTCTTCCCCCAGCCATCCAGCGCGTCGTGCGCCAGAAGCAGGAGGAAATCTGCATGTCTGGCCAGTTCCAGCCAGTGCTCCAGTCAGGTCGGTAGAAGCGCGGCTGGGCACCTGACTTATCACAAAGGAAGAGTTCAAGGCCCCTTTGTGGGTCTATGAGTTGCCCATCTACATGAATTCCAGGCAAAATTCAAAGAAACAAAGCGAAACCGAAGTCAGAAACACAGGCACCTTAAAGACTAATACAGGATGCCACAAGTTTTTTTGTCTTTTGTTATTGTTTCTTTTAATTTTGCCTGGGATTCTTGCACAGACTAACAAAGATGCCTCTTCCAAATCTCCACCTATGAGTAATGGGTAAACTGACCTGCATCCAGGTAATGTCAAGTGCTTTATGTGTGAGTTGTCAGAAACCAATCCTTGGGGGTTGGGAGGACCCATCTCTCTGCTCAAGTTGGGAGAGAGGGATCAGTTTTGTAACACCATGGCCAGGGCAACTTCCACAACTCTTACTGCTGGCTACACAGTTTGAGATGCTTATTAAATGTTGGAAGGTCAGGAGAGCTCAAGATTGCCCACCCTGAGCTAGGATCTAATCTGTCTGTTCTGTACCACTGAGAGGAGGAGGAGTGTGAAAGCCACATGGGAAACGGTCAGCTGCACGCTTTGTCACTTACACCCATACATGTTGAAGAGGAGGGCCACTTCCAGGAATAGGGGGCCCTTAGGCAGGACAAGCCAGCACTCCAGCTGGACCATCCTTTGGCATCCACCTGCTCCTTTCTTTCTCTTTTCTCGTGGGTCGGATATTAACCAAGAGAGCCTGAGGTCAAAATTTACCTTGGGTACCTCGGGAGCACACCGTGGGTTTTGGGGTCCCTGGACTCGTGTGTCACAGACCCCTGTAATGCTTGACAGTGTTGAGAAGGCATCACAGGGTGGCAGGACCCCAATAAACATGCTACCTATGAAGCAGTATTTGTGCAGCTCCCAGGCTTGTAACCTTCAATGATGCTCTGAGCTCAATTTCCCAGCAAGGTTGCTTTTTCATTGCATTTAGTAATGGTAGCACTTTGATCTCTCTCTCTCTCTCTCTCTCTCTCTCTCTCTCTCTCTCTCACACACACACACACACACACACACACACACACACACACACACACAC
>JAHTLZ010000237.1:7803519-7818540 GCA_023846285.1 Phrynocephalus versicolor | reverse complement strand
CACACACACACACACACACACACACACACACACACACACACACACACACACACACACACACACACTTGTATCACAAAAACACACTTGGGAATTGGGATTTAGCTATTGTTTTGTTTTCCCAGAATACTCAGAGAGGCTAAGAATCTTGTGTTGATCAAGACTTTGTAGACTCTCTTCTATCAGGACAAAATTGCTGGATCTGTTGGCGGGAAAAATAAAGATTTTTGTCTGCAGACTGAGGGCTTTGTAAGATTTTATAACTAAGGGTCCTGGAACGTGGAGATGCTGAGAATGTCCCTAGTTCCTTTACAAGTGAAATCAAGTGGCAATTGGGCAGCTTTTGATGGCCAAGTCTTACTGGCTATGTTCCGTGTACAAACCAATCGGCTTCATAGGGATGTGCAATATTACTGCCATGCAAAGAACACCTTCTGCCAGGAGTGTGTCAGGGCTTCTTTTTGGGGTGGGGGGCAGAGGTGTCTTTGCATGACTCACTCAAAGTTACTGTCTTGGCAGTTTTTCTTCTTGGGTGCTTTCTTTACTAAGCTGCTCCATGGAGAATGCAACTGATAGAAAGAGGGTGAAAAAGGGAGCACCCATTGCTTCTGCTGATCAGTTCGTTCACTTTATCCAGCTCCCTGAACTGGGATTTTCCAGCGACCAAGCATGCCTTGGTAGAAACACCAGAGCAGGCAAACAGAGAGGAAGGAACAAAAATTTCATAGAATGATTTCATAGAATAATAGAGTTGGAAGATTAAGCCCAGCCACTGCTCCTCAGTTGCATGTTCAGATACTAATTCCATTCATAGTACTGTATCATATTACAGTAGGACCCCCATATCCACTGATTCAGTTATCCACAGTTTGCAGAAAAAAATTAAATAAATAATTCAGCAGCCGCAAAGCAAGCTATTGTCACAGACAGCAGCTGTAAAGCAAACTGCTCTCATAAAACAGCAGTGTAAAGCAAGCTACTGACACAAACAGCAGCCAGAGTGCAAGCTACTGTCACGAAACAACAGTTTTGGGGGAGGTTTTGGCGTTCTCTCTTATCCACGGATTTCATTATCCATGGGTAGGCCTGGAACCAATCCCCAGCGGATACCGGGGTCCTACTGTATAGTACAGTGGCAGACTCAGCTTGTCAGTCTGGGGCTTTATTTACAGAGAGCTACCTGAGAGCTTCAAGGGTGTGGAATTGCCATGAGCACTGATGTTCAGAAATTCCAAGCAAGTGAAAAAGCATCCTGGAGGGTGAACTGAGCCAACATGTTTGTACTACGCTCCCATTTAGCAAATGCTGATATTTTAAGGACATTTTATTTAGGGTGAGTGCTTCTTTCCCAGCACTCTGTCTCCATGGCAGGACAACTAGGTGGCCCTTGGAAGGTCTCTAAGAGAACAAGACAAAGTGACTTTCTCACAGTTGGCTGCTCAAGAAACACATAAGCTTTCAATGTGGAGGCGTCAGTCAGCTTATCTTGCTAAAACCTCTTCCTATGAATTCATCTGTAAGCCCTTTTAAAGCTATCTAAACTGAGGTCATCATCTCTTTTTCTAATGTATTTCTAATATATCACATACTATATATACCGTGTGTTAAAAATAGTACTCCCCTTGGTTGGCTGGAACCTACTGCCAAGTAATTACCCATGCAATTATATTTAATTTACTTGAGCCGCTAATATAATATGAAAGATAACTTGCCTGTGTTTACTTTTGCCACACTATTAAATCCTCCTCTTCAGCTGGGCCTGAATAATACTTTGAAAGACAAACAATAGTAAAACATGTTCCTTGTGTACCCCACTTGTATTGTTATTGTTGCAACAACCAACACATCTTTCCTTTGCTTGCCTCCACAGGAGCCTGTTAAAGGAAAACATCTCCAGTCCGGAGTGGGAGCAGAGGCCTCCGTCAGCACATTTCCTGTCACATATACTGTAGCTTGGATTAGCATGTTTTCTTAAACGCATCTAAGTGTTGGCTTCTATTTTATTTTATTTTTTGTTCTAATATTTTTATGCCCTTGGGTGCAACCCATACTGCATGAGTGGACTCCAAGGACCGTATTAATGTAACATTTGTCAATAAATGTTTTTCAGAAATCTTGTAAATTACTAGTTTCTTGGGCTCGTCTTCACGCGGGCACAGCTTTGGGGGTGGATGCTTCAGCATGGGGTTCAGCAATATTATGCCACGTTCTTTGTTATGTGCTGCCAAGGAACTGATTTATATTGACCCTAGCAGGGCTTTCAAAGTGAGATATTTACGTAGTTTTACCAGTTCTACACCTCCAGGCAGCTTCCGTGGCTGATCAGGCTTTCAAACTCCAGCCTCCTGAGTCCTAATCTGTCTGTGTGTCCACTACACCCCACATTGGGTATCTGATGTTCTGTACCATCAAACAAAAGGCAAAACCGTGTTTCACAAAGGTATAAGTTGTGACTCCAAATGCCAATGTCATGTCAGGTTTGATCCTTCTCAGTTCAACTTATCTGATGTCACAACTGTACCATACTTTCCACCATAACCCTACAGGTATAGGCTGTGGTATGGAAGAAATCTAGGGAAACACACACATCACAGAGATGTAAAGACAAAGGCTACCAAGGAGTGGAGGGTGGAAAAGTGTTCTGCTTATATACCACTCCACAGCACTTCAAGCACTCTCTGGATAGTTTATAATTTAATTATGCAGGCTATACCTTGCCCCCCACCCTCTGCAAGCTGGGTACTCATTTTACCGCCCTTGGAAGGATGGAAGGCTGAGTCAACCATGAGCCGGATACCTGGGATTGAACCCCAGGTTGTGAGCACAGTTTTGGCTCCAGTACAGGCATTTAACCACTGCTTCACGAGGGTTGCATAAAGGATTCAATGTGGAGCTGCTATACTCTTTGGAATGTGTAATTCCATCATAAATCGGCCCAAGTCCTACAAATCAAAGGCAGAAACGGATGGGTTTGTGCTTTCTGCCCTGGAAGGCGAACAACTGTATTTTCAGCAGCAGCTGTTAAGTCAAGCACCTGAAGGCTCTGGGAAGATGTTGCTGACATGGAGAGGAAGGAGGAGAAAAGGGCTTCCTTCTGTCCCACCTGAGCCTTACCTGTGCAATGAAGACTTGCTAAACTACAACATGTCCTGATGCTGCTGGCTGTCCTTCAGTCTTGAAGTCATCTCACCTGACTCCTACTGTAGTTCATCCTCGGATCCTGCATGTGTAAATGCATCTTGCACTGGACAAGATACCCTCCCCCCCCAACCTTAGTGGGCACTTTTTTCTTTATATGGTGGTAACTTGTATAAAGGAATTAATTCGTTCCAAATACAATTCTGTTAAGCAAATTTTCTTTTCTACAAATTTCCAATAGGAATGCATTGAAAACGGATTAATCCCTAATCACAACCGTTTTTCTGTTATAGGGATTCGCCCCATAGGCAATTCTGTTAAGCGATCTCTGGAATGTTTTTCCTTTAAGTGGATTTTCTGTTAAACAAACTGCTGGTTATACGAGGGTCCACTGTATTTATACTTTGCTTCTCTCCTAACTCAGGAACATGATAGCTTTAAATAATTGGTGGGATATGTACCTCCCATTTTGGGAACTTTCTTCATACAAGCAAATTTGGACTGCACATCCAGCCATGCATTTTAGAACCATTGTTTCTTCTGCATCACCCCTTACCCCCTGCTCTGTACTCGTCACCCTGCTGGAGATTCCTTGTGAGTCAAAAGCTGGCTTCTGCACACCAGCTGGTTGGATAGCTCAGTAAGTTGGAGGTACTCTATATCGAGACAACCCCGAAGAGTGGTGTCATAAAACAAAGTTGACTTGGGGTACACGATCAATAAAGGTATCACACACACTGGTCTTCGTAGTCTGTCTTTATATAAAATTTCTATTAACAATTGACAATTGAAAAATGACCGTTGAAAAGTTACATCAGATATCTAAGCTGAAGGTGTGAACTAAAACTGAAGCGACAATAATAGAAAATCCAAGCTTGCTTTTGAAAATTCATTTCAGTTTATGGATTTCCATAGGAGCACCCACTCAAAGCACCCTTTTGTGTCTTCACGGTGTGGGCACTTGGTACCTCTGCCTTCCTTCCTTCTGTCTTGCTTCTGTTTTATTCACCTTCCTTTCCTCCAATTCTGCTTGTCCCTCTCAGAAGTCCAATATCTATGGGCTTCAACTGGAACCTACTTCAGCACCAGGCCTCCTTCAGGAGAGAACGGTGGCCTACCACTGCAACTCTGTAAAAACTACCTTTAAAAAATGTTATTTGGTGCTCTGGAATGATGACTTCCAGATAAGATCTTCATTTTAATCTCCAGTGACCTGCAAGCTGAGTTATTCTCAGGCATGGTGTTGTTCTCATTCTATAAACCTGCCCCTCAAAACCATGGCTGCCATTCATGGGCATGGCGTGGCTTGCCTAACAGAATCTACTGAGTTCATGCCTAAGATATGAACCGAAAGCTGCCTTACAAGGCTGCCATTCTTAGTCTGTCTTGTGTTCTACAAGATGCAGAAAAAGAATGGATCCAGAGAAAGGAAGAACTTGATCCGCCTTTTTCCTAGATCAGGCATGTCCAAACGTTGGCCCTCCTGATGTTTTGGACCACAACTCCCAGAATTCCAAGCCTGTATTGCCAATGTCAAAGGACTGTGGGAGTTGTGGTCCAAAACATCTGGAGGGCCGAAGTTTGGACATACCTGCCCTAGATAATATCTTCAAGCGAGGGACAAGATGTTCTTGAAAGAACCTTCCTTGATCCATAGGAGATGTGTCCAAATGACAACCTCCATGCCCACCTTCTATCATCTAGGACCAGCCAGTGGTGATATTTTGGCATTGGAGTTGAAGGATCCGAATGTACACACAAACAGGCAAAAGAAACAACAGGACAGTACATGAGGGCGAACAATAAATTATGAAACTTAAGCGATTTCTTCTTTCCCTTCAAGCATACGGAAATTTGGTCGTGCGAATCAACAAGTCCCCTCCAGTCAAGAGTAGGGCTGGCACTGTCATGATCTCATTCTGCTCTGTAAAGAAAGGATCTCAACAAAAGCTGCTTCTTTGCCTCAATGTTGGGATAGGAAATGTTGGTTCCACAGGGTACTGTTGGGCTGGAAGGCTTGTTGATTACAACGGATGGAAATTGGACGTTCAACAACATCTGGGTGCTTGGAGATACAGCCTACTCTGTCACCGCACACTGTTGGCGGAGGAACGGTTGCTTTTAAAAAGTTTAGAATGCATGGAGAATGAATCAAGAAGTACGTCAGTGGGTTTTTAAGCGGTCCCTTGCGTGCTAGGATAGCTTCCTTTGCAAACTGCAGGCTGAAGACCACAGTGCCCAAAAGGTGCTCCAGTTCCTTCTTAAGGGGATTCATTATAGAACACTGGCCAAGAAAAGGGGCCTGTCCTGTCCCAGTAATCCACAGCACGCACCTTGTAAAATCCTGTGACTGTTGTTCCTGTAAAGGAAGCCCAATATGTATATATAAGATTAAGGTTTCACGGGCATTGGGAAAGGATGGAATGAGCTACTAGAAACGTTTTGATATGCATGAAAATGTCTCCATCTGGATTAAAAATAAAACAAAACAAATGCTAGTTCAGCTGGTTACTGCACCAAAAGTTTGGGTTATACAGTTATAGCAATGTAGTTTTGATCCTTCCCCCCAAACTAGCTTCTTCTCTCTAATGAAATAACACGGACTGAGCATTTAAAGCTACATGAGCTCTTTTTCATTTTTGTTTCTAAGGTGGGGGGTTAGTTAGTAACATGGCATCAGTGAAATCTTGGTGAAAATGATTTCATAGGCAGGTGGAGAAAATTGTTTGGCGCACCACTCTATTGCAATTCCTACAAGGCTGTTTGAAACAGTAAACTGATCCGTTTAAAAAAATGTCGCATGGAAATTGGCCCTGAATAAGCTCATAGAGGTCTCTGTTGACCTCTCCACCCCCATTCTTATTTATTTACATATGTACGTATGTGCTTACTTGTCACTCTGGGCCACTAAGAGAAGGATACACAGTCATAAACAATGATGAAAACAATAAAAACAGTGAAAACGGGGGGTCCAGATATAGTTACAGGAAACACAAAGAATAAAGGAAAATTAGCAGCAGGCCAGCAGCAGAAGGGATACATAAAATTCCTTCAGAAGTCTTGAACTGCCCCTGAATTAACTGCCCCTCTCGCAGTTCAAAAAGCATGTTGAAGATTTAATGCAAGATCTTTCTAAGCGCACACCTCTTGTGGGCATGCAACGTTTTCCATGATCCCTGCTTTTAAAATAATTCAATACAGTGGCACCTTGCTTTACAAGCATAAGCTGTTCTCGAAGCATACTTGTAAGCCAAAATACAGTACGACCCCAGCATCCACTGATTCATCAACCGTGGATTCAGTTATCCGTGGTTGGCGATCAGTGGGTGTAGTGGAGGCCTGAGCCTGGCAGTAAGAAGGACAGGGGGGGGGGGAGAAAACTTACTGCTGCCTATGTCAGCCAGTTGCCCTCCTCACCACAGCCGCCAGCCAGACACGCTCTGGAGGGGTGGGGAATTAAGAGGACCTACATGGCTAACTGGCCTTTGAACTTCCCACTTGGTCCCAGGTGGCAGACTGGAAGTTTTGAACTGAGCTCAAACTTTTGATCCGCCACCTGGGATCTGAGCAGGACGTTCAAATGCTGGTTGGCCAGGTGGGTCCTCTTAAGTCCCCACCTCGCCAAACCCCTCCAGAGGGTAGCTGGTGGCAGCAGTAGTGAGGAGGGCTGACGGCTGGCATTGGGGTTGGTAAGTGTTCTCCCCCCCACCTCACTGTCACCCCCACCCCCGCAGGCCAGGCAGTGAGCCCCAGCAGTGAGGAGGGAGGCTGGCCAGCGGTGGCAGTGAGGAGAAAAGGGGGGGGCACCTTTATTCCCTTCTCGCCGCCGACATCGCACGACCCAGAGTTTGGGGGAGGTTGTTGGGGGCGAAAGCACCCCACCACCCCTGTCACCATCATCAACCTGGATAAAAGTGTTTGCTCTTATGTGCAGATTTCGCTATCTGTGGGGGGTCCTGGAACCGATCCCCCATGGATACAGTGGCCCTATACTGTACATGTATATTAAAGCAAATTTCCACATAGGGAATAATAGAAACTTATGTGAACTATTCTGGGGTCCCAGTTTCCATTATTTCCTATGGGGAAATTTGCTTTGGCTGGGAGCCGCAGCGGCCTCCGGAGCTCGCTCTTGGCCTAGCACTGCCAGGGGTGGGCTGTGGAGGCCACGGACCTGCAGAGGCAGACCTGGGGCAAGCTCTAGAGGCCCAGTGCAGGCCCACTGTGGGGCCCAGAAGTTACTTCCAGACAGGGCCGGGTCCAGCACCAGGCCCCTCCAGAGGCCCATTCCCGGCATCGCTGGGCCTGCATAGAGCCCCGGAGTTCACTCCCGGTCTGCCGAAAGTCACTTCTGGTCCATGCCGAGGCCCACAAGCCCAGAGTGTGCCCACTGCGTGGCCTGAAGGCACTTCCAGGCAGCACAGAGCCTGCAATGAGGTGAGCCTTGCACATAAACCAGAGCACGGCTCACAAACAAAGGCTAGATTTTACTAACATTTATGCTCAGTCTGCGAAATACAATCCAAGGTACTCGTACCTACTTAGGGATGCTGAGAGGTTTAAAAACCAGGTGGTAGGTTCTGTGGGGTATGTATTATGCTTCTCTGAATCAGGGCTTTCGGTTTAAAGAACATTTAAATCAGCAATGGAAATTGAATGCAGGAATAATTCTCTGCCCACTACTCTTTTCTCAGAAAAATAAAAAGACCTCCATCCTTTTAAGGTTTCCTTCTGATGCTAGAGATGGTGGAATCTGTACTGCCTAAGCAACAGTGGTCCTTAGGATATTCTGAGCATGCAGTCCAAAACATAAAGCACAAACATTCAGAGAGATTCCTGCTTCCCTCAGTTATTCTTTACTCTCCAACCCAAATCTCAACATGTGTAGAAAAGTCTGAAACGGAAAGATCTTGATTTGACACACAATCTTGCATTGGTTCTAAAATTACAATTAAAGACAATAGAATGAGGCTTACCTGGACTATACACCAGCATTGTAAATATACTTTTTTTGAGACTGATAGGGTAGTAAGCTTTCCCATCCTGTGAGAAAACAACTTCAAACTTTTTCAAACACCTATGTCAACAAGCAAACAAAGACAGAGGATGTAAATACATCACTGTCTCCCTGCAAGGGGAGCTGGTTTTCAAGGAGAGGTTAGCAGGGCTAGATTTAATCTGTTCCAAATCCACTTACTGTAAAAGAACTATAGGCCCAACAAACGTGTATTACAACCATACCAATATTAGCATACCTCCATCCCACCCCATGAGATTGTCTGCTTGATAACTTTTTGCACAGTCATAATGGTTGCCTGCACAGGATACTCTTTGGATAGAGATGAATGTGATCCAAGCTACTGATCGAAAAAACCATGAACTGGTCTGGTTCATGATTCAGTTTGTGCCTCTCTCTATATGCAACATCTGGACGAATGACTGCTTTAGTTCTTCTGAAAGCATTCCAGATGTGAGGCCCTCAACAGTTAAGATCAGGATGGCAGGGTCATCCCTCTCTGGATCTTTATCTGCCACAAACCCTGTACCTCTTCACATAATATGGATAACTCATTCCACTGTTAAGGACCAAAGAGGATTGAAGGGTGTAGGAAGCACAGGCAACAATAGAGTGACAGCTCACAGCCTTCAGCTCTAATCTTCTCTTGTACAAATGGGGGCAAATGAATAGGTCTGCTTGCGTTTCTTCCAGGTTTAGCCTTCTCTCTGCAGATGGCCATTCTGTTCCCTGTCTGCCTCTGTTTACAAATATGTCAGTAAAACATCTGCATAAAAACTGATGGGCTCTGCTTGTCTTTCTGCTGTTGAAATGCATGCATTTGGATAAGTGCACAGAAGAAGGAATATGTTTTTGACACATCTTCCTATCTATGTTTTGTGTACTATTTGTAAACCTGCATTATTGATAGAATAATAGTATCACAAGATTTGTGACAAATGCAAATAATGAAAAATAAAATTTTATCCCCTCTCTCATATAAATAAATAAATAGATAAATATTAGCTTGGGAAGTGAAAGTTAAGTAAGTTTGAATTAAGAACATAATCAAATAAACTCCTCCACCATCCATGACCATATGGAATAGGTGGCAGAACCAGCCCTCTGCTGTTTGATGCCATTCAGGCTTAGAACATCCACATTGTGGCATTTGAGTTTCACATCTGGGTAAGCAAGATCCCCTGATGAGCCTCCTAGTGCTATTGCCCTTCCAATGTTGGAGGGAAGACGGTTTCCAACTGTTTGGCAGTAATCACAAGACTCCCCAACTTACTGAATGCAAACGAATTATTACATGTGGGAACCCTTCTTTAGAGGAAGTTTCAGTGAGAGCACACTTTCCTGATTTTTGCCATGTTGGCATATCTGGAAGGAAGTGACTTTCTATTTCCCCTGATTTCTTCGCTATGAGGCAGGGCCAAAAAGTTAAAGGGCACCTGCTTCCTATTAATGTTTTCATTAATACTCCAATGTGTGCATATAAACATAAGATATGAGAAATAAAAGGAAGGCTTCTGAAAGGGACACATAAGTTCTTTGTTTGCACGTGCCTGTTCTCAGCTGGCTCTGAGAAAACAGCATCTCTGTGTGTGCATGTGTTTCCCATCCTCCTTTTTATAATCAAGATCATTTTGGCTCTGGAACCTTTGCATCAAACTCCCACAATTACATTAGGAACATTGACACTGACACTATCAGCTGTCCGTGTTGCCCAGCTTTAATACCCATACAAATCTTGTCTGGTCTTCCCCAAACCAGTACCCTACAACGTCTAGAACCTCCAGAACCTTCATGTAATGGGATCCTTACTCTTTGGCATCAGAAAGAGGAGCAAGTTCCTTCCCGTCCTATAGCTATCAATTCTTTTCAACCTTATGAGCACTTAACCTGAGTGGGAGCCTCACTGAATAGACAAGGACTTACTGTGGGTAAACATGGAAACAACTATTTCTGAAACAGAATTGAAAACAAACACAGCTTTGCATTTCCTTAGAAAGTTACCCACTTTGACTTCACATGACTATCATCCCATGTCACCAGAAGCTGTCCCTTTGTCAGACCAAGGAGGCGAACACCTTTTACCTGGCAAGATAAAAGAACGTGGGTGAAGGATTGCATTACAGAAAATGTGGAGTAAGTACTGCCTTGGGTTTTTCATGTATTTGAGTCGAGGGCCATTTTGCTCAAACAAAGTCAAGGAAGGTTTGCAAACAGTCAGAGGCACTAGGACAGTAGTGGTGAGCCTTTGGCCCTCCAGATGTTTCGGACCACAACTCCCATAGTCATTTGTCATTGGCAATACAGGTTTGGAATTCTGGGAGTTGTGGTCCAAAACATCTGGAGGGCCGAAGTTTGGACACCCCTGCACTAGGATGATGAGGTTACAAGAGACAGCTGGATAACCAGTATATGTTTGTTTGGTTGCTAGTATGTGTGCAGCAAAGAAAGCAGCATCTACACATCTGTAATTTTAAGCAACTGTAAGTAAAGATTTTTTTTATTCTTTTTCCAACAAATGGCTCAGAACAAGTTACTGAGACTTAATGAAAACCTATAGCTGTTCTCTGTGGATTTCTGTATTTCTACAGTGTAGCCAAAACACAATTTTACCATAAATTCAAAATTCTGCAACATGAACACAGATGGACTTACTCTAAATAAACATGCACACAAACATTTGTAAACTGTGGATAATAGTTTTTTTTGTGTGACAGACATTCTTTTCTAGAGAAGTTACACCTTTCTAAAGAAAACTTCATGCCCCCTTCTCCATCACACCCTTGTTTTCTTGGGAGGAGAGTTTTTCCTGAGACATTCACTTGCTTTGTAAGTTTCCAATTCCAGCCAGAAATGCTACACCTGAGGCATAAATATACCATCTTGTTGAGGACTTGGCTAAAATCCCGTGGACTCTACATAATTGCATATGCGCAATCATGCAAGCCCCATGAACCATTCTGCCATCTGCCTGCTACAGATTGAGCATGTGATCAATGGAACAATGGGCCAAAACACAAAAAGAACTTCCACCAAGGCTCTTTTATATAAGGCCCATGCTTTTAATGCGGGCAACATGCTGATGTCTCTCTGTTTCATGGGTTTTTCGAAATTTGCCATGTTGCATGGGAAGAGAAGAGGATTTTACGGAGTGCACCACAGGACAAAAAAACCCGCACTGATATTAAATAAGAGCTTAATATCGCTGAGAAGAGGGCTTACAAGAAAAATACCAATTTCAAAGAACTCTTTGAAACACACCAGGAATCTTCACCCACCCCAAATTCCAGGGATCCTAATCAGACTTCAAGCAATGAAATGAAGAAAGACACCTGGTTAGAGTAAGGGAGTAAGCAAACACATTGCTCACCTGGCTGGGAGCAGTGAGAGGCTTTGCACAGATGTGGATGAGGAAAACAGCTGGAACGGGGAGCTCCTGTTTCAGTACCAGATCGTCTTGAGCAGGAAGCTGAAATGGCCCTTTGACCACAGGGTCCTGTGAAGTAAAAGGGAAAAAAAAGAAAAATCCAGATGGCTTCTGAGAATCAGATCTTCCACGGTTAACTGTGAGTGTTAGGGGTAGGTAATCTCGGGGTGCTTAGGGACCACACATCCACACATGCCCACCCCTGAACTCTGGAGGGCCACATCACCTCCTGCAAACCCCTTTCCCAATCGTTTTTTTTCTTCTTATATATGTGTTTCTTTTAAATTGGAAAACAAACAACCTCCTTTTTTAAAACAGGCACCCTTAGAGGAAGAAGGGTGGGACAGAAATTACATTCCTCTCTTCCTCCTGCTCCTCCAGTAGCAGTTTCAATAAGCAAGCAAGCAAGCAAACAAACAAGCAAATGTGTGAATGCTGGGGCTTCCTTAAAAACAGGAAACAAAAAAAAATCTCCCTTAGGCTTCCTAGAGGGCTCAAGGGACTTATGGAGGACAACATGTTTTTCAAATGCATTTTTAAGTGTTGGTCACGAGTCTGGGTTGACAGAGGTTGGGGTGTTGTGGGGCTACATGTCAGCTCTTGGGGGCCACGTGTGGCCCGTCTCAATCAATATTCAACATCAGAAGAAGCAGGTGGAAGGGAGGAATGTGGTTTCTCTATCCCACCCTGCTTCAGTTAAGGGTGCCTGTTGAAAACAAAGACAAAAGCACACCTGTTGTGAGAGGAGTTGGCTTTCTTCCAAGCTTGCCCAACAGTATCCCCCTGAGGTAAGAGCGACCACTATAGAACTGTTACAGGCAGTCTCTGGCTCAGGGAAGGGCAACCTGGAGATCCTGCAATACTGGTGGTGAGCTCCAATCTGCCACTGAGAACAGGGCAATGGCCCTAGGCTCAGGAGCCATCTCCTATCCACTGCTGGGAAAAACAGAAGGGAGGGAGGATTCTTCACGGCATAGCCCCAGGGCCTTGGCACGCTTCCAGATGGAACCCTGTGTAGCTCCTCTGCTTCTGCCCAGAGTAGGATTGTTGTTGTTGTTGTTGTTGTTGTTTGTGACAAGAAAAAAACACAGAAGCAAAGACAGGAAAATGGAGAAGAGTCACAAATGAAAACACCACAACTTCATGCGCCTACAAAATGTGGTAAGGCAGGCGATTTCACAATGAGTGCCTTGTCTGGAAGCCCTTGAGAAAGAACTTAAAGATGAAATTGCTGAGGTCCTAGCCAAAATATATAATCTTTCCCTCAAATCAGGCGTTGCGCCTGATGACTGGAAGGTAGTGAATGTAACACCAATCTTCAGAAAAGGATCTTGAGGTGATCCAGGAAATTACTGACTGGCCAGGTTGACATGTGTCCCAGGTAAAGTGATGAAAACCATCCTAAAAGATAAAATTAATAGGCATATAGAAGAGAAGGCGCTGCTGAAGGAGAGCCAACATGGCTTCTGCAGGGGCAAATCATGCCTCACTAATCTGTTTGGAATTTTTTGAGAGTGTCAACAAGCATGTGGATAAGGGAGATCCTGTTGACATTGTTTATCTGGACTTTCAGAAGGCTTTTGAGAAGGTCCCACATCAAAGGCTCTTGAACAAACCTGTCAGTCATGGAATCAAGGGACAGGTCTTATCCTGGATCCGCAACTAGCTAAGGCAGTGGTGTCCAAACTTTGGCCCTCCAGGTGTTTTGGATCACAACTCCCACAGTCCTTTGTCATTGGCAATACAGGTTTGGAATTCTGGGAGTTGTGGTCCAAAACATCTGGAGGGCCAAAGTTTGGACAGCCCTGAGCTAAGGGACAAGAAACAGCGGGTAGCACTAAATGGACACTTCTCCAAGTGGAGAAAGGTAAAGAGTGGGGTCCCCCAAGGTTCACTACTGGGACTCCTGCTTTTCAAGCTCTTCATAAATGATCTAGAAGTAGTAGTAAATTGTATGGTCGCCAAATTTGCCAACAACACTAAACTGAGAGAGGACTGTGAGGAGCTCCAGAGGAATATCTTGACATTCGGGGCGTGGGCAAACCAGTGACAAATGAGCTTCAACATTAGTAGGTGTAGAGTGATGCATGTTGGAGGAAAAAAAATCTCTGTAACAAACCAGGAAAAGGACCTTGGTGTCCTGGTGGACAGTTCTATGAAGGTGTCAATCCAGTGTGCTGCAGCAGTGAAAAAATCAAAGTAAATGCTAGGGATCATTAGGAAGGGTATAGAAAATAAGTCAGCAAGAATCCTTTTGCCTCTTTATAAATCGATAGTGAGGCCTCATCTGGAGTATTATGTACAGTTCTGTTTGCCATGCCTCCAGAAGGATATTATGGAAATGGAAAAAGTACAGAGGAGGGCAACCGGAATGATTAGGGGACTGGAACACCTTCCTTACCATCTGAGGCTGCAATGGCTGGGTCTCTTCACTCTTGAACAACGGTGCCTAAGAGGTGACCTGATTGTAGTTTTTAAAATCATACACGGTATGAATGAAGTAGATAAGAAAAAACTGTTTTCCCATCTCACAACACTAGAATTAGGGGGCACTCCATGAAACCTTCGGATGCTAGATCTCAAACAAGAGAAAGTACATTTTCACACAGAGGATCACTGGTCTATGGAACTCCCTGCCAGAAGAAATGGCGACAGCTGTCAGTCTTGACAGCTTTAAGAAAGGATTAGACAAGCTCATGGAGAACAAGGGTGTCAATGGCTATCATTATGGATGCCTAAGGACAACCTCTGGATTGGAGAGATAGGCAAGATATATCTCAGTGCCATTTGCAGAGAATCACAAGCAGGTGAAGACATCTGCTTGGGAATACCCTGAAGCAAATAGTGAGCCACTGTGTGAGATAGAATGCTGAACTGGATGGGATGTGGCCTGTTCCAGCAAGGCTGTTCTTATGTTCTTATGTACACATGCCAGTACTGTAAGACATTTTAATTCTTTCTTATACAAATACCTCAGAGTGAGTTATTGAGACTTTAAGTGCCAGTTAATGAGAAAGGGATAGACTCAGGGAATATATATTCTCTTCTCCTCTGTGGATCTCTGTATTTTTACTCTACAGCAAAAAAAGAGAACTCTGCAAAGCCTTATTACCTTTTTAGATGTTTCATTCATTTCCAGGGTCAAGTTTAAAGAGAAATGATAGGGGTGGTTACCATAGGTCAGGCATTTATTGCTGCAAGCCGCCCAGAGTTCCCTTTGGGAAGATGGGCGGGATACAAGTCTAATAAATAAATAAATAAATAAATAAATAAATATGTCCAAACTTCGGCCCTCCAGATGTTTTGGACCACAACTGCCACAGTCCTTTGCCATTGGAAATACAGGCTTGGAATTCTGGGAGTTGTGGCCCAAATCATCTGGAGGGCCAAAGTTTGGACATGCCTGCCATAGGTGGACTGTGATTTGACAAAGAGAACTAGTAGC
>JAHTLZ010000237.1:7792196-7803509 GCA_023846285.1 Phrynocephalus versicolor | reverse complement strand
GGGGGGCAGATCTAACACCCAAATTTAAATTTGGAAAGAAGTGAGACTGACAGTTCTGCCCATTTTACATCTGCTCATAACTGAGAAGAATTCACCAAAATTGACAGAATTTGGAAGTGAAAGTAGAAGGGACTGACTTATCCATCTCTACAGGTATTAACTTTCTGCTGTGTACCGTAATGAGAACTTGTCAGGATTCTTCCCAACTCTTTCACACTGCAGCACAGAGAAATATTATTTAGATCTTTCTTTTCAAATGGATCTACAGTATAAGCACGACTTTGTGGATTCTGCTTGATAGAAATGCTGCAGTAATGCAACCCAAATTCCCGTGTCGGTAACAATTAGCGTATTTCCATGGTTCTCTTGTTTTGCATAACTTAAGTTGCAGTTATACTGCTCCATGAAACTTATTCTGCTTTTGGTGACAATGGGGTAAAGAATGAAAAATGGCGCTGCACCAAGGCAGCTCCTTTAAGCCATAGAAATAGAACTCCATAAGAATTTGATGCCTGGGATTTTTAGAAGAATTTACAGAGTTTGATATTTTCGGGCATTCTTTTACAATCAGAAGGACTAGAAAGCTGTTTATGTTTTCTAAAATAAAACAAAGTACTTAAAACAGAGGTTGTCAGCAATGCTTTGAACCCAATAATGTAAATAAATAAATAAATAAATAAATAAATAAATAAATAAATAAATAAATAAATAAATGGTCACATTTTTCTTTCTACCACTTCATTTATTTCTCATCCATTGTGCAGCTAATGGTTCAAGAGCATTTTAATCTCGTTGTGGAATGAATTTAATGCCGGTGAAGAAGGGTGTGAAAATAAGAAATGCATCAATATGATTTGGCCCGAAGATCCTCTAAGAAGCCTCACTGGCAGCTTTTGTTGACCTAATTTCCCCAGCCTTGCTAAACTTAGGAACTTAAGAGGAGGATTGCAGCAGTGTCACTAATCAGATGTAAAAGGATTAACTGTCTTTGCTAAAAACACACAAGGTAGGTTTTAAAGAAGGACCACCCAGGCACCTGCATTTTATACTGCCTTGAAAATCAAGAACTAATTTTGAAAGTTCCAGTAAAATTTTCTTCAGGCAGCTCTATTGATAGTAATAGTATCCCCAATTTGCTACATGTGGGTATACCAGAGGATAATTTCATTCATCCAGAATAACAAGTGGATTATAGGTTTTAGGTGAGTTGAGGACAAAATTGGCCCTTTTGTATTTTATAAGGTACCAAATAAATACATGGTGTATCATCATCAGCTCCTAGCCAGAAAAGGGATAGGGGGGTAATGCTTATCCTGCCATGGTGGGATGAATAATGAATAGAGAGTACTAGCAAAATAGCAGTCCTAACAGGCTGGGTATGTGACCAGCAGAGGACTGCAATAATCCCAGGAGGTCGACTCTTGGAGAAAGGCTGGAAGGTCACAATGGAGAGAGAGAGAGAGAGAGAGAGAGGAAGCATGCAGGGAAAGTGAGAAGACAGTAAAGGTTTCATTTATAGGGCATGAAAGGTCTCCAGGAACCAAAACCCTGTTTTAACATTGAGCCTGATGGGAACATAGGGTGCGACTTACAATGGCTCACTTCACAACCTTTACCAAGAACCAGGAGATCCCAGCACCAACCACTGTCCCTCAAGCACTGGCCCTCAGTATATATAATGTCCTGGGGGAGAAAAAGAGTGTCCAGCCCCTTCGACTGATAGAACTTTGGCATTGGCATTTACAGGCAGACAAGAATATATACTAACAAAATACGCAGTGCTACGTCTATCCCCTAACAAGGAATTTGCTGCCCGGTGCCCTAGCCAGCTGGTGTGCCTCCTGCCTATGACTGAAACCAACATCAAATTCTTTTCAGGCTGCCTAGTATAGGAAGAACCTTTTAGCTTCTCCAAAGCAACATCTTTATTTGGGCTCGTTTCTGTCCCCAACGGCTTCTGTCAGCAGCTTGTCCCCTGTGTGTGACAAAATGGGAAAGGACGCCATCTTGTGTTTATTATAGAGTAACCCTGGATCCTGCAGAGCTGAAGGGCCCGAAGCCAAATACTCCCTAGCCTATTGCTCACATACAATGCATCTCTCTTGGGGGTCTTTTAAGTGGCTCGTGTTATAAAAACAGCCTCTGCATGCAGAGGGCATTTGTTGGCGGTGTCATTATTCTTATTATCCTTAGGCAAAACATTCCAATATGCAGCCTACCCCCTGAAGCTTGTCTTTTGTACATGTACAGTATATAAGTCCCAGGGGCCCCAGGAGCTGACAAATTTGAACCTGGTTTGGTCACTCATGACAGCTTTTGATAAAGGCCTAGTCAGCCGTTATTGCTCCCACCTCTGCATTCCCAGAGCCCTGGGTTTCCACTCTGGGTACAGGTAGTCCTGTTAGGGCCCCAGCTGACCTCAATGGGGTCCCTGAAATCCAGACCTGGAGCAGTGGATTAGAACAGGGGTCCTCAACCTAAGGCCCCAGGCCTGGATGCGGGCCCCGAAGGTCCTGAATCCGGCCCCCGGGAACAATTGCGTGGTTTTGCTGTTGTGGAAAAGGGCAGCATAGAAGATTAGCTCCGCTCTATGCCCAAATAAATTGGTCAAAATAAGCATGAATACTCGTAAATAAGATAACAGAATCGCTTTGAACTACATAGTTATGGGAAAGGCAAGGAAAACATCAGAAGAAAAAAAGCCAAAACTCACCTCTGATGAGGAGGATCAAAGAGATCTGACCGGGACATCAGAGGAGTCTGAGAGCGAAGCAGACATGCCGGGTAAGAAGAAAAAAGGGAGAGGGTGGAAAAAAGCTGATTCACCTAGCGATGAGATGAGACTGCTTATTAAACAATTAAGAAAAGACTTACCGAACGATATGAAAAGTCTTATTGCGCCCTTAACACAAACCCTTTTGGAGGTCAAAGAAAGCATTAAAAAAGTAGAGCAAACTGCTGATGCTGCTTTTGAAATGGCACAGGGATTGCAGTCTAGAAATGATGAACTGGAAAAGGAGTTGAACCACTTAAGGGACAGAGTTGTGGATCAGGAAAATAGACAAAGATGTCAGAACTTTCGTTTGAGATTTTTTAAGGAAAATGAGAGAGACAGTGATCTAAAACAAATAGTCTTGAGCTGGTTCCAAGAACTCTGTCCTGATATGGAGATAAAAAATAGAGATGTGGACCGGGTACATCGAGTCGGACCTAAACAACAATCAAGGATAAGGGATATAATTGTGAGATTTGCCTCATATGCTGTGAAAGAAGAGGTGTTTCGTGCTTTGAATAACATCAAAGAACTGGCATTTGAAGGTCAGAAAGTAGAATTGTATCATGATCTCGCACCAGAGACAGTGGAAAAACGTAAACAATGGCGATCATATACGAGAATTCTGCAGGAGAAGAAAGTGAAATACAGGTGGGGTTTTCCCTTCAAACTGATTATCTGGTACGGGAACACATCAAAGACTATCGTTTCAACTACTCAACTGGTGGACTTTTTTGAGCAAAAGAAGATTCCTCTTCCTGAGACTCATTCGACAGAGATGAAGTCAGATCAGCTAGAGAGAATGCAGCTTCGCTGGAGAAAAACAGACGGAAAAAAAAGGACCCCTGGATTAGAAGTACGAGTGCCAATCTGGGGTCCAGTCCTCTGAGACAGAGCTGGCCAAGGCAGGTGATGGGGACCAGGCTTGGCAACTTTGCTTCTCCCAGAGACTCCGCCACAGTGCACCTGATGCTCCTTGCATCCCAACGCTGAAGCTGGGTGAGGGTGGGCTCTGCAGGTCCCATTAGGCTGCAAGGATGCTAAGGCTAGATAGAGTGACACCGAGTCACTCGATGGGGTCTCTCCTGGTGTGGCTTCAGGTCGCTGACCTTTTTCAGAGCTGAACCATCTGGGAGAGAGGAGGTGGCTTCCCCTTGCCCCCTACCCTCTCCTGTAGGAGCACTACAGCAATGGAGCCTTTGGTGAGCGCTCCAATGCTGGAAGCATTCAAGAAAAATATAGACAACTACCTGGCAGATATTCATAGATTTGAATTCCTGCCTTGAGCACAGGGGTTAGCCTTGTAGGCCCCTTCCAACTTCATGGTTCTATCCCTGTTTGCACCTCTGTGGAGGCTCAGAAGATGTGGCCCTAGTCTTTAAAGGCCTCTTCCCTCACCAACCCTTCATCTGACATGTCTTGACAACAACCCTGAGACCTGCAACCCCCACCCTCTTATCCCCACTTCTGCACTCCCTTTCAACTTCCTCCATTGGGCAGTGGCCCTTCTTCCACCTGCAGCACTGCCCCCCCTGCCGCTTATGTGTTCAAGAGGTGTGCTCTCTCCCAGGATTCCCCGAGCCTTTGAGGTGGCGCCAGATGCCCTGCTGGGACTGCTCCAGGCAACCCTCTCCCAGTGTGCTAGTACTGTATTTCATTCCATCTGTCTCTTTGCAAACGATGAGCAGTTTCTCCCAGTGGTGCTCAAATTCTCGAATACTCAGATAGCTATTAAATAAGACAACAGCAGCAAGCACATCCATTTGCCCTGCTCTATTGTCTGTCGTGTACACAATGACTTTAAAAAAGAAAAAATGTAACACTCTTTCTTTCCAGCATCAAGAGGCAAGCATTTCTCCAGTTTTAAAACATCTTGTTCTGTCATTGGCAAGGTTATTTGCACAGGTTCCTCCTTACAACATGGCCTGGATGCTGTATGAATACCTTCTATTCAAGAGAACTTGCAGGACTACATTAAAGTGCCTAAAACCTAGCTGTATCATCTTCTAATGAAATATCTGAAAAAGCCAAAGCCTAAAAAAAGCATGGCATGCTGCTTGTATATCGTCCCACAGCATTTAAAGCATTCTGGCTGGTTTACAGTTGAGATATACAGGCTACACATTGCTCACTCCCAGCAAGCTGGCTACTCATTTTACCAACCTCAGAAGGATGGAAAGCTGAGTAAACTTCAAGCTGACTGCCTGGGATTGCAAAGCAAAGGGAGCTGGTGCATCCATTGGTTGCAAATGTATAAATGGGAGATGGCATCTCAGGAGGTGTGAAAATATTTTCAATGCAGGTTTTATTCTAAGAAGCTCAGGCTCAAGGAGTTTCAGTTGCAGCCTTCTTCGGGAGCAAGCTTTGAGAAATTTAGCTTCTCCTTCTATCTGTACCAGATCCAACATGGCACCACCGATGTTGCGGGCGGGCGCCTGCAGGCCGCACGGCCTCTGCAGCTGCTGCCACTGCACAATCCAGGCTGGCACACCACCACCCTGACAAGTAGTACGTTATGTTGCTGTGATGGAAAGGCCACAGGGAATCATCAGCTCAGCTAGTATTTAATGGTCTTTTAGTTCCAGTAAAGATCTTTGCGCAGATGATGGCATGACTCAGTAAGAAGGAGGCAAAGTGTTTATTTCCTTTGATTAGACATTATCCAATAATAATAATAATAATAACAACCTGAAATAGAGGGTGTTGTATATTTCCTACCATTGTTTAACAATGAAGCCCAGCCTTACCTTTGCCACCATGGCTGCATAGGTTACATCCGCTCTCCATGGCTGTGGAACTGACCATCCTACCAGTGGATCTGCTTCATCGTTGTATATAGGCACAGAGACGAAACTTGGGAAGATCTTCTGGATCTGTCCAACAGCCTCAGTTTCCTGTTCTAGGATGTGAAGTGAACTCCCGGATCCCTGTGGGAATAAACCTTGCTATCATGACCGAAAGCAAATAAACACGAACATTCAACTAGAGACAAGAACTTTTTTTTTAAACGCCCCAACTTCCAAGGCAGTCAAAACATGGATCTGACCTTCTTATGCAGAGCGATATAGTCCAGCCGGACGCCTGTCTCTCCAGTGAAGAAATTGGTCCCATTATAGCAGTGACTCAAGAGGTTCCAACACATTGGAGACTTTGGGAATGGGTGGAAGGAGTCTCCAGGGCCTCCAAATTTCAGGTGAGGGCTGGCTTGTCTTAGCCCTTCAGAACAAGCATCATAGTAGTTGAGAAAGCCTAGCAATCAAAGAGAAGAATCCTTGAAGACTCAGTGCACTTAGCCATGTCTTGAGAAGGGGGGGGAAGTCTCACCATTAGGAGCATCCTAGCATGTTAAGCAAGCTGTCTAGGTGCCCTAAGCACATCCGATCTCGCCTGATTTCAGAAGCTAAGCAGGGTTGGCCCTGGTTAGTACTTGGATGGGTGACCACCAGGGAATACCAGGTGCTGTTGGTGCCTGGAGTAGGAACTGACAAGACCACTCCAGTATTCCTGCCAAGAAAAACTCCATGGACATGGGGTCACGAAGAGTCGGTCACAACTGTAATGACGTAACACAGCACGTTAAGCATGTTACAGTTCAGCAGCTGAAGTATGGTAGGAGTGCTTTGAATCTGCATGGTGGTGATCAGATCACACATTTTGGATTATAGGCTCTGCTTGAGATTCCAGAAGCCACTATACAATCCTGACCCACATAATTAAAAACACTTTTTAGCAGTCCTAATGGCAATGAGGCAAGACAGATATGCTAAAGGAGAGCAGTATTATGCACAGTACCGCCAATCTCTTGTCTTGTTTTGTCAGAGTTTTGTGCTATTTGATCAGCCAGCAGAAGCAATGCTTATTGAATAAATTGTTAAAACCAAGCAGCTATATTACAGACTATACAAAAATATATCACAGTATCACAGAACTTATACAAAGTTCAACAGCATAACAGCATAACAGCATTACATTACATTAACAAAATATATGGCAGAGAAACAAAGTGGGTGCCTTACTCACAGAAGGCCCAATGAACAATGATTTACAGAACATTTTTATACATGTGTCTGTCCAATCATAAATGACATTACCTCATAGCTATTGCAACCCCTTGCATGAGCCAAAATTCTTAACATCTGCACTCCATTAGGAAAAACTATACATTGAGTCACAGTGACTTTGCACTTTTACAGACTCCATCTTTAAATCAATTAAATACATGTCAGATATATATAGAACATCCTGTCTAATACATATATTCACTAACAAATATCTGACATGTTTGTTTTGTCATTGTTGAACAGATGGGTTGTCAGAAGAGGTTTTGCAGACTAGGTTCTGCTTCTGTGGAGACACAACCTGCTAGTGTCAGCTGGCAGGCACACACAGTCAAAGGTCTTGGGGCTATAGGTCTCTCCCCACAAACAACTTCTAATCTAGGTCACTTCCTTAGCAGCAGACGCAATAGCCAAGGAGATGGGTCTGTTATATCCTTCAATAAACTGAGCAGGGCCCACAGACACCAATTGACATTCTGCTTTATATGTATAGCTGTGAATGCTCTCCTTCTTGGCTTATGACCTACTCTCACACCTCCATTTTCAAGTACAAAAGACACACGGCTTGACAAATGGGTGAGGCAACAAACCGAAAGGCTGCAGATGGCTGAAATTGTTATAAAATGCTTCATTTCTATAATTTACTTAGTCACGTCTCTGCAATATACCTGGAACAACCTTTGTACCTAAATGGGTAACTTATGTATGTTGACTAAGCTTTTAAGGCTCAGATGGCACCAGGGGCATCTCTGGGACACAGCCATCGTGTTAGGCTTTTACAACAGCTAAAATGGAACATTTAATTGCTCTAACTCTTTCCAAAGTTCCTGGCCTTTCACCAATTCCTCTTGGATTCTCAGTAAAAAGACAACAGGAAGGATTCAAAAGCTGCTTACCATTAATGGTCATGGACACATTGTCAAAGTCGTGATGATCGGGCTCATTCCAAGTCTCAAAATTCCATTTAGAAACATGCTTCAGACCATACTTTTCTGGAGATGAAACCCATATTAATTATATCTTTATAACATGATACAGTGCTGTTTGTACAAAAAAAAATTCATGTGAAGGGCTGCTGTTCCTAACATTCCTTCCGGGAGATCAAACACCTTCTAAGCACGCGTTCGTGCACACCATCCGCCCAAGAATGGAGCACCTTCAGACACAGTTGTTGCAGGCTCCAAAATTGGACCGAGTCAGCATTCAAACTGAGGGCCACAGTAGCCCAGAATAACAGCAGGGAGAGCAGGAAGGCACCCCAGGACTTAAGTCCAATCACTTGCCAAAGGAGGCAATTTAGAGCTGAAACTTCCCTGGCAACTAGGCATCCAGTTACAGAAAGAATCAGAATCAGAATCCTTTTATTGGTCAAGTGTGGTTGGACACACCCAGAATTTGTTTTGGTAAAAAATGCTCTCCATATATAAGAAGGAAATATAAGAATAAAGACTCAGTAATAAGAGCCACAGATATTTGGACATAAAATTTAAGTTGATTTGATGCCAATATTTAACTAACAAATGACAAGTTGGTTAACTCACCTATGTACCTACTGGCCAACTGTGCAATTAGGTTCTTCCACTCTACCACCTGGTTTTTATCTTCAAAGTCGTTGAAGTAGCCTGAAGGACTTCCCATCAATTCAAACCCTTGGTTTAGGACAAACAACAAACAAATACACCAAAATTTTTAAAGTCTTATGTTAATAATGTTTTCAGATCACAAATGCTCTCTTTTAGTTCTGATTTAGGCACCGAAGACCCACACAACCTGCTCTACACGCCAAGCCCATAAAAACAGCAAGCTCTACAGACAAGTGCAAGAGAAGGAATGCACGTATCTTGAACAGGGGACTCTGATATCAGGGATCATCCACGTTACTCCTTGCAACATCACAATAGCTTCCAGCAGGAAGACTGAATTAAACACACACTTACCCCACATTTTGTTAATGATATGGAAATATGTTTGACCAGTTGCACTGAATATTTTTTAAAACTGGATTTGTTTAAAATGGTCTACATTTGGACATCAACTTTATGGCCGATGAAAGTTCAACTAGCATCTACCTCCCTCCTTCACTCTTTTAATGAGTGTCTGTAATATTTGCTTTCTCGTTATTTCCACTTCACTGCTTTCTTAATGTGCTTGTGAGGAACTGAGGCAGTGAAAGCTTTTCATAATGTGCTGGTTGGGAGGCCATAACCTGACATGCTCAGCAGGCAATGCTTCCAGATGCTCATCTACACTCATGTACTTCAGTTCTTGCCCTCAATGGGTGGTAAATCTAGATCTGGTGTAGACTGCAAGGGGACTCACAGGAGGGAATGCCCTCCAGAACAAGAACAACAATCATTCTTCATCCAGGACTAATGTTAAGTAGAAGGCTAGGCTAGGACCCTGTTAGTTGAAAAGTCAGTTTTTAATATGGAGTTCTTCCAAACCCTTCTTTTTATTTTTAATAGAGGAATTTCCCCTCACATCAGTCAACACATTCATTCTGCATTTGGTACCACCCAACTTAGCTTTCTCTTAGAAAAAACTTTCACCCCCCCTCAGAGAGTGGTAGAGAGGGTTCTTGCCCAGTTTTGAATGTGAAAAAGATACTAATAGATGGCCATATCCTGTCTCACTTCTTTAAGAACAGCATAGAGCAGTGGTGGTGAACCTTCAGCACTCCAGATGTTTTGGACCACAAGTCCAACTGTTCTTTGTCATTGGCAATCTAGGCTCGGAATTCTGGGAGGTGTGGTCCAAAACTTCTGGAGTGCCAAAGGTTCGCCACCACTGGCACAGAGTGAGCCATACCTCTAGAATAAAGCACTCACTATACTTTGCAAGTAGGAAATGCTATCTCTGGGCCATAATGACCCTCCCCTCCCCAATAGGGCTACTCAACATTCGTTGGATTGTGCCTACATACTAGACACAGCATAGGTCACATTTTCACATTACAACCCTGGGCAAGCAAGGAAAGTCTATAGTCTCATCCCAATCTAAAAATAGCCATTCAACCTACAAATGTAAACTAAGCATTTTCCCGGAGTCTGAAGTAAAAGGCAGCCATTGGGTTTATTCGGGCATGTGGATTTTGCTGCTAACATTATTGCACAGACTGCAGAAAGCCTAAATGTCTCCTTGCCCGTGAGGCATGACAAAAATTCTCATTAGAGCTGGTGGAAGTTTAACCTAAAGGGAATTGCAACACTGGCTTACTGAATTTTTGTTTGTTGTTGTTTTCAGATCACAAATGCCCTCCTTTAGTTCCCATTTAGGCACCTAAGACCCACACAATCTGCTCTACGTGCCAAGCCCATGAAAACAGCAAGCTCTACAGACAAGCACAATGGGAGTCAGCCACTGAATGGAACTTGAAAGAACGCCAATCACTGTACAGAAATCAACCAATCTATTGCTAAAAACTGAAGAGGGGAACTCAAGATGAAGAGATGTACCTGGATGTAGCTTGTTTTCCCAGAGGAGATCCATGAAATTATCCAAATTAGTGAAATTGTAATGTAGAGTCCCATTTGCCACCCTGAAAAAGAAGACATGCTTTATTAGATCAGTTGCAAAGTCAGGTTCCCATCTGATAGCAAGGGTATGGGCTTGGTTTCACTTATGCATATTATTCACTTCAAGCTATTCTCCAAACTCTAGAGAAAATCTTAGTTCCACTTACATCATCTTAAACACCATAGCTTTCTTTTCTTTTTTTATGTGGCACCAACAATCTTTCTTATTTATTTATTTATTTATTTATTTATTTATTTATTTATTTCACACGATTCTGCACTTACCCTTGGCTACAGTGCAGAATCATTGGGAGTAAAATGCTTTAAAACAATTTAAGAAATCAGTGAAAATAAGCTGTCAATATTAGAACTTCCTTGCTGTATGAACTTAAAAAGTAAAATAAAAATAACGATACTTGGCCATGTTTGTGAAAAGTCTAGTATGGACAAGTACCCAGAGGGAGTTCCAAGTAGAAAATCATTTCCTAAGAATCCCAAATGAACCCCCAACCTCCTCACAAGGGAGCCATGTAGTAAGACCAGCCTTCAGACCTTCCACTCTGTTATATGCCATTCTTTTTTTAAAAAAAAAATATTTATTTTCTACACAATAAACACAACAAACATATATAAACACATATATTACTCGTTGCCTGTACTGTTACATAAGTCAATTTTCCCAACATGTGAGCCCACTGTAGTTCATAGCTCCTTTCTTATCTTAGAACATAAATTCATACAGAAGAGCAAAAAGAAGAACAAAGGGAGGAGAGAGAGAAGGAAATTCTGCTTTCACTTTGCTGCTGGTATGTCCATTCCAAGAAAAGATAAATCCTTAGAAAAACAACTTTCTAGACTCCTCAACAGTAGTCCGTCCTTAAACAAAGCAAACAGTCCTTAAACAAACTAAAAGAAGGTTCTATTATTATTATTATTATTATTATTATTATTATTATTATTATTATTA
>JAHTLZ010000237.1:7758540-7778122 GCA_023846285.1 Phrynocephalus versicolor | reverse complement strand
ACACACACACACACACACACACACACACACACACACACACACAACTCTTGCTCTCCCCTACCCACCTTCACCCAGATTTAGGGTCTGTTTTCTGTCTCTTTAGGAATGTTTACAGCAGAGCTTACATGCAAATATACCTACACACAACAGCCAATGGATATTTAGTATGAAGCATATATTCCACACATATTATATTGCACACCTCATTCTGCTGCTGTATGTCTGAAGAAGTGGACGTGTCCATGAAATGTTACATTAAAATATGAAAGTTAGTCTTTAAAGTACATGTGTTTTGTCTTTTCTTTTGTTTTATTTTCCTTGATTTTTGCCTGGAATACAGACCTTGTGCAGTTTTAAAAATATTCCAAGTTACAGTATATGTATATTTGTGGAAATGACTTGTCCATCAATGCCCTGTTCTGAGATTCATATATACATGCTCCTGGATTCAGAAGGAAGTCCTGTTGAGTTCAATGGAACTGTCAAAGAAGTACATACAATTTTACTTTCCTTGTGACTCCGAAATTGCCATCCAACAACAATTAAATTGAAAGGACTCTGTTTTTTTTTAAGTTAGAAAACACCCCTTCAAAAATTTATGCAATCCATTACCATGACCATAAATGAGAGAGAGAGAGAGAGAGAGAGAGAGAGAGAGAGATCCAAACTTATTCTAAAATGCTGCAACAGCGCCAGATAAATTACATATCTCCTAAAGCATAGTAGTGGCTGGATAGATCAGTGAGTTAGGTATCTTGCCAGGGAGACTGAGAGTTTGATTCTCCACTGTGCCACCGCCTGGGAGAAATGCCAGCCTGTGTCGCCTTCGGCAAGCTGCACAATAACAAGGCACCCTCAGAGGAAGGGAATAGCACATCCATTGTGAGTACTCTACCTGAAAAGGGTCACCATAAATCAGAACTGACTTGACAGAACATCATCGTTATTTGCTGTTGTTGTTGTTGTTGTTGCACAGTAATACCTTGATTTGGTTTCACTGTTGTCCTAACAGTGTTTGTTAGGTGAATTTATTTTTTGTTTTCTTCATTTCAAGGGCTTTGCCATGCATCCTAGTGGAAAGTAAATTGTACGGCTGAAACCAAAGCAGGTCCTGACCTCGTCATTTTCACTTATATCAGAATTACATATAGTTCTTTACTAAAGAGATTTAAATGAGAAGGAGGATTCCACCCAGATAGAAAGAGATCAGGTTATCTTGTTGCCAAAGCACTACATGTGCTTGGATGTTGTTTATTTAAATAATTGAGCTCGGGATTGAAAAACAAAACAAAAGAAATGTTTCTATAAATTCATTTAATTTTACTCCAGCACCCTCTGCTGGTGCAAAATATATTACAGAACTTGCTATTTCAAGTAGCCATACAAACTGAAAAGACCATGAAAGACTCATCCAGAGTTGCTTCTTTTTTTACCCTTCAGTCTGTTTCCCAAGGTTCTGGATGACTTTTCCCCAGTATGCTTAAGAAATAATATGGTTTTCTTCATCCTAGTAGTATCCTCATGTCAAAGTAAACAAAATGTGGTTTAAAAAAAGGCACATATTCTAACCCAATGCAAGGCTCTAACTATATATACAATGATTTTTCTCTCTAACCTCTCTGCAAAGATATACATAATACGAAACCATGCATGGAAATTCTAATTTAAAATCATAAAGCTACCTACAAGATAACACAGCATATTATCTGGAAACTGAGTCATGGCAACTGGTCTTTTCTTGAGAGATCGAAATGTTTCGCTCCCTACGGACGCAAGCAGCTGCTTGGAAGCTGATGAGTAGTGAAAGCTTTTCGATCTCTCAAATACTTTTCCATTTTGACATCTAGCTTTTATCCTATGTATATAATTTTAATTTTCTTGGAGAAAGCTTTTCTGTTCAAATCCAGTTGAATTATTGTCAGGCAAAAATCCTCCCACTTACCTAGTCCTGCTTGTGGCCTTTCAATTAAAACACTCTTATACACTGCTCCCCAGGTAATAAAAAAAGGCCAATGCATCATTTATAATACTATTCACTGTATGTCACTGAAATCCAGCATGAAAACAAACACACACAATATGTCAGGACTTTTTGAGGTATAATTTTTCTTAGACCACTTGGGAGAAAATAATATGTGAGTTTAAAAAAACTGAAAATTTTCAACACCACTTAAGTTGTCCTAGGTCATCGGAGTGGAAGCAAAGAGACTGAACAAGTAAAAAATCATAACACATTTTTGAACTAGGGCATTGTTAGTCTACAGCAGGGGTCCTCAAACTATGGCTCGGGGGCTGCATCAGGCCTGCCAGGGTCCTGAATCCGGCCCACCAGCCATTGCAGAACCCCCTACTTGGCCCCCACTTGGGCAGAAAACTCGCCGTGCAGCAGCAGCAACAGCTGCTGCCTCAGCCACCAACACAGCTTTCATGGTGCGCCAGAGGAAGGGGAGTACCATTTTGTAGCGTCTTGACTCACGCTACCACAGGCATACCCCTCGGCTTCCCTGGGCCATTGCCCTTCCATGCTCCTCATGCGCAGCACATATACTTCTGGCACAGTTACCCCACCCCGCCTTCCATTGCTGAGCTTGTGTAATTGCCGCCAATAGTAAGTCGTCAGATTCTAGAGATGGGCTTGGTAACCAGAGTGCAGCTCTTGTGGCCGGGGCAGCCAGCAGGAAAGAAACGCAGGACACTCCAAGTGCCTAGTTGGGTTGGGGAGCTGATGGGGCTCCTTGGTCTCTAGTTCCCGGGGGGAGGGAAGGGTGTATGTGTTCCCCCTTTCAATGGTTCTTTTTAGTGAGGGCAAAGTCCACCATTGCCCATAGTGTCTTGGGGGGTGAACAGGACGGGCCCTGCAGGAGAAGCAGGTTTGTCGAGTGGGCTGGCAGGCAAGGAGAGCGGTGTTGGGCTGGGCGGGGTGAAGCGGGTTGGGCCTTCCCTCTCCCCCCCTCAGAGCCACACCTGGGAGCTTCAGGGCGCTGGCCACCGGAGCTGCCACGTGGGCCCATTGAGATGGGCAGGCTGCACAAGGCGTGGTGTGGATGGTATCCAGTAGGCCCTCCCTTGCCCCCAACAGTCAGGCAGGGCCAGATAAAAGGAAGCCACAGGATGGGCACGGGCCGCCAGGTGAATGGAGCGGTCCAGGCTGGGCCTCCGGCTAGGTCGTGCAAGCCTGGTTAGGCCTGCTAGGCCTTGGGGCCAGTGTTTTTTTGGGAAAACCTCCCCCGGGTGGCCGGCTGCGCCAGTAGCAATTGGGTGTCCCCTCCGTGAGCAGCGACCACCCTACCTGACCTGACACAGGTAAAAGAAAGGTGAGGGGGTGGGGTGGGGTGGGGTGGAGGTGGAGGGAATCCAGGCAACTTGTGTGTGGGGTGTGCTCAAAAAGCAGCGCCAGGCACCTGCTGGAGTGTCTGAAAGACAGTGAGCCGGCCCCCTGTTTAAAAAGTTTGAGGGCCCCTGGTCTACAGGATGGACAGTGAGTGAATATCCACTTTACAATGGGAGTTCCTACTTCTCACCACTCCCTGAAGTCTGCTTTTACCTCTCCATCTGACCCCGGGGTTCCCTCAAACCTCCCGAGTACTTTGAAGGCAAGTGAGGGGGAGAGAGGGCCACAAGTGAAGGGAGTTCCCCAAAAGTACTGCTGCTGGCAGACAAGAAAAGCTCAATGGGTCATCTACCTCAGTTAACATAATTTTTAGCACAAGAGACACAACAAAGACATAATGAGATCCAACCAATTCAAACAGTAAACTCTTTTATCCTAGGTACTAATTCAAGCACAGCTAGGATGGAAAGCGAAACGGAAACACCGAGAATGGAAAATGGATCTCCTTTCCTGTTTTATATGGAAAGAAAGACCCCAATCAAGATCAGCAAAACAGCCATGATCAAAAGTCAACTGAGGAAAAACTGCTCCTGTACCAGAGAAACAATGCAAAAGACGGTCATGGACTTCTTCCCTGTGTTACAATGGCTCCCCAAATATAACTGCAAGGAATACATCTGGGGGGACATTATGTCTGGACTGGTCATTGGAATCATTTTAGTACCCCAAGCAATAGCCTACTCTCTGCTAGCCGGCCTGAAGCCCATCTACAGTCTTTACACCTCCTTCTTTGCCAACATCATCTACTTCCTCATGGGCACTTCCCGACACGTGTCAGTCGGCATTTTCAGTTTATTAAGCTTAATGGTGGGACAGGTTGTGGACAGAGAATTAATGGTGGCTGGGTTTGACCTCAACGATGATCCTCAAGAAGCCATCGATGGTAGAGATCATTGGAACACCACGGTTTACAACTTCACCCTCAGCACAATAAACACCGGATGTGGGAAAGAATGCTACGCCATTGGGGTAGCTACAGCGCTGACCTTTCTGGCTGGTGTTTATCAGGTAATCTCGTTCTCCTATATTTATGCATTTGCATATACGCAATGGTGTATACCTCTTTTTGCAAGACACATTTCTTCAAAATGGGTTACAAAAATATAAATAAATGTTGCTATTAAGTATCAAAGGAAGGAAAAATGCAGGAGCACCAAACTGTAGCAAGATGGTATAAATAGAGCAGAAATCTTTTATTCAAGGCCTACCAGAAAAAGTGAGTGTTAAGCTCAATGTTATGACTTCTGCCTGCCAAATGTACAGGAATTCTTCCCCTCCTCCTTCCCGCAGTCCGTCTTCCATGCTCCAGAGAGTCCCTCTCCACTTTTGCTGGAATGTGAAAGAAATGCTGTAGTTTTGTGCCTTCCATTTTTAAAATGTCTTAAACAAAGGTATAGTGACCCCCCAGTCTATTGCAGGGGTTAGGGACCCGACCTGACTCACGATAATTGAAAATCCGTGATATGCGGATGCAGGTCAGGTTGGGTCTGGGGCGCTTAGCTGGGGGCTTTTTTACTTACCCCCCCCCCCCCCCCAATGGGGCTGCGTGGGCCTTCTGGAGGCCCCAAAAGGGCCTCCCTGCGAACCGGAAATCACTTCCGGGTCACTAAAAATCATTTCTGAGGCCTCCGACAGGCCTAGAAAGGCCCTCAGAGGCCTCAGAAATGATTTTTGGCTCCCCAGAAGTGACTTCCAGTTCGCAGGGAGCCCTTTTGGGGCCTCCAGAAGGCCCGGGAAAGCCCTCGCAGGCCCGTTCGGGGCAGTGCCAGTCCTGGGGTAAGTACAGGAGACCTGAAACAGGCCTTCCCCCCCTTACCCCAGGGGGCCATTTTTCATATACTGCGGTCCCGTGATATAGTGGGACCACAGTATATGAACCGTGAATGGGCGGGGGACCACTGCATATAGAGACGAGAACACATTCCATCCATATGCTAGTAACAGATTGTCAAGGAGAAATCTCCTCTAGAACTGCATCTATATTTCCCATCCAACACAAATGTGTGTGGGGGGGAGATAAATTCTATGAGAAGGTGGGGCCAATTTCCTATTGTTCAAGACAATTCTTCTGTGTTCTACTCTTCCACTTGTTATTGTCTTTCTTGCAGGTTCTGATGGGACTCTTTCGCCTGGGCTTTGTGTCCATGTATCTTTCAGAGCCAGTGCTGGATGGCTTTGCAACTGGTGCCTCACTGACCATTTTAACAGCTCAAGTTAAATATCTCATTGGGATAAAAATCCCTCGTGCCCAAGGATATGGGGTCTTAGTGACCACCTGGGTGAACATGTTCCACAACATTTCCCAGACTAATCTCTGTGATGTGATCACAAGCATTATCTGCATCACGGTGTTGGTCACAGCGAAGGAACTGGGCGACCGATATAAGCACAAACTCAAGGTTCCTCTTCCCACTGAGCTGGTAGTGATTGTGGTGGCGACGTTGGTTTCCCATTACGGGCAGCTGAAGGAAACATATGGTTCTAGTGTCTCCGGCGAAATCCCCACGGGGTTCATTCCTCCCCAGGTGCCCAGTCTGGATCTCATGCAGAGGGTGGCCGTCGATGCTATCCCTCTTGCCATCGTGGGCTTTGCCTTCACCGTTTCTCTCTCGGAAATGTTTGCCAAGAAGTACGCCTACACGGTCAAGGCCAACCAGGAAATGTTTGCCATTGGCTTCTGCAACATCATTCCCGCTTTCTTCCACTGCTTTGCCACTAGCGCCGCCCTGGCCAAAAGCCTTGTCAAAGCATCCACGGGGTGCCATACCCAGGTGTCAAGTCTCGTGAGTGCCATCGTGGTGCTGCTGGTGCTGCTGTTCTTTGCGCCCCTGTTCTTCAGCTTACAGAAATGTGTCTTGGCCTGCATCATCATTGTCAGCCTCAGAGGAGCTCTTCGGAAATTCAAAGACCTTCCCCAACGCTACCGCCTTGACCGAGTGGACGCGATGGTGTGGTGCGTGACCATGCTTTCGTCCGCCTTGATCAGCACTGAAATGGGGCTTCTGGTCGGAGTCGTGTTCTCCATCCTGAGCCTCGTGGGCCGCACCCAACGCCCTCATGTGGCTTTACTAGGTCAGATTGGGAACACTGTCTTCTATGAAGACGACGATGAGTATGAACATCTCTTGCCTATCCCAAAGGTTAAAATCTTCCGCTTTGAAGCACCACTTCATTATGCCAACAAGGATTTTTTCCTGAAGTGCCTCCACGGCAGGACTGGGTTTGATCCCGCTGTAGAAATTGCCAGGAAGAAAAAGGCCAAGAGGAAAGGGCAACCACCTGTAGATAAGGGATTTGAGCAGGGAGATGCAACATTATCCTTGGTCGCCAAACACCAAGATGTTAAGGCCATTGTCATTGACTGCTCTTCCGTTCCATTTTTGGACACAGCTGGGGTGAGCACCTTAAAAGACACCCTCAGAGACCATGAAGAACTGAACGTCATGGTGCTCCTGGCTTGCTGTAATCCCTCTGTGACAGCTTCGCTGGAAAGAGGAGGCTACATGAGCAGCGGAAACAGAGACAGGCACGAGCTGCTGTTTCACAGCATACACAGTGCGGTCGAATTTATAAAGGAGACAAAGTCCACAGCAGATGACTCGACCGTATAGCCCAAGGCTATATAACCCCAATGGCACTTGGCAAATTTTGCATTCACCAAAGCAAACTTCGCCAAGATCTCCAACGATGATGCGTAGAGGTGGGCCCTTCTTTGGGCCTCTACTGGCAACATGGTGCCAACTTTCATTTTAAAAAAAACTTTTATAAGATATTTAGCAGTACAAATGCAACACAGAATATTTTAATTTTAATATCTATGTCAGATTGCCTTCAACATCATTCACTGGGCAATATGGACAGACCCAGTTCAGACGTCACACTAAATAGCTGTTGAATGTTATGAGAATGTGCAATGACAGGCCTCGGGGCAAGAATCAGCTCTTCCACTTTGGGCATGGGCGGTGACAGTGGGATATCAAGCAGCTGCCTTCAGATTTGAACAAGCCACAGTTTCAGATTCTAAATTATTTGTTCACAACATTCCACCATCCTAATGCTAATTTAGTTAGCATTGTGCCTAAGCTAAGCGCTCTGGTCAACCTTCTCTTATGAGAGAAAAAGAAGTTGAAAGAAAATAAAGATCAGGTGCCTATGTTAATGCCGTCTTTGGCCCTTTTCTTTTCCTTTTTTTTAAGATTTCCTTTTTAAAGACTTTATTTTTAAACACCTGCAGATCTGTTTACTGCTTTTTATTTTGAAGTCAATCAAATGTATAGTTGTTTGATAAAGTGCACCCTTTTCCTGTGTAATTTGTCAAGATCTGATTGACATCTGAATAAAAGCAACACACGCACACATGCGCGCGCATCCACGCACACACACAGACACAGACACACACAGACACACACACACAGAGAGAGCTGCAATCTATCCTGAAGGTCACTCTAGGACAGTGATGGCGATTGGCGAGCCTTTTAGAGACCAAGTGCCCAAACTGCAATTCAAAACCCACTATTTTTTTGCAAAGTGCCAATAGAGCCATTTAACCTGAATACAGGTGGCTATGAAGGTGCGAGGTCGGGTGCCCACAGAAAGGGCTCCGAGTGCCACCTTTGGCACCCGTGCCATAGGTTCGCCAACACTGCTCTAGGCCGAAACAACAACAACAACCAGTTCAAAGTTTCATGTGCTTAGGCTGGGTAATCTTTGCTGACAGAAATGCAGAACACTGGCAAGTGTCTTCCTGGAAACGGCCATATTAGATTTGTTTTCTTCAAGCCAGATCATATAAATGTTAATTTGGAGGCCAACACATCCGCATTTGGATTCCCAAATGCCCAAGACATTTCTTCTGTCCATTGACCTGGGGCAGGGAAAAGTCATGTCTTAACTTACCTGCTAGAAACATTCTGTCTGGGAGACTGACAGGAAGAGTGAGCTCTTCCTTTTGCTATAGAAAAAGTGCATGGAAAGTTTTTTTTAAATTTAAAACAAGATTCCATTCCTCGTCAAAATGTCAATCAGTATTGCTTCTTCCAGTATGATACAGCATGTGTATGATATAGACTAGTTCCTGGTACTTCCTGGGAATGGCTAGAACTGTTGTGTTGCTTGACTGCTCCAGAAAGTGTGGCTGACAATGAGCCACCATTTCACTCATACCACATCAAAAGAAATATGATTCTGTGCTGCTCTGAGACACAACATCCTTGTCAAAATGTTAGAAAGTGGGAGCCAAAAAACACCCCATAGCTACCTCGTATATAAGGTAAGTTCCTCGCCCTCCTGGCCTCTTTTACCTGCTGCCCTCAAGCAGCTTCCCTCCTGTGAACTTTCTGTCTGCTTCCCCGCAGCATTTCTAGAGGAACAAAAATTACTGTATATACTCGAATATAAGCCTAGTTTTTCAGCCCTAATTTGGGGCTGAAAAAAGGGGCCCTTATATTCGGGTCAATACTTTTAGCCACTGAGGCAACTGCTTGGGTCAGTGGCTAAAAGTCATTTTAAACATTGCATACCTATTACCATGCAGGCAGGGACCACCATACCTGTCGTGTCAGGCCGTGGTCATTACGCTAGGAGCTGGGGGGTTAGTCAGTTAAGAAGAACTCGGGGCAGGCATCTCACACCTGCCCCCCGTTCTGACCCCTCAGCTCACTGCCATGTGTCTCGGAACCACTCCACCAGTGCCTCCGGCCTATCTTGCCTCCTGATGAATGCCAGGTTGGTCCACAATAAGATCCCCATCATTTATGATACCATCGTTGATGGAAGGGCCGACCTGGCATTCATTACTGAGACCTGGGTGGGAGCAGAGGGGGGGAGCTTCCCTCGCCCAGCTGTGCCCCCCTGGGTTTCTGGTACAGGGAGCGGGAAGGTCAGAGGGTCATAAGGGGGGTGGAGTGGCCATTGTATACAGGGATACTATTCAAATCAGCAGGGCCTCAACGCTGGTGATTCCTGGGTTGGAATGTATCCATCTCTTGGTTGGGCAGCGGGACAGATTTGGCATTGTGCTCGGTTACCGTGCTCCCCGCAACCCAGCACAATCCCTACCAGAGCTCACCGAGTTCATCGCCGCGGCTCTCTTGAGAACCCCCCGCCTTCTGGTAGTGGGGGACCTCAACGTGCATGCTGGCGGAGGCCTGTCTGGTGCAGCTCTGGAGTTCATGCAGTCCATGACCTCCATGAACCTGTCCCAGCATCTTTTATGCCCAACCCACAGATCGGGACATACCCTGGATCTGGTATTTACCTCTGCGTCCGAGGATTCTTGTCTGAGGGTATGGGACATTGTGCCCACTCCCGTGTCATGGTCAGACCATCACCTGCTGTCTTTCTCTGTATCAATCGCTGCCCCACCCCGCGGGGACCTTTGGCCATCTGTATGGGCCCGCCCCCGAAGACTCCTGGACCCTGCTTGGTTCCGGAAAGTCCTTGGGGAGCCTCCTGGCGGACTGGCTGACGATCTGGTAGACGCCATGGTGGACCAATGGTTTGATGAAACATCCCGGGCTGTCAACCAGATCGCACCTAGGCACCTCATCCATTGCAGAGCTCGTCCCTCACCGTGGTTCACGGCGGAGTTACGAGCAATGAAGCAAGAACGGAAGAGGTTGGAGCGCAGCTGGAGGAAGAACCAGACGGCAAATAAGAAGGTTGCAGTTACTGTCCAGTCCAGGTGCTACATGCGGGCGATCAGGGAGGCTAAAAGATCTTATCACTCCCTGAGAATTAGTGAGGCCTCGAACTGTCAAGCGGAACTGTTCCGTGTGGTTCGCGACCTCACTAATCCTGGGCTGGCTAGGCCTCCTCCTACTGATTTCAGTAGTAAGAATTTTGCAGCCTTTTTTCGATCAAAAATAGAGGCCATCCGTACCGGTTTTGACTCCTGTTACTCTAGCCCACTCTCAGCACCCTCTGTCGCTGCACCCCCTCAGTCTTCTCGTATGGTTGAGTTTGGGCCTGTTTCCTCGCTTGAGGCCTCCAGGGCTATTGCCCATTGCCGGCCCGCATCCACCCCCTTCGACCCTTGCCCATCATGGCTTATGAAAGCAGTTGGTGAGAGCATGCCCGAATGGGCTTCTGTCATCGCCACAGCCTCCTTCAGGCAAGGGATTTTTCCCTCCTGCCTGAAGGAGACTGTGGTAAAGCCCATCCTGAAAAAAACGGGCTTAGCATCAGGAGATTTGACCAACTATCGCCCGATCGCTAATGTTCCCTTCTTGGGCAAGGTAATCGAGAGGGTGGCCGCGATCCGGCTTCAAACATTTTTGGAGGAAGAACCTATCCTTGACCCATTCCAGTCCGGGTTCAGGCCTGGCTGGGGGACTGAGTCAGTCGTGGTCACTCTGCAAGATGACCTCCTCCGGGGGGCCGACAGGGGGTGCTCCTCCCTGTTGGTCCTCCTGGACTTGTCAGTGGCCTTCGATACCGTCAACCACGGTATCCTGCTGGACCGGCTTTCTGAGGTTGGGATCGGGGGCACTGTTTACAGTTGGCTTCGGTCCTTCCTCGGGGGCCGTCCCCAGCAGGTTCAGCATGGGGGGGAGTTGTCTGCTCCGTGGATACTCCCTTGTGGGGTCCCACAGGGGTCGTCCCTCTCTCCCATGCTGTTCAACATCTATATTAGGCCGCTGGCTGAGGTCATTAGGAGACATGAAGTCTGCTGTCATCAGTATGCTGATGACACGCAACTCTATGTCTCCTTTTCCACCGCTGCAGATGAGGCTGTCCAGACCCTCAATCAGTGCCTGGGCGCGGTCATGGAATGGACCAGGGCTAACAGGCTCAAACTCAACCCCGACAAGACCGAGGTTATGTTCTTTGGGGCTTCCCCATCTGGCTATGGAGGCCCTTATCCCACCTTGGAGGGCGTTTCCCTCTGGCCTTCGGACTCTGTCCGGAATCTGGGCGTAGTCCTGGACCCGGCGCTCACCATGGAGGCCCAGGTGGCCGCTGTGTCCAGGGCTGCCTTTTTTCATCTCCATCGAATTGCCCAGATTCCCTCAGAACTGTGGTGCAAGCACTGGTGATCTCGAGACTGGACTATTGTAACGCACTCTACATGGGGTTGTCCTTGACTCTCCTTCGGCGACTGCAGCGGGTCCAGAATGTGGCGGCCAGACTGGTGGCGGGTGTGCGTCGGTTCGAGCACATCACCCCAGTTCTGGCCCGCCTGCATTGGTTGCCCGTTGCGGCCCGAATCAGATTCAAGGTCCTGGTTTTGGTTTACAAAACCCTCCATGGCCTAGGACCTGATTACCTGACAGAGCGGATCGACCAGCAGTCAACATCGGCCCGTCCGACTAGGTTGTCGCGAGCACACATGCTGCATGTGGCCACGCCCAGGGAGGCTCGGAGAACATCCACCCATACCCGAGCCTTCTCTGTGGCTGGCCCCACCATGTGGAACCATCTCCCAGCAGAAGTGCGCCTAGCAGAGTCCCTGCCAGCCTTCCGGAAGGCATTAAAAACTCTCCTTTTCCAGGAGGCGTTTGGTGACTAAAGTCCCCCCCCCGCCATCTGCAAAGCCATTTTTTTATTGTTTAGTTTGGTTATTTGTGTTAAATTGTTTTTAAACTGTCTAATTGTTTCTATTTAATAGTTGTTATTAGTGTTTTTTTATGTTGTAAACCGCCCGGAGTTCCTTCGGGAAGACGGGTGGTATATAAGCCCAATAAATAAATAAATAAATAAATAAATAAAAATACCACTTCTCATGACCCCCTCTGCATCACAGGGGAGCAGCACATGATGTTTAAAATGACTTTTAGCCACTGACCCAAGCACTTGCATCAGTGGCTAAAAGTCATTTTAAACATTACACACCACTCCTCCAGCTCACAAAGGAGGAGCTGCCAGGCCCTGCTGCATTTCCCACCCTAGACTTATACTCTAGTCAATACGTTTCCCCAGTTTTGGGGGGTTAAATGAGGGGCCTCGACTTATACTCGGGTCGACTTATACTCGAGTGTATACGGTAATCTCTTTCAGGAGGTAACTCTCTTACTCCACTATGACAAAAACAGCAGAGTCCTGTGGCACCGTCAATGGAGTATCAGTTTCCAAAGACCACAGCCTCAGCAGACAGATATTTCACCACTGTTGGGGAAGTTAGAAGATGGAATATAATGGCAATGGAAAAGATATGGCATAGTAATAATTAGAAGCAGTGAAGAGTCCTTCAAAATCCTTGAGGATAATAATAACCGTTACGCAGTCCCACACTCTCTGAGATGTGCCTTTGGATTTCACCCCAGAATCAACCTTCCTTAGACTTGCCTCTCCAGGTGGGACTGTTCACCCATTTTCCTAAAGGCATGTACTTGCAAAGCTCAGAGGTACATAACATTCCTAAATAAAATGGAGGGTAATTCAATGACTCCGGTTTTCCCATCCCACATAAATTGTTTTCTTGGGCTTTTAAAGTCTTTTGCCTTAATTAACACTTTTTCAAATTTGAAAAAAAGTGAAAACTGGTTTTCTCCTTCGCCCAACCCACATTTAAAAAAAAATACTTATTTTTGTGTGTGATTTATATCTTACTTCCCCTTCCATTACATCCCTTCCCTATTTTTTCCATCTGAACAACTGCAAATGACTGCCATCAATTCAACTGTGCACGGACATGCCCATGTACATTCAGAATCATGCCCATATTACTTCAGGAGGATCCATCTCCCTGTGGATCTCCCTGAATTAAATAGATGTACCCTGGTACCTCCCCTGAAAGAGTCTCTTGGATGCATGCTCACCTATACTACTAAAGGGAATCTCCTCACCATTCCATCCTGTTACTCAGTGAAAGGCCACTTCACACGGCATATGAAAACAGAGGTGTAGCACCAGCTACTTCTCCATCAATGCCAGCATTTGAAGTTGGGATACAGACCAGCATTTCATAGAATCATGGAGTTGGAAGAGACCTCAAGAACCATCCAGTCCAATCCCCTGCCATGCAGAAACCCCCATCAAAATGTTCCCAATAGATGGCCATCCAGCCTCTGCTTAAAAACCTCCAAGGAAGGAGACTCCACCACCCTCCTCGTAGCATATTCCACTGCTGGGCAGCTCTAACCGCCAGGAAGTTCTTTCTAATGTTCAAATGGAATCTCTTTTCCTGTAGTTTGAAACCACTGCTCCGAGTCCTAGTCTCTGAAGCCATGGAAAACAAACCTGTCCCCTTTTTGATATGACATCCTTTCAAATATTTAAACATGGCTATCATATCCCTCTCAACCTTCTTTTTGTAAGGCTAACCCATCCTGGTCGCCCCCCTCTGGACCCTTTCGAGGTTCTCAACATCCTTTTTAAACTGAGGTGAACAGAACTGAACACAGTATTCCAGTTGGAGTCTGACCAGAGCAGAATAGAGTGGTACTATCACCTCCCTTGATTTAGCCACTATGCTTCGGTTGATGCAACCAAGAATCGCATTGGCAATCTTGGCCTCAATGTCAAACTGCTGACTCATATTAAATTTGTGGTCCACCCAGACTCCCAGATCCCTTTCACATGTACTCCTTCTCCAGCAAGGTGTCTCCTGTCCTATATCTATGCAATTCATTTTTTCTGCCGAGATGCAAGACCCCAGTTTCTCTCTGTTAAAACTCATTCCATTCATTCCCTATATCAGGCATGCCCAAATGTCAGTCCTCCAGATGTTTTGGACCACAACTCCCACAGTCCTTTGCCATTGGAAATACAGGCTTGGAATTCTGGGAGTTGTGGTCCAAAACATCAGGAGGGCTGAAGTTTGGACATGCCTGCTAGGGAATTAGCAACTCCTCCCAATTTGGTATTATCTGCAAATTAAATCAGTCTGCTCTCTATTCCTTCAGCCAAGTCATTAATAAAGATATTGAATAGCACCAGACCCAGAACAGAATCCTGGTGCTACTGGTCACCCCTCTCCATGCTGAGGAGATGTCATTTATGATCACCTTTTGGGAACAATCAGTCCAACTATTACAAATCCACCTAACAGTAGCACTATATATCCTACATTCTACTAATGTTTTGCAAGTACTGTATATCATAGGGAACCTTATTGAAGGCCTTACTGAAATCATGATAAGCAATATCCAGAGTGTTCCCCTCATCCACCAAGCTTGTAACTCTATCAAAGAAAGACCTCTAGACTACACCATACAGTAATGTCTTCAAATGGACACTGGCTTCTCACAGCTATGGTTTGTGTTACATTATGCTCCATCTAGTTGGAAACAAATTGCAGTGACCTTAATAGGGTGTTCAAGGTAAGTGAGACATTTGGGTTGTGGCTTTACCATTTCCTCACTCCTAGTGAGTTTCCATCCCTGAGAGGGGATTCAAACCCAGTCCTCCTGAGTCCTAGTCCATCACTGTCTCCAGCCATCCTGAACCTCTTTTTGGCCACACCCAGAAATACAATACGAAAGAAATGTAGGCCGAATCTGGATTGTACAAGTCACATAACAAACCTTAGAAGGTACTGTGTGAAGAACTCTTTCCAGTCCGTGTCCCCCTTCAAATAGCCCATGGCCCTCATTAAAAATTAGACCACATTGGGTACAGGCAACCAAATGTTGTATCACCTCAGTATGTGGTCTGGGATTTGTTTTGTTACAACACACGCACCACTATTTTGGTCTGTTTGTTTCTTCAGATAAAGACAAGATGGAATATAAGACAGAACCAGTTGACCTCTGAAATTCTATTAGAGGACTGGGGGTCTTGATGACTTTATATTCTTCCCTGGAGGAACATAGCTGTGGGGAGACACAAGAGGACTGGGGGGTCTTGATGCTTGACCAAAATACAGACGTGCTTATAACTTTGTAATTAAGATTTAATGCTTTCTTTCTCTAGTGAAGGGGATATTGTTAGTTTACATCTACTGCAGTTGGCTTTCAGTGACAGACAGCGCCTGGCATCAGGACAAGTAATGTATGAGGTAAAGTATTCATGCATATTAAAATACAGTGTTAGACTCCAATTCAGGGGTGGCTGGTCAATTGATGCCACATTTTGGTAGAACTTTTATAGGAACTATTCAAAGAAAAACCAATTGCCTCTGAACCGAATGTCCAAAGTTACCAGTTATGCCTGCTTCAATTACTACCAGCCCCATACAACCTGTCACAGAGTGATCATGGACATAATAGTTCACCAACAAGTAGAAGGGCACAGGTTCTTTAGGCCCGATCCTGCTGTTGATTAGAAATCATAAGAGGACTTAACTGATATAATACATAGTCTTGCTATGTCTATTCAGTGATGAATACATAAAGACTCTGAAACAGTCAGCAGGAGTTCCCAAATGCACTCACCAGCTTACATGTGGTGAAAATCATTCTTTGAGATGTACTTCTATAAGAAACATTTCATTCTATTTACTTTCAAATGAAAATTTAGATACATATTGAATGGAATTTTTCACATTTAATGTCAGTCTCTTATCAACCATGAGGTCTTATCATTTTCTTCTCCAAAAAGTCCCTTAACCACGCAACCAGGGAGTTCAGACCTCACCTGCACTGCTCCTATGACATTCACATGAGCAGTAACACACGATCAAACTGCACCAAGCCCATTATCAATGACCAAATGTATTTTTAAATTATTTTAAATTTTTTATTATTATTATAAATAAAAATTAAAATTAAAAAAATGACCAAATCTGGAATAGAAAAGTGAGACTTACCCAGCTTGAACAAGTTCTAGAAGCCAGTGAATTCGAATTTGCTCAATGCCATTGTGTGGCACAGATGAAATGTAGGCCAGGTTAATTGCCTGGTCTTTACTCAGATCAAACAAGTCTGCTTGGCTATGCGGTAAAGGAGGGCTGAAAAGATATGGGAAAATAATTTTCAGTCTTTAAACAGTTTTTCAGCATCTTAAAACACTTCACTTTTATTACAGCTGCATGAGAGTACAGCTGTGTCCACCGGGCAGGAAGCCAGCGTTCTCAGAGTAAGAGTCTCAGACAGGGAAATGGAGTCACCTTCGTTTCAGAAAAGAAGTAGGCAAAATTGCAATGCCTCTTATCCATATTGGATCGGGAAGATTACAGTATATGAAAAAGATGGGGGGTATACAGTACAGACAGAGGTTTCAATGTAATTCCTAGGGATCCTACCCTGTTTCCCTGAAAATAAGACCTCCCCCCAAAATAAGCCCTAGCAAGATTTCTATGCAGTTGTTAAATACAAGCCCTACCCTGATAATAAAACATAGAGATGGGCGTGGCTATGGTTGTGTGCAGGGCTGACATTCAAGCATACTATACTTAATAAAAGTAAGACATCCCCTGAAAATAAGCCCTAGTGTGTCTTCTTGAGAAAAAATAAATATAAGACAGTGTCTTATTTTCAGGGAAAACCGGTACTAGAGTACAGGTACCATTTTCATAAGATGTATGCCAGAATCATCACAATTATACCAAAGTAAGGTTTGACATATCTCGCTTTGCATGTGTAATGAGTCTATCTAATATACAGTGGACCCATGTATAACAAACAGTTTGTATAACATAAAATCTGTACAATATAAAAAATTCTGGACATAGGGGAAATTTGCTTAACATAATCGCCTATGGGGTGAATCTGTACAACATAAAAATGGGATTACTCCGTTTTCAATGCATTCCTATGGGAAATTTGTATAAAGGAAAATTTGCTTAACAGAATTTCATTTGGAATGAATTGATTCCTTTTTATACAAGGTACCACTGTATTAGTTTCACATTTTGAGTTGACTTACTGAAATAAATGAACATTTGCACAATATTCTAATTTTTCAAGTTTCACCTGTAGCTGCCTCAAAGTAAACAACACTGACATCACTAGGACTGGTTTGAGCAAACAAAAGTCTAGTGTGGGTCCTCAGTGTGGCGCTAAGGAAATGCATTTGGTTATAACAGTACTCTGCTTTTGGATGCTGTGCTGCTGAGTTACTCATGTCCTACAATAGGAGGGCAATATTTGTTAACCTTAGGTGTTCACAGCAGAAGATACTTGTTTAAATAAGTGTAGATTTTTGAGATGTAGCCCTGTTAGTCTGTGCAAGAATTCCAGGCAAAAATCAAAACAAAACAAAATAAAAGACAAAAACATGTGGCACCTTAAAGACTATTATATTTTAGTGTAAGCTTTCATGAACACCTCCACTTCTTCAGACATATACTGTAGTAGCAGAATGAGGTGTACAATTAATATATAAAGGAATATAAGCTACATACCAAATATCCATTGGCTGTTGTACTATTAATATACAATGGACTATAAGTTACATACCAACTGTGCATTGATTAGGCTGTATTGCTTAGGTCTTTGTTGTGAAAATTCCTCAAGAGACAGGAATTTGTAAGCAATGATTTGGCTGTATTGTTTAGGTCTCTTTGTTTAGGTCTCTTGAGGAATTTTGGAACTGAGGAGAAAATGAAAAGCCATAAACCAACACGACGATTACTGCACATTTTATTTTTGTTTTGGCAAAAGAGGACTCGTGATCGTGAGAATCCTGATCGGTGGTGAACGTGAGCGAGCGATCACCACCAGTATATTGGCTGCTTACCAATATCCAGTGCTTTTCCAGAAGGGCTTCAGTTCCCTTTTCGTCTGCGATACGTTCACATTTATGATGACATCGCCCCAGGCCACTTGCACGACGAGAACCATCAGGACTGCAAGGGTCCCTGCCTCCCGCATGATTCCATAAGATTCTTTGCAAGAATACTGACCGGATCCCAAAACACCGCTGGTATCCCATCCCATGATTTATAAACTCCTCAAGGGGAAACTCAGCGCCTTTCCGGGGCAGTGGCGACACACGCGTTGGTATCCTATTTCCTGTCTGCTTTTTCTTGGTGCCTAAATTCTGAACCCGCCTCTCTCCTAGTCTGGGCAGAAAATAGTTCATAAAGGGACCAGGGTTAGGGACGGAGCCTGCTACGATCATGTGCCGCTTTGAGTTGTTTTCATACAAGCAGGCGGTATATATATAAATATTAAAATACAATATGTGCCAAAAGTGAGACCCAGCGATTCAATCCATCCCTTTTGCGCCCGAGATGGTCGCTCCTTTCTTCCTGTATTTTTGCATGTGTGCAGATACAAGACGAGAACTGGCTTTGGACGATTGGGGTTTGGGGGGGGGCAAGAGGGATAGGCAGGCAAATGTGATGTTTTTTGTTCAGACGGGTAGGAGCTCCGTGGAAAGCAATGGGAGTTACTGCCGCCACAGGAGGGAGAATTGCGATGGAAGAGGGAAGAAGAAACGAGCCCTGCTATTAAGATCTCTTTCTTACTTTGGAGTTTCAGAGAGGATAGCCGTGTTAGACTTTTCAAGAATTTCAAACATAAATCAAAGAAAAAACAGAACAACTTTATCCAGGCAAAAAGGAGTTGAGCAGTGCGGCCATCACAAACACAATTACCAAAAATAGGTTACAGGCGATACCTTCATAGGTCACTATTAAAAATAAAAAAGGAACATCGCAAGCTTTCGAGTGCTTCGAAGAAGGGTGATTGACTGCACTCGAAAGCTTGTGATGTTCCTTTTTTATTTTTAATAGTGGCCTATGAATGTATCGTTTGTAACCTATTTTCAAAACAACTTTGTTTTGTTTACTTTGGAGGAAGTTCTTTCAAGCTCCGTGTAACTTTCCCCCAGATGATCCCACCCGCAATGCACTCGCACGTTTGTCGTAGCAAAATACACCTCGCCACTCATGGCTCAGTGGACGCTTGTTTTTATTTCACGGACCAAACGCACAGCGCTTCCCCACCCGCTCTATGCCCCGCCCTCTGTTTGCAGCGAGCGGCGCCTATTGGCGAGCGAGAACGCCCGCCCCGCGCGCGCCCTCTCCGCCCGCCCGCTCGCTGACTTCCTGTCCGGAGCGAGTTGGGATTGGCCGCCTCTCTGTCCAATTAAAAGGCGCTCCGGGAGAAAGGCCGGCCTTCCGTTGTTTTTCCCCTCGGTTCGAATTTTGGGCGGCGGTTGGCGCGTGGCGGTTGAGGCTCAGCTGGCCCGTGGCGCGCGGCCGCCCCTTTTCGCCCCTTTTGCTTTTTTGGTCTCTCAGCGCCGCCGGGATCCGCGGAAAGGGTTTCCTCTTGGTTGGAGATGGCGAAGCCGGTGAGACAAAGGTGAGAGGAGACCTTGGGAGCAAGGGGGGAGGAGGAGGGGAGGAGGGGGGGGAAAGGGGGG
>JAHTLZ010000237.1:7723772-7755508 GCA_023846285.1 Phrynocephalus versicolor | reverse complement strand
CCCTTGGTCCCCGCCTTCCTTCCTGTGGGTGGGGTTGCAAGGGGTCAGTGGGTGGGGCTTATGGGTCAGTGGGTGGGGCTTTCAGTGGGGTAGCAGGGTCGGGGAGCAACCGCCCCCTGACACATTCTCAGCCACCAAATCTGGCCCTCCTTACAAAAAGTTTGGGCAACCCTGGTCTAAGGTAAGCCTGTTTAGGAGCATGGATAGTGAACAGCCGGATGATCCCCCCCCCCGGGCCCAACGGCCAGGTGCGCTCATGGCTGCTGCTGTGGAAGGCAGCTACGGGCCCAGTTGAGTGAAAGGGTGAGGTTGGGTGGGCCGCTGCGTGCAGCCGGGCGATTCTCCACCACCACCTGCCAAAAGGCCCGGGGCCTGCTTGTTCAGCCTCGCAGGGCACCAGTGTGCCCCACAGTCTGCTCCTCACAGCCCTGGCTCTGCTGCGCTGCTGGGTAGAGGACTGGACGTTTTGAACTTCCCGCTCGAGTTCAAACTTCTGGGACCCGAGCGGGAAGTTTAAAGGCCGTTAAGTCCCCACCCCACCCCTCTGGAAGGTGGCTAGTGTATGTTGTTGGTCTCTGGCCTCCCTTTGAACCTGCTTTTGGGGGGAGGCTGATCACTAACTGCGGATAACTGAATCAGCGGATACGGTGGTCCTACTGTAGATACTGCTTGCATGACTGTCTTCACTCCTTCACATAACTATGAAAGATGCAGGTGCACTGTTGCCTTTTGCATGTCCTTCAGCTTCTCCAGTGCTTCTGTCTATTCTGCTTCTGAAACATTGCAACACTGATGCATCTTACAGTGTTGCTTCAAGGATTATAACAAAGTGATTTATGGGGAGACCTCGGAGCACTTGATGTAAGACATACTGCTTTGCTTTGTGGCTATATGGCGATTTCAATCTGGTTCTGGGAAACTAACCCAGTCCCTTTCCTCCTCATTTTCTATTGGAAGAAGAAGGTATTGATGGACTAGTGGGCCTCCATCTATTATTTGACCGAAAATTCCGTCAGCTGTACCAAATGTTGTCAAAGGTTAAAGAAAATAAAAGTTGCAATCTAAATTAAATCCAAGTATGATGCTTATATAGTCCCCATATAGAACTTAAAGCATTCTCTGGGCAGTTTGCAATTTTAACTGTGCAGGCTACACATTGCTCCCTCCGCCATGAGCTCAGTACTCAATATACTGACCTTGGAAGGCTGAGTGAACCTTGAGCTGTCTACCTGAACCTGTTGGGATTGAACTCAGGTGCTCAGCAACTACTTTGACTACAGGCTAACAACATTCTGAGACCCACATGTTTCCTGCTCGGGCACTGGAGTAGAATAATAGTTTTTACCTAAATAAAATCTCCCTGTTCAGTGAATAACTGCATACAGTAGAACCTCCATATTGGTGGAGGATCAATTCTGGGCCACCTCGTGGATATAGAAATCTGTGGATAAGAGCAAATGTGGAGCAATATGTAGTTCAAATTGTAAGCATTCATGGTTTTCAGATATCTTCAACAGGCAAATCTAATCTCCCATGTTAGAAAAATTAAAATCCAACAGTTATAAATTTCTTCATTTAGAAAAATTCTTGTGTTCTTTGGTAGATGGAAAACAAAAGAGGAGAGAACAGAGACAATATTTATGTCAACAAACATGGAGAATAATTTTAGATGTTGTTTGGAATTTTTAAAAAATTGTCAAGAGCCAAATTAATGAGCAAATTCCAGTGTAGAAAATGAATGAATTCTTTGGACAAACAACAATCTAGTCCATATAGCCAAGAAAAGAGTGGACAGTTATCTGTCTGGGATGATATGAGGTCTCCTGCCTTGGGCAAGGGGGTTGGACTACATGATTCTATGAAATTACTTATTTGTTGCTTTCTGTTTTCTTTTTAAGTGAGGTCTTGGCTTCCTCACTTGTTAACAGTGTGACCCAGGCTGTCGGAAAGCTGCTGGACTTATGGAACGAACTGGGTTTCTCCCATGAATTACAACGGGAGCGCATGCAGGCAGCCAAGGCCCATATTGAGGTAGGGACAGAATTGTGGGGATGTAAACCTCTCTGTAGTGGGTCTGGGTCGCTTTCTCTCTATCCCCAGGTTCCTCTTGTGCAACGTAATACTACTAGGCCCAAAACTCAAGACCATGAGAGCCATTTTCCTAGTAAGAGATTCACCTTTACAGCTCTGGAGAAAAGCTTAAGAGTGTGTAGGCAACCTGCAAAGCCAGTGAAGGCAGGAAGAGAAACAACACAGAATTTTGTGCCCAATCATTGGGTGCTAAGATTATCCAGCATCCTGTTCCCTGCTTTCCCCACGACTAGAAATGCGCATTATTTTTGAGGCTGGAGTGTGGGAAGTGGGGAAATGAAGTGGGAGAAACTGTAGAGAAAATGTAAATTGTGATAAGTTGTCTCACTGAACTTGTCTTACAAAGAGAAGATCTGATGCATCCTTTCAGGATGGTGTCATGAGTCATCTTAAATTTAAAATATCAATAAACATTACTAAGTCAGAGCTGGATAATGTCTGAATTAGCTGTTGCGTGAAAAAGAGACAAGGAGGTAGGTTTTCATGCAGAATGATCTAATTTCTCTCCATTGTTTTCTCTAATGTTTATGTTGACACATAAGATAGTGATTTTCCTTCCTCCACAAATGTTTTTCAAAATTCTTTGTTGATTTGACATTAGATTTTTAATTCTTTTTTGTTCATTTAGTTGTGAATTGATATTTGTTGATATAATGCAAGTACAGTTATTAAAGGGTTTCCTCCTCCCCTTTGAAATGTTTGGCATGTGCAATAGAGTTTTAAAAAGCGATTTTAACTATGGATGCAATGCACCAATTAAATATGTGCTGAAAATTTAATAGTTCATGCATTTGATATATTTACTCTTTTTGTCTGTGCCTTTTTTGCACAGGGTCTGTTGAATGAAATGATTGAGGAAGAAATGAACATGAAAGAAAAGATTGAAAATGACATTAAAATTCATAGGAATCAATTGAATCTGCTCCGAAAAGAATTGAAGCTGGATCTCTACAAGGCAAGTTGCTCCTCGGCTGCGCTTTCCTGGTAGCAAAACAATAAAGAGTTGTTGACAGGCCAGACTGAAGATCCTTGTCACCAGCACTTCTTTATTTATTCTCAGTGGAATAAATACTGCAAATCCCATTGCTTAAAAAAAATTAGAGCTCTTGCTTTGCCACATTAGGTCTCTTGCTATGCACTTCGATTTTACGCATTCTGAAAATGAGAAGTGATCTTCTAGCATAGAATTAGCCTTGCTGCTCTGCAAATCTGCAATTCTCAGTTTATAGCACTTATCATTGGAGTACAGCTTGAGGGTAACAGTTGAAAGAGGTGGGATGGGCACAGATCTTAGCTTATTCTGCCCTCCCTTCCCCTCCCATGGGGGCAAACTGGGTTTTAAAGGAAAGGCTTATCAATGCATACTGGTTCTTTTCTCTTGACCTACATAAAGTTTTGGTCAGGCAATTTGAACCCGCACGTTCAGTTTATTCTTTTTACTTTTCAAGTGCCAATCCTAAATTTAACCTAGCTTGACAAAATATGTTCTGTACTCCTTTTTCTACTGGATAACTTAGTGATTTAAGTATCTGGCTGTGGAGCCAGAGATTGGGAGTTTGATTCCGCACTGTGCCTCCTATGAGTACAGCCAGTTTATGTGGCCCTGAACAAGCTGCACAGTACCAGGGTGCCCTTAGAATAAGGTACCAATAAACCAGCTTTGTATTTTCTAACTAGAAAACATTGGAAATAGTTTCTATAAGTCAGAATTGACCTAACATTCAGGGTTGCCACCTTTTGGAAAGTCAGAGAAATGAAAGGGGAGCTAAAAATATATGTTTATGATATACGGGGTGGATTTATTGAATATCTGCTAGTAAGAGATAAAGGGAAAGCTCCAACACAAGAATCAGTGCAGTTCTGGAGAGCAGGGCAATAAAGAAGACTTCTCCAGGAGGTACCATTGGTGGAGGGGAGCACATTTGTCTTGTGTTTTGTTTTAGTTTATGTACAGTGGTCCCCCACCCTTTTGTGGTTCATATACTGCAGGACCCTGAAAGGGCTTTGGGGGGGGGAGGTTTTAAAAGCTGGGGCTTTTTAAACCTTTCACCTCCCCTTCCCCAGGCTCCAACTGATTGGCACTGGGGAGGGAAACAAAAGGTTTTTCTCCCCCACCCCAGAGCCAATCAGCTGGAGTCCGGGGCTTGCCTCCATGGAGGCATTGCGTGCTCCTCCCCCACACCCGGGGGTAGTTGGGAGAAGCAGTGTGTGATGTTTAAAATGACTTTAAGCAACGGAGCCAAGCTTGCTCCGTTGCTTAAAGTCATTTAAAACATTGAGCCCCCCCCCCCCCGGCCTCACTCAACCTGCATCCACATATTGCCGTATCGCTGATTTTCAATTATCCTGGGTCGGGTCGGTCCCTAACCCCCATGTACTGTGTCATTTAATTTTTATAATAAAAATTGGAGGGGGAGGAAGGAAAGCCAGATAAATGGAAGCTGGTCTGGGAAATCGGTCCAAAGTTGGGGAAATTGTGGTTAAAATATAGAATTTCTAACTTGATTATTGCTGCAGTTTCAAAACTATGTGTTTCATAATGTGACTTTAGATAAACCATTTTAGATAGAACGTTTATTAATTTTTAGTGTACCCTTAAAACAGTAACAATTTACTTTCAATTTACTTGAATTGAAATTTGTATCTGGGTGTAATGTTTGGTGCAACTGTAAATTGGATGTTGATGCAGTTCATGTTGAAAGAAGCTGATACTAAATTACAAATATTTTTGCAGCTGAGACTTGTGTAATTTATAGAGTAGAACATTTCATTAAGCCTTGCATTGATGCGACATGACCTGTTCATTTTTTAACTTTTGATTGTAAAAATGATGGCCAAGGAAATGAAAAATAATTTTTTTTGGCAACCCTGACATTGCACAATTATTATTACTCTTTCCTTCTGCAACTTTGCAACTCTTTGCAGGTTGATGGCAGCTTAACCATCCTTCAGTTAGAAAAAGACCTTCGCTTGGCTCTAGAAAGTGCTCTTAAAGAAAAACATGAAAGGGTTAAGAAGCTGAAACAGCTGCAGAAGGAAGACCAGGGCCTCTGCACAGAGCTTTACGAAGCCCCTTACTACATTCCAACTGGCACTGTTCCAAGCATTTTGGAGCTGGAAGAGCTTGAAGAGCATGTTGAAAAGCTTGCGAAAATAAAGGTATGCTTTTGAAAAATAGAAACATTTCAAAAAAGTTAGCACTTATTTTAAAAACTAGGTTGGCTCAGATTTGAGAAGCTAGCTAGATCAGTAGATTAATAATCATGTATCAGTCAATAGAAGACCTATTCTAAATCCCATTAATTCTTCTCTGGCTTGGTTTAAAATTCAAATGATTGAAACTCAGCTTATGATGTGGTTACCAAGAAGCCCTGCTAAAGAAATCAAGCACATTACAAAGGAGTTTAAATTTATGAAAATTATAGATTGCCTACTGGAAAACAATTGCTGTCGACTTCCAGAGAAAACATAGTCAATGGAGAAATTGACTCCTGCAGGGCAGTGTGCTATCCCCTAAACACTCCTCTCTCTCTCTCTCTCTCTCTCTCTCTCTCTGTCTTCTGCTGTTCGTTCTCTCTCTCTCTCTCTCTCTCCCTCTTCCCCACCCCCCATACAGTGGGGCCTCTTAAGACAAATTTAATTCATTCTACGGGTCAATTCATTTTACGAAAAAATTGTCCTACAAAGCGTGGTTTAACCTGGTCCCCATAGGAATGCATTGAATTTGTCTTGCAAGACATCCCATAGGAAGAATTTGTCTTACGAGGTTTTTCTGTTCCTGGAAATTTCATTTATATGAGTTTTTCGTGTTAAGGGACATTTGTCTTATGAGGTACTACTGTACTTAAGGTTCATTACTTAGCTGACACTCCTTCATCAAAATTCTACCAGGAAAGTACTGTGTAGAAAGAGTGGGTCAGATTGACATCCTCAGAAACACACTAGTTATTTGGTCATGAGCCACCAAAGTCCACTGAAATCACTGTAAAGTTTCCTCAAAACCTCTGTCCCTCCCGACAATTAGCCCCCAAAGACTGTCCTATAACTAGGGAAGCCGAGCAAGGAGCTACCAGGTAACTGGACAGAACCACATAACTTTACGCCACCTGGCCAAGAACCACTATAGCCTGTACGGAAAGCACTTTACAGACTGCACATCAGGGTGGGAGGATCAAAGGATAATCTGAGAAAATAGGGCTTCTCTATAGAAGATACCTTATGCAAATGGGAAGAATAAACAAGCTCACACATGTTATAATGCATGCAATGCTCTGCAACATGCATGGAGGAAGAATTTCTGTTGGCAAGAGGGTATGCTGTTGGTGTGGTCTGGTGTTGGGTGATTGTCATCTAAGGTTTTTTTAAACTTAATCATTTTATATACATTTTATTTGTATTTATTTTATGATTTATATTCTGCTTTGTAATGTATATCTGTCAATATAGTTCGTTGGTGCTTCTGACATGAATAAAGACAAAATTCAAATTCAGGATTCCCAATATTCCATCTCCTTCATCCTGGCCAAATCCAAAATAACCTTAGGCATCTTGGGATAATCTTATTGGGGTTTCTGATGTATGAAGATTTTGAAGTAAAGGCAACTTTGTGTCAAAAAGTCATGGAAATGTTTAATTTGTAGTTAAGGGACGTGCCATCTAGAAGCAACCCTGCAATCTGAAATCAAGCAACATGGTTTCTTCACTCTACTTGAAAACTACTGTGATGCAAAATAGCTGAACTGGCAGAGGGAAAATTCTTACCTCATGTGTTCTTTGTGGATGGATGAGCATTCCCTTCCCAAACCTTTGATGAGAGTGCAACATCTTTTCTTGGCCCACATCTTTGTAGTCACGGTGAAGGCCTCAGCCGCAAGGGCTGTCATTTTGACTAGAAATTGTGAAGCCTTGCAATCATTCACAATCCCTGGATGCGAATTGCAGCTTTGTTGCTAGGTTAGCGAGGGAGATGATATTTCTGAGCCAGTCTGAAGTAAACTACAGAGACATTTGCCCATCCTCACTAAAATGCTTTGGTTCCTTGTGATTTGCCCCTGAATGCTTGGACCGGAATTTGGTGGGTTTCTAGCTGATCTGGTTGATTCTTCTTGCTGAACAGATGAACCTGTTCTTAAGCTTCTGTATTGCATATGGTGTTGTGAACATTTTCAATATGTTTTGAAACGATAGTGGCATTAAACCTTCTGTTTTAGAGTTCTTGGTATCCTTGTGCTAATAATGGCAGTAAAGGTCGCCTATTTAATCTTAAAAGTACATCATTTGTTTTAATAGGAACAAAGACTAGAAATATTTTTGAAACTGAGAAGAGAAGTCAGACAGTATAATAAAGAAATTGGACACATCCCAGATGGAACATTGGAAAGTGAAATGTTAGCTGTTGAAGAACATATTTGCCTTTCAAAGAAGAATCTTGAAGATCTCCAGTTGCTTATCCATCAGGTTGGACTGCTGAATGCAAATATTGCTGTCTGCACAGAGATGGCGCAATGGCTTGGGATAGGGTTGTTTAGCCTAGATGCATAAACAATGTGCTTGCTATACAGTTGTGGGTAAACACTACAAGTGTGCTGTTCATATTTATAGTTCACAAAGTTTTTCCTCGCCCCATGGCTCATTCCCCTGTCTTGTGAAGATTTCTGGTGATCTAGTCAGATCACCAAGTGACTTGTCAGTCTAGCAATTGCAGGGGAAAGAGATAATGCAATCTAAATTCTACACCTCAAAGCCATTGAAATTACATAAGCGAAGCATGCTTGTATAGGCTAAGATCCTGTTATGTTCTTTGGTGAAACTGTTCTTGCCAGAGTACTTGGAGGAGAGCAGTTCTACTCCATTGATCTCTGCGTGCCTCATACTCACTATGGGTCTGGAGAACCTGCCGAAGCAGATTTTGAACAAAGAGAAGGGGGTTCAGAGAAGGTTGATCACATTACTCCTGTGTTGGGTTTCAACCATCGTACTTTCCGGCATATTTCGGCTACCATATTTGCAGCTCCATATGATGCACTGGACCCTAAGACACACTTAGTTTTTAGAGGTGTGTGTGTGTGTGGAAAAAATATTTGCACATACATACTGTGATTGGGTCCAGAAGTCTCGACGGCGGCAGCCTCCAGGATGGTGGTGGTTATGTTGGTGGTGAAGCAGCAGGCCCGGTTTCAGCCTTGACAGCAGCACCACCTTAGTCAGCTCCTCCTGAGGCAAGGGCGAGGCGCTGCTGCACATCATGGCTGGCAACGGGAGGTCGGCTAGGCTGGGAGGAGGAGGAGGAGGCAGCGGCGAAGAAGAGGGCAGTGGCAACGTGATCTGGCTAATCGGCCCTGGACGACATGTTACTGCCAGCTTTCTCTCAGCGGCGGGAGTCTCAGTTCCCTCCTTATTTATTTATTTATTCATTTATTGGGCTTATATACTGCCCGTCTTCCCGAAGGAACTCTGGGCGGCTTACAACATAAGAAAATACTAATAACAACTATTAAGTAAAAGCAATTAAACAGTTTAAAAACAGTTTAACACAAGTAACCAAGCTAAACTCCTTGCGAGGCCTAGGCGGTCGGGAGAGGAATGATGGTGAGGGACCTACTGCTGCCACAGCCCCACCTGCCTCAGGGCTTCTTTTGTTCCATGGTTTCTTCCCTCTGCCAGCTCCTTCAGCAGCAGCAGCCCAGGCACCTCCAACACCGCCCCAAGCCAGGCTACTGGGTGGCGGCCATGTGGGAACAGCAACAGCCGGCGCTTGGGAATCTTTTCACATACCACCCCTTGCAAAGTCTCACTTGATGTAATCATGTTTAGTACATTTAGATTCTTTAAATAATAAAGGCACTTATCCACCTACTTCTATCACTCCACGTGAGGGTAACAAACTGCTTTGGGAGGGATCTGTAATAAGTAATAACACCCACCTAACCCCACTCCTACAGCACTGCTTTCAAACAGGAGTAGAACTGAGGAAATGATGGGATGAAAAATGCCTCAGCATAATTTCCTCTGTTCACAAGGAGAAGCAAAGTGATCCAGCCACATAGGAATTTAAAAAGGGCTTGGCAGTGGCAGCAAGAGGAGGTGAGGGCAGCCGACATGCCTGAGAGGAGAAAGAGGACAGAAGTGAGGGTGGTGCAGGGTCAGGAGCAGTGGCGATGGCCCCAGCAACAGAAGGAGCAAGGATGGATAGTGATGGTGTGTGTGAATGCTGCCTGAGGGCCACCCGGAGGAGGAGGAAGTGAATGTGCCGTCACTATCCATCCTTGCTCCTTCTGTTGCTGGGACCACTGCCGCCACCACTCTCGCCCTTCAGTTTCTGGCTGCAGGGAAGGGGCGGGAAGAGAGCCGAACACGTCCTCCATTTTCTCGTGCGCCCCTGTTTCCAGTTACCACAACTGGTTTTTTTGTCCAGACTGGCTGTGGCCACTGGAAATGGGCGCACGAGGAAATGGAGGATGCAGTCGTCTTTCCTCCCACCCCCTCCCTGTGGCCAGAGATGGAGGTACCCAGGCTGGCTCTCCCAAGTCATCATGAGGATGGGGCCGGGATGGAGAGAGAGGAGGTGGTGGAGGAAGGAGGCAGCTCTTTTTGGCAAAGATGGAGTGGCCCAAAGGGGGGTGGGGTGGGGAATCCTCCTCCTCACCGCGGCAGTTCACAGTGGGACCACACACCTACCTTGGGGCCTCAGCCGGTTTCTTCACCGCCTCAGGAGCAAAGTAGGTGGAGGCAGCAGTGCTCGCTGCTTAGAGGCCCTGCCAACTGGGAAGTGGAACGGCCGCTGAAGTGGGTGATGGCGTCGGCAGTGGAGGAGGCAAGAGCCGCCAGGGCAGGGTGGGTCCCTCCCCAGAAAGATGAAGCGGAGTCCTGGAGAGTGGAATGGGCTGAGTTGGAGCGCGTTCCTCTCAGCCGCCAGGATAGCATGGCAGCGGCTGAGGAGGCAGTGGCAGCAACAGAAGAAGTTGTAGCAGCTGCTGCCGCTGAAAGAAAAAGCTGAGCCGATGCTGGAAGGCGCCTCCCTGGAGGCTCCCAGGAGCAGCCACTGCAGAGACCTCCAGACCCGTGGTGGCTGCTGTGGGAGCCTCTGCTGCAGCTCATGAGTATTTTCTAAAGAGTGGGATCTGGAAATATTACCCTATTCCAACCACTAGAAATCCTATTCAACCACTCCTCTTTTCTTTTAAAGTTTCAACTGAAATGTTATTTCGAAAATTAAAAAATGACCCCATATTACCACTGATCAGTAAGCAGTGTTGGTAAATACTGGCCCATAGAAGGTACTTGTGATGGCATGACAGATCTACCTTGTTTAATCTGTATCTTAAGGGAATTTAGAATCCATGTTCTTATTTCTTCATGAGATTGTTCTGAGTTAACTGATGTGCATCTGTATTTGTAGTTACAAGTCAAGAAAGAATCCTTGATAGAAACCAAGGAATCCCTTATGAAAGAGGTGCAGATTCTATGGGACAGGCTTCAGTGGCCACAAGAGCAGAGGGATCAATTGACAAGAGCAACAAGCAACTGTACTATTTCTGAAGCCATAAAGATGGTAATAAAAACAAAATTCTGAAGCTACTCTTCATAATTGTCTATACATATTTAACAACCCCAAATTAATAAAAGTAATAAATCCTCCTTGAAGTTTCCTTCACCCCACCCCTTGCCGTTTCCTTTCCTCTCCTTATTCTGAAGATGCCTTTGATTGATCGATCAAGCAGAGGAGGGCAATCAAGCTGGAAAGAAAAGAAAACAGTGGGGGTGGAGTGGAAAATAAGTCAAACAGCAAAGTCAGTTTGGGTTCTCTTCCATCCCACCCCCACCCCTCGGGAAAGGCTTACTACCATGTATACACCCCCTTAATTTTTAGTGTCATGATTTTAGAAAAAATAGTGCTGTATATATGGAAAAATACAGTACACTGCCAAGTATCAAAGTCTTGGCCCGACTCTTATAGGGTAATAAACTGTGCCCTTATAAATTCAGGGTGTTTCAACCTTCATTTGTTGGGGAACACCTGATCTATTCTGATTCTACTTTAATGGTGCCCCCTTAGCAGTTCTATGACTCTTAAATAAAATAACTGTGAGGGTAGAGTACATGTGAAGACAGGCAATAGAGGATCTATCTCAAATCCTTTATTCTGAGCTTACGTTTCCTTTTTATGCACTTGGAACGTGTATTCTTCCAAGCCTCATCTGAATTAAAAGCAACCAGCAGTGTTTATATTAGTTAGGGAGAAAGGGGAAAACTTATTTTCAAATTTCATTCCTTTGCTGTACATGAATTGCTGTGGATGCTAAGCCAACATTCAGACTAATGAATAATTTGAGACATATCCTTTATCTGCCCCCTTTGTTGCTATATTACGGTGTATGTAACAGGAATTCATTTAAAGGAATGTGTGGGTGTAGAAGTTCTGCATAATGCCATTTATTTAGCAATATATCTGTGAAGATTCTCAGTCATCCAGGTGAGTTTATCTGGAAGTTGAGTCATTGCTACTGGATATCTTTCTTGAGAGATAGAAACGTTTTGCTGCTCATCCAAACAGCTTGATCAGTCATTTATTTAGCAATAATTATAACTGATATAGCTAAGTTGAATCATATACTAATTCACAATCATTTTGCTGGTTGCCTATTTATTTTCAAACCAATTTGATGGTCTGCATTGCCTTTAATGTCCTAAATAATTTGAAGCACAAATATCTGCAGAAATATCTTAACACTGAAGCACCTTATCTGATTTCAGGCTTGCCAGCATCAGGTATGCTGTGTATCAATAGATGAGAGCACTCAGTTGCAATACCCCGGCTACTGAATATTCTCCTCCTGGAGATATGACTAGTTCCTTCTGAATTGCAGTTCTTTCAATGTCAGGTCAAAACATTTCTCATTAGCCAAGCAAAATAAAATTCATTGCCAGTCTGATCTGTTGAATTTTTTGTTTTTGTTTTTTGTTTTCTGCTGCTTTTCTATATTTTAATTATAACTTTATACATCCTTGTTGCACATACGTATAAAGAGTGATTTAGAAAATCTACAGTGGGAAAAAATGAAATTGAGGACTGTGTTGGCAAACGTAATACCGTTCACTGTGTGATGTTTATTTGCTTTTCGCTAGTGGGAAGAAGAGTTGCAGAGCCTGATCGAACTGAAGAAAGAACAGGTTAAAGAAATCACTTTGAAAGTCAGGCAAGAGCTTCAGAATTACTGGCAAAAATGCTATTTTGGTGATGAACAAAAAGCAGCATTTCAGCCTTTATATAATGGTAATCTGCCCCCCCCACCCAATTTTTTTTATTTATTAAAATGTTGCTTACTTGTGCTGGTGTCATTTCTGTAAAATAAGAAGCAACCTTTGGTTGAATGGGGTATCAAATTCTGGAAATTCCTGCAAGGCTGAGTTACAATGGAGTTGTTTGATCACCCATTTGCTCATGTGCCATATGCCTTTTCCTGTTCCAGACGTTTTCTCAGAAGAGTTGTTGACTCAACATGATGAAGAACTTGTGAAAATGAAATCTTTTTATGAAAAAAACAAGTATCTGTATGATAACGTCCACAAATGGGAAACTATCTGGAATCAGTTCATGGAGCTAGAGGTAGGCACTGTTGCATGCTTCCAGTACCTTATGTCTGAAGGAAGAACTCAACATTTTTGGACATGGGTAAAAAGCAAACTTTGGCCAATAATTAATTTATATGGTTACTGGATTATGGATAACTTTGAATTTGAATCTGGTCTGAAGGAATGAAGTTAGATTTGTAGTGTAACATAGCAATAAGTTTGCTATAAATAAGTTATCTGCATCTGGTCATGTGGTATTGGGTGCAACAATAGAATGTGGCACAGGGTGGTTGTATAGCATTTCTGTATGTGGTGAGTTAAGTTTGAATATTGGGACAAATGTCAACAAATGCCTTTCTGAAGGAAAGGGACTTCCTCCTAAAGATGACATTATATCAAGAAAGATGGCCATGTTAGTTGTTGGAGTGAGAACAAGTAAGATTTTGACAAAGACGTTTTACATGGCATAGGTTTTTATGGACTGCAGCCCACTTCATTAGGTCTACTCTAGGAAAAATGTGACTTAATATCACATTGGGAATGTCTGTGTGTGTGTGTACACACACACACACACCTAAAATAACACTGGGCTCTTTTTCCTTTTCACTATTTCTGGCAGATTAAACTTTGGCATTGATCTGATGGACTTAGCTTGATTTGCAAAGAACAGTAAACCAGAATTCCAAAGAATCCTGGCTTACTATTTGTCAGTTGTATGTTTTTGTATGTAGACATTTGTTTCTGCTTTGCTTTTCCTGCCAAAATGAGCTAAGCAGTTCAATCACTTCAATAGGGAAAGGGGCATTAATTTATTTTCAGTTTATTTATTTATTTTATTTATCTATTTATTTATTTGCATTTTATACCATCCATCTAGACCTAGGGCTACTCTGGGCGGTTTACAACATGTGGTAACATGACAATTAACAAAGGAATACATTTTAAAAACCAAAATACAAGGTGCATAATAGAACAAAGTATATATAAAGTTGCACCTGAAGGTATGGCAAGAACCAATGGGTGGAAATTCATCAGAGGGAGAGCCAACCTGGAAATAAAGAGAAATTTCCTGATAGTGAGAGCCATTGAACAGTGGAACAGCTTGAGTCCTGATGTTCTGGGCACCCCATCACTGGAGGTTTTCAAGAAGAGATTGGGCAGCTATATGTCTGATATGGTATGAGGTCTCCTGCCTTAGATACGGGGTTGAACAAGAACATTGATGGCGAGCCTTTCAGAGACCGAGTGCCCAAACTGCGATTCAAAAGCCACTTTTTTTTGTTTTTTTTTTTTTTTGTTTTTTGCAAAGTGCCAGTACAGAAATTTAACCTGAACACAGGTGGCTGTGAAGGGGCAATGCCGGGTGCCCAAAAGAGATTAAAAGTTGTAGCTTACTGTCGACATAGTGGCTCCTGGTTTGTGCAAGCCAGAATGAAACGGCAGAATTTGCCCTCATATTACAGTTCTAGATCAAAATCCTCAGTATTGTCAGCAGTGCAGCTCTTTGGTTTCTGATCATGTTTGCTAAGGCAAATAAGTAAAATCTGATAAACCACTAGATTAATCAGAAAGGGCCACTGAGCCAACTGATTCAAAGGGATAATCTCTTGACGGTTTGAATCTAGAGCATGAGTGTGTTTGCTAAAACTAAATATTGGAAATCCATCTCTTTGTTGTCCTCATCAATTGAACTGCCACTAAACACATTTTACTAGTTCAGGTTCAGCTGCCCCTTCTGCTGGTCCACACCTTGGCCCTGCTAGACACAAACTCTTTTTCTGCCAGATTCCAGTATACCTGTCCACTTCCTCCTGGTCCCAGAGTTCCTCACCTGGTCATAAGAAAGCCACCCTTGATCTTGTCTTTGCAAAGATGAGTGGACTCCCCCTCATTCTGCTTGACCTGGGATGCCCCCTCACATCAGATGAACTTCAGATAAATAAATAGAACCTCAGATGAATAGCAACACATGACATATTACATCATGTCATGATTTACAAAAATAAAGCTAAAACGGAGAAGCCATGTGTGGAAAATAAAATGCACCTTATTATTCAGTAGCTTGTAGAACCACCTTTAGCAACAAAAACTGGAAGTACAGTAGGACCCCTGTATCGGCGGGGGATTGGTTCTGGGCTGCCTCACAGCTATGGAAATCTGTGGATAAGAGCAAATGCTCTTATCCAAGGTAGAGGGTGAGGGTGGCAACAACAGCATTGGCGGGAGTGATGGAGGCAAAAGCATTGGTGCTGCATTGCCATGACTGTCAGCAAGGCGCTCCCACCACCTTTTGCTGCCTCGTCCACCAGTAGGGTGCTCCTACTGGCTCACATGGATGGAAAATCAACGCATACGAGGGTCTTACTGTAATTATTTTTTGTATGATTTTTTAAAATTATCTCACATTGTGGAGATATTTTTGCCCGCTCTTTGCAATGCTGCTTCAGTTCTTCGAGATTTGTGGGCACTGGTGATGCAGAGCAATTTTAAGGTCCTACCACAGCATTTCAACTGGGTTGACATCTGGACTTTAATTGGGCCTACACCTTGGTTCTTTTCTTTTTCAGCCCTTTTGTTGTAGATTTGCTGTTATGCTTGGGATCACTGTCCTGTTGCATGACCCAATTTTGGCCAGGCTTTAGCTGTGGGACAGATTGCCTCACATCTGGCTCTAGAATAATTTGGTATGCAGAGGAGTTAATGGTTGACTCTGCAACCAGGTCCTGTGGTTGCAAAAACAAGCCCAAATCTTTACTCCTCCACTGTGTTTGACAGTTGATACAGTATTCCCCTGCCATACAGCACTTCAAATTCTGTGGTCTGGCGTCTGGCAACCCAGTAGTTACATTCTGGCTTAAGAATTTAAGCCAATGATCCGCGGTGAGCGCAGCTGCTCTGTTTAGAATAGCTTTAGATATTGATAATTGATCACCAATGTTCTATGAGGACATGACACTTGAAAAAGAACTCCACTTTGGTAACATCTGTCTAAAGGACATTGTTCCAAAATTGTTGGGGTTTGTGCAGATGTGAGGGTTTGAAGGGGTTAATCAATAATTCAGTGGATAAATCAGGTCCAGGCAGTTTGGTTTCTTGAGAATGCAATAAACTTTTATTAAACAACTCACGATAATGCTTGCCTTCGTTTTTTTTCTCTTGAACACCAAAAATGGGGGTTAACACAGGAATTTCCAAACTTGGGTTAATAGAACCATCCAAAATAATATTTGCACTTAGTAATGGTTTCTCATTTCCTTGCGGCATGCTTGAGATTGAGCCACAGTGGGTCCTGCGCAACTGCTCCCGCAGCAGTGATGTTGCACAGTTGGTGGGCGACTCCAACCCCAGCCTGGGCTCCATCCTGGCGGGTTAGATTGAAGGTTTCCCTTTCGTACCCCTTGGCTTTGAAAGGTACTTTCTGACTGGAAATGGGGAGGTTTAGCTGGTGTAGGAAGCGGGAGCCCCGTATCTCCTCTCCGTATTACCTCCACCTTCCTTGGCATCCCCTGTCTAACGTCCCTAACTGTCAACACTCCCTGTGCCTCAACCCTGCCTCTCTTAAACTCCGCCCCTGCTTCGTGCCAATCAGTTTGTACTCCCGTCTCTCTATTTCCCCCGCCCATCAGCCTGCACTCCAATCTGTCTGTACACCTTCTCTTTGTCCCTATTCACTTGAATCCCAACATGCCAACGTCTTCCTGCGTAGTAATTGCTAACTCTCTCATCCACCTGTAAGCCTACAGTTCTAGCCTCTCTTTTATCCTGGATATCTACCTGCATCCCTTTATCTCTCCCTCGACATCTCCATTCCTCCACCTGTACTTCTGCATCTTTAAATATCTTATTCAACTCTCTTTCTGGATCAGTTTGGGTATAACTATTTTTTATATCTTTGGTTATGTCTTCAAGTTCTTCCTTCAACATCTCCCACGTTGTTGCTTTCCTCATGACTGCCAAAAAACCCTCAGTTATTTTAGTGGGCTTGTACTTCCCTTCAGGGCTTTCTTTGACAACCTTGCCCTTGTTGGTCTTGTCATCAAAAAATAACTTCCCAGGCATTTCTTCCAGCTTTGAATCATCTGTATTCTCGTCCTTGCTCTGTTCTTTATCCTCCTGAGCGGACGGGCCCACTATAGATGTATCTCTCATATTCTCACAGCAGATGCAAACCTAAACTGTCCCGCCATGTACTTTTCTAGAGATGAGAGGCTTTCTTCTGGCAATCCTTCCAAACAAACCATACTTGTCATTCATTTTCTAATTGTACTATCATAACATTTAACGTAACTGAGGCCAGTAGATTCCGAGATGTAACTCATGGGTTTTTTTGCAATTTCTCTGAGCATTGCACAATCTGACCTTGGGGTGAAATTGCTTGGATGTCCACTCTTGGGAGGATTGGCAACCATTGTGAATGTTTTCCACTTGCAAATAATCTTCCTTAATGTAGTAGAACGATGGATTAAGTTTTTGGAAATGGCCTCATAACCCTTCCCAGATTGATGGGCAGCAAAAATTGCTTCTCTACAACCATTGCTGATGTGTTTGCTCCTTGGCATTGTGTTAACATACACCTGAATTCTCCAGGCCAGCAAACTGCTAAAGCTTTGGTTTTTATAAAGATGGTCGGTCACACCTGCTTCTGATCAAGGGCATTTGGTTAGCAGCACCTAACTGCTACTTAACCACTTAAGAATTAAGGAAGCAGTTAATGGTGCGTTTAGGTTTTCCACGGGGCTTCTCCATTCTGGCTTTATTTTTGCAAACCATGACATGGTGTGATATGTCATGTCTTGTTGTTCATCTGAGGTTGCATTTACCTGATTTTCAGACCTGCTAAGTACCAGATGCTTTTTATTGTGTCCCGATACATAAAACTATAAAATTAAAAGAGTGTACAGTAGTTTCTTTTTCACTTGACTGGAACCAGTCAGGTTCTCTGGCTAAGGTACCATAATAGATATCTGTTATGAGGCCTCGTCCTATTTTCTTTGCATTGGTGACCAAGTGCTGCTCTGTAACGAGGTTACTGATTACTTTCCTGGACCATAATTTGGCAGCAGCTCTGAAGGTACATTATAGTAGTGTATTACCGCATGAATCATTTAGCAACTTAGTGGAGATGGACATGACGTGCTACAAAGCACTTAACCTTCGGCTCGCCTGGGAGGGGCATTCACCTTTGCCAGCTTGCTGCCGGGGTCCTCCCTTGCTGATGTCATACCAGTTGGGGAAGGAGCATGGGCTACCCTTTGCTGCCTCCCAAGGCAGATGATCAGTTATCAGCTGTACAAGGGTTCTTTCTCTCCTTGGCTACCTGAGGAGGTGGTGAAAGACAGTCCCACCTCCTTCCCTTACTGGTGAGCCACCATGGAGGGAAGATCCTGACAGTGTGTTGATGAAGGTATGTGGCCCTCCAAGGTGAGGGGAAGGTTACGTGCAGCACCTGTTGTGCTGCACAGTTAATTCTGCATGATGCGCTTTGTAGAGCTTCATGCCTGCCTCCAAGGTTGAGTGTTACAGTTTCCCATATAGAGTACTGAAAGAAAAACACTTAGAGATATTTGGGATGTAAAGCTACTTTGTGTTTATGTTCAGAAAAAATCAACAGATCCAAGCCGACTTCTGAATAGAGGAGGAAACTTACTCAAAGATGAAAGAGCAAGAGTAAAGATTCAGAAGCAGTTGTTGAAAGTAAGTTATTGAAAGTATGTAGCTTTGCCTGCTTTGGGGGGTTGTGGACTTATTGGCCATTGATGGTTTTTAAAAATAGAAAAATTTGAAGACTTACATTCCTTACATTGAGAATATGGAGCTTTGAAAATGTTTTGTATACATGTAAAGTTGTTTTATAGAGAGCACACAATGGGCAACAACTCTATGTAAAATCCAAGTGATTTTTGCATTTCAGAATGTTTAATTATTCTCCGGCTACTCAAACCTTGTGTTTTGTAAAATGTAGTGGTGAATTCACTATGGATTACCTGCTTGGGCAGGGATTGGAATAAGTGACCCTTGTGTTTTCTTACAATTCTGTCATTTTATTCCAAAATCAAATGGCTATACAGTGGTACCTCGACTTACGAGTGCTTTGACATCCGAATTGTTCAACTTAACAAGCAGAAATCATTGGAAGTAGGCTATTCCCTTGCAAGGCACCTGGGCTGGCCAACGATCCAAAGACACGGGCAAAGAGGCTTCCCCCTCAATCACAGGCAGCCGAATGCTCCTCCATGCAGCTGAGACAGACACCTGATTTTGACAACTCTGAGCTGTCAAAAACAGTTTTCTGCCGGCTGCACAGGGATGGGGGGCAGCCTTCAGCTGTCTCTTGATTGAGGGGGGGGGGGTCTACAGCCTTCCCATAGGAATGCATTGAAACCCTATTAGTCCATTGCCTCCAGAATGGATTAATTGATTTTCACTGCATTCCTATGGGAAAACAACTATTCGAGTTACGAATTGTTCAACTTACCAAGATGCCTTCAGAACGGAGTAATCGTGTAAGTTGAGGTACCACTATATAGACTTGCACAAGGCAATAGGGATGTCTAGAGTGCACAAGAAACTGTTTGTTTGTTTGTTTAGAATTTAGAACATTCAAGGATACTGGTGCATACTGCTCACTTGTTTGCACTACATATAGAAGCAACAAAACAAATCATGAGCCTTCTATCAGTTGTTTCATTTTGATGTTCAAACCCGGTGCTCTGGCTTTTCTTGAGTCATAAGGCATGTTTTGTTCCTGGTGAATGTAGCTGGCTTGGTGGGAAAGAGACAAGTCAAAATGTGAGACTCAGATATCACAATAAATAGACATACCAGATCCATAGTTCAGCCTCTCCTTATGCTGTGCACCTGTTTCCATTAAGCTTAATGTGATGTTCAAAGGTAGTCAATGTAGACTTCTTAATGTATTCCTGGAACATGATGGATTTCATTATAATATATCTATATATTTACGAAATTAGCTGGAGGAAGAACTGAAGAAAAGTATTGAAAACTGGGAGAAGGAAACTGGCTCATATTTCCTTGTACATAACCAGCGATTTCTTGATTCCATGGCCCATCAACTTCAAAATCATAAAGTTAAGAAAGATCAAGCCAAATTAGTAAGTTTTTTCATTGGTGAGTGTGTTTTTTTTTAAAAAAAAAGCAGCAGGTGACTTGATCAAAAGGTGGTTGCCATGTATAGAGGTCTTTCCAGAATGTTTAAATTCTAGAAGATGTATCTCTTGATGAAGATGATCACCAAAATGTGTTGGCAACTGTTTATGAATGGCTGAACGTTCAAGGTTTTGCCTCTCTTGTTCTCTATGCCATTTTCTCCACTTGCCTCTCTTGTTCTCTGTGCCATTTTCTCTACTACAGTAGTATCTTGGTTTACTACGAGCAACATTCGTTCTAGAAACATGCTCGTAAACCAGACCACTTGTATTTATTTATTATTTATTTTATTAACAATATTTTTTTAGCCGCCCCACTACCAAGAGCTTTATGAAAGCAGATTTCCCCATAACAAATAATGGAAACTCAGGTATTCTTTTTGGGGATAGACCACATATGGTCCACGCAAAATGCCAAAGCTCACAAAAGAAGTTGGCTAGAAGTCCACGCCTACACCTGGCTGCATAATCTGCTCTGCCTGGGACTAACAACTGGATTTTACTATTTGTTTTTAATGTGACAATATTAAAGTGCCATTTGTAGCCATTTACACTTTTGACTAGCTGCCCCATGATTAGAAATGGTTTGTAAAATAAAGAAAGGATGTTGAAAACAAATTAAATACAGTGGACCCTTGTATAACAAATGGTTTGTAAAACATAAAATTTGTACAACATAAAAAATTCCAGAGATAGGGGAAATTTGCTTAACATAATCACCTATGGTGCGAATCTGTACAACATAAAAATGGGATCACTCTGTTTTCAATACATTCCTATGGGAAATTTGTATAAAGGAAAACTTGCTTAACATACTTTCATTTGGAACAAATTAATTCCTTTATACAAGGTACCACTGTATACTGTAAATATAAAGAAATAGCAAATCCTAATCTGCACTCCCCCCATTTGAAAACTTTCCTGGCTGGTACAAGGAAGACCTTCCTGCCTCTCTCTTCCCTCTGCTTTTGAGGCTTGCCTGAGATGGAACGTTCCAGGCAATAACCCACAACACAGCAGGGAGAGAAAGTGCCACCCCTGTCTCACTATCATGTGACCTGCTCCAGTGTTTGTATTACAAGACATTGCTCATTGATCAAGGCAAAATTTAGAGAGAGGTAGGAAGGTTGTTCACCAGCGCAAGAGCTGGTTGGAAGCATGGGAGCATGTAGTCCCATTGTCTTATCACTCACCTCTTAGCCAAAGTTAAGGATCAATAAATATTACTTCTGTAGCACCCCAGTAACTGTCATGGGTCTGTCCAAATGAATGGATTGGGCTTAGATTCGCAAGCTCTCATTCTAGTGGTAACAGACAAGCTTTAGCATTGTTTCCCGTTAAGATAATCACTGGAAACAAGGGATTTTAGCCCATTAAAATGAGCTTTCCAAGATAGAGACTAGTAAGGAACTCTTGTATGACAGGATGCTGTTGTTGTGTAAGAAGAACAGGGTAGTAGCTTAGATGTTCCCAAAATGGTAGCAACTTTTATCAATATCTGAAATCCTGTTGCATAGCATGTCCCAAATAGAGGAGGGCCATTGAATTAATGGAACTTACAAAGGAGTTGGCTCAAGAAATTCCCACTGATTCAATGGACATACTTAAGTTATGACTTACTACCGTAAGCACCTGGATTTCACCCAGTAAGATTGCCAGGCAGTGGAAAATTATTAAGTTGTGTTTGTTAATGTTAACTCTTTAGAAGGTCCAGAATGTAGTTGCCTTCTGGATCAGTCCTATATTTCTGTGAGCATAGATCGTGGTTTCTGGGACAATATTCAGGATCATAATGCGATTTCCTAGGATCTTTAATATAGATGGACACACATTTCCCCCCTAAATCTTCAATTGAGGTTGTGGACATCTTTGATAAATCATACATTTGTTCAATATACGTTGCAGATTTGCAGAAATTGAATTCTTAAAGGTTTCTGCTTGGCAGTATTCTACCCCAGGGCTTTGCCTGTGTAGCTTCTGGTTGTTTCTTGTATTTTCCTAGATAGACACACATCAGAAAGAAGCTAAGGAGGGTTTACTAATGTTTGTTTTATTGTTCGCTAGGCTAAAATAATATTTTGTCTTCCAGTCATCAAAAATAGATGAATGTTCAACGCCAAAAACAACAGTTAAGAGAACTGCAGGTGTGAACACTGTAACCCCTAGCAAGATGCGCAAGGTAAAGAACTGCATTTTAGAAAGATTATCAGAGAGAATTTGAATGAAGGCATTCAAAATGATTAATGTGTAGAAGAGCAAGATATACAAAAAATCTGCCTTGGGCAAAAAAAACTTACTACCCGTATGCAAATTGGCTTTCTTTATGATCATGGTAAAATCAAATCACTCAAATGGTAGTTGGAATTGGACCTGTGATGTCATTTGTGTAACAGAGAGCCAGAAAACCATGGTGTCCAAAATCCTGTTACTTAATGTAGTCAGTCTGAACAAGAGCCGACCCATTAAATCAACAGAACTCACAGAGGAGTTGACTCACCAAATTCCCATTGATTCAGTGGATCTGACTTAGTTATAACTTACTGCGCTAAGCAACAGGATTTCAGCCTCTGAGTGGAAAAACATAACAGGATTCTGGCCAATATCTGAGCAAATTGCAGCGTAAAAATGTCAGTAGAGAGAAATAAAATAATATCTAACAAATATATAGTGCTTCAAATCTTATTGCTTAGTTATGTAGGTGGAAGGCAATTGGAAAATGTTTCAGTGCTTTCTAAATGGAAATTAACAAATTGCTGTTGGTACTTAATCTCAGCAGTGATTTGTTAATTGTCAACTGGCAACAACCAGATGTTATGCTGTTTTCATATTGGAATCATCTAATAATCTAAACCAATGGTTCCCAACGTGGGGCCCATGTCTCACTTTTATTTTTAAGGGGGACAATTTAACTGAATTGTTGAGATCTTTTTAAATTATTAACTGAATTTGAAAAGCTGCTAACTGTTCTTTGATATTTGTGATGAAACAGCTGTGTTTTATTTACCTATTGTCTTTGTTAAAGTGCATTTCCTACAGCTGGTCTGAAAAAAACGATATCTGAGCTGGGGGTGGAGGAACTGCTAGCCAATCAGATGTGTTCCCACTAAGGATTGTGGGACTGGCAAGGTTTCTCTCTCTCTCTCTCTCTCTCTCTCCTCCCCCCCCCTCCCTCTCAGCAATCTAGGGCTGGACCACACATGCATAGGCCTTGCCAGCCCTGTGTGATTCAGCTCCACCTACTAGCCGATTGCCTGAGTAGCCATTGTCTTTAACAGTCTTTTAATAAAAACTAGGGATGGGCATTTCATTTCGTTTCAGAACCAGTAGGTTACGAAACGAACCACGCGAGACCAGATGGTCCTTGGAACCGGCTGATACACGCAGATCCAATTGCTTTACATTTCTCTGTTTCGCGCAGCGTTAAAATCCAATGAGGAAGCACGCTGCAACATCATCTTTCCTGCTTCGTGCTGCTGGCCAATCAGAGAGGGAGGCGGGATGATGCCTGTACCTGCAGAGCTCCTGATGGGCCAGCATCACAGATCTAACACAGATGACATCGCAGCATGCTTCCTTGCTGGATTTTAACCCTGCGTGAGACAGAGAAAGGTAAAGCAATTGGATCTACATGTATCAGCCGGTTCCGAGGACCACCTGGGCTCACGTGGTATCTTTTCGTAACCTACTGGCCAGCTCCGTGGCTCAGTAGTTAAATGCCTGTACTGCAGGAAAAACTGTGCTCACGGCCTGGGGTTCAATCCCTGGTAGCAGGCTTATGGTTGACTCAGCCTTCCATCCTTCCAAGGTCAGTAAAATGAGTACTCAGCCTGCTGGGGTGGGGGGGGCAATGAGTAGCATGCGTAATTAAACTGGAAACCGCCCAGAGACTACCTGAAGTGGTATGCAGAACACTTTAATAAAAACCCTTCTTGCCTTCTTCCGGCTCACAGTGATTTATGAGCCTCCTTGCTCTGCACTCTCACTAACTTAAGTAGACTAAAGCTGCAATCCTACAACATTTTCCTGGGAGTAGACATGCATAAGATTGCTCTATAAATATGGTTTTTAGGTGAGTTTAAAATGTATTTTGAATTTGGTACGTACCTTTATTTTAACATGTATAGTAAATATGATCAAAGTATTACAGAAAAGGCTTTCATTAAAATTTTTATATTTATGCATTTCAGTTCTCTGTTATGTTTCAAAACTTTTATTTGCTGCTTTTCATATCTCTTCATACTATTATTTAAATTCCTCAGTACTTCTACTATCTTTTGTTCTTTTATTTTCTCTTTCATGGATGCCATGTTAATTGTGACCTTGTTTAAACGAAATTAATGGCCTTTTAGGCTTTCTCTGTGTGAGCAGCTGTTCACTTTTTGAATAGTAAGAATTATATGTCATCAGGATTTTAGAGGTGCTTAGGTGGGGCATGGCTTTAAAAAAGGTTGGGAACCACTGATCTAAACAGAGCCATATCAGGTAAATGCCCTTTGCATTTTATGGAGGTTTACATTTGTGTCACAATTAATAGATCAGTTCACTGACCTGAAGCCTTCCTGATCTGATTCTTTATCATTCTGATAAAAATGTGTTTTGCAGGTAGCTTCAAATTTAACTGTACTGAAGGCAGCCAGCTGCAGTAATATCTCAAGCAATGCTGCTATTGCTAGCAAACAGCGAGTTCAACCTAAGGTGAGTGACATTGATCAGAAATTACTGTTTATAATTTAATTCATAAGCACTCAAAAAGCTTGCTTAAAATAAAGGGAGGTTGCTCACTCAGTGTTTAGGGAGAGGGTCTGAACAATGTATATACATCTGGCACTCAACTAAGAAAGACGGGGTTACTCTGATCATGAGCTTTAGCATTGGTAAAATAGCAACAAAACAAGGCACTGGGACAGAACTCACATATTTATTGTAGTGGATATTTGAGTCCCTATGTAATGCTACAAAGTTGATGTTCAGGGTAGGTTGGCTGGGTTTATCATGGGGGTACTGAAGAAATACCTACAGTCACCAAAATAGCTGTGGGTTTGTTGTATCTGTGGACCTTTTCCATAGCAATTTTACATAAGTGCTTGACTTACAATATCTTGTGCTTATTCGCATACTAATGATACACAAAATGTGTTCTGCGTTTTGGCTGCACTAACCCAAAGCTGTTTCTAAAAGGATAGCTTCAATATTTAAAAAAGGAAGCATGGGGGGAATAGAACATTTGAGAGTTTTGTATATGCTGGGTTAAGATTATCTGGGGAGAATATCATAGCATTCTTTCATCTTCCTTAAGCAAGGATTGAGTGTGCTGGAGATTATAATATAGGCCTGGAAATCTTGCATTGGTCAGCAGAATCTTGAGTCTATAATAGTGATGCTATTAAATTGACTCCTTCCAGGGTTTCCAGGATCTTCTAGACACAAGAGTACTCGGAAGCAACATTTCTTCCGAAAGTGCTCTGGGACTGCTCATTTTGGTCAAGGATACAGATGCTAGCTCTTCTCCTGGGAAGTCCAGGAGATGATGGTTACTGTTCCCAAAAATGAGATATGGAGACAAATGAGTGACCCACTAAAGGTCAATTTCTCTAGTAAAGTAATTCGTTGTAAATCATAAGAGCAAATGGTGGGACATCCATGGCCATCCAGCTGTTCTTCTAGGAATTAAGAGCTGTATGTGCCTTCCAAACATAGAATAACTACTTGGTTAAGATTTGTTTTTAGCTGAGCTAACAAATCAAGGCAAAACAAAGATAAATTTCTCTTATATTTTTCTGTTTGTTAGGGAAAAGTCATAGTACAGCATGAATGTTCAAGACTGAGAAGTAAGCAACAATAAATGTGTAATTTTAGTGTTCCATATTGCTCCATATAACTCATTTTGTGACATTAGCAACTTTATTATCTGAAAATTTACCCTTAAGCAAGCAGTAAAGGCAACCTCAGAGGTGACTACTAAAAGAGCAAAAAAGTATCAGACGGCATCTTCAGCCCTTATTAATTATCTCAGCCAAATATATACCTGGCAGTAACTTTCATAAAAATGAATGTTACTTGCTTTCAGATCGGTGTGCAGAGGACCACCACTAATTCCTTTTAAGGTCTTCAAAGGAAGAAGTAATTGTTGTAGTATCCTCCCATAGTACAATAATTAGAAAAGTTCATTATGAAAAATATTGGTCTAAGTGCAGTGGTGTGTCTTAAAACAAATTTAATTTGTTCTACAGGTCAATTTGTTTTCAGAAAATTTTGTCTTACAAAATGCAGTTTCCCATAGAAATGCATTGATAATGGATTAATCTGTTCCGGAGGCAATGGGTCGCTTCGTTCTGCAAACATTTTGTCTTACGAAATGCGGTTTCCAATAGGAATGCATTTGGAATGGAATAATCTGTTTCAGATGATAGAATAAAGGTGCCTCACGCTGCTCAGGCAGGCACTCATACAGCTGGCACGCTACTCAGGCAGGCGCTAATGAGTGTTGAGGTGCCTTCCAGCTTGTCAGTGTAGCTCCACGCTGCTCAGGCAGGCACTCATACTGCCGGTGGGCTAATTGGGCAGGCACTCTTGAGCGCCGAGGCCCCTTCCTGCAGCCAGAAGCCGGCAGCCCCAACCCAGCTCGTGGAGCAGGGGAGCTGCACACAGCTCCAGCCTGGCAGCCAGAATTGGGCACCCCCGACCCAGCTCCTGGAGCAGGGAAGCTGACAGCCCTGACCCAGCTCTTGGAGCAGGGAAGCTGCAACAGTTACTGCAAAATGAGCACCTCTGGTGCTCATTTTGCAAGACATTGCTTGCTGATCAAGGCAGAAATCATCAGAAATTTTTGCTCAATCAAATACTCGTAAACCGAGGTACCACTGTATCCTACTTTCCCATTCCCCAGAGTGTGATTATTTTTTGTAACATTACTAAATGTTAGCTTTTGACTTTTAAACTACTAGATAGGATAATGAGGCTTTGTGATTGGTGTGCTATTTTTTGTTTGTTGTTTGTTTTTATTTTATAATAGAAATTACCCCATTAAAAGCTTGCAATGTTTAAAATAAGTTTGCCTAATAAAGCAATGAAAGCTATAGCTATCTTTTAGGGGAAAGTGAAAAACTGAACTATATTTGAATGGTATTGGAATAGATACATATTTGAGAAAGTAAGACTCTGCTTGGTTTGCTGCATGCAGTAAGGGCAGTAGAGACGAGTAAGAACAGAAGAGGTCTGACTTGCAACAAAAATTCCAACAGATCATCCACAGAGAAGACTAGAGCACAGATGGAGCTTTCCAGTAAACGACTTTCTGGCAGATTGTAACAAAAGCTAAGCCAGTGTCCCAGTTATTGAGTCACTCGCTAAATGTCTGCAAAATAATTCAGTGAACGTTTTAAAAAGTTACTTAAACTATGAAATAGAATGGATTACAGGAAAAATGTATGGATTTTAAAGCTCCCATTTAAAAAGGAAAGCCTTTCTATGAGATACAACAGTTTTTTTCATCTTGTTGTCTGATCTATCTATATCAGATTAGCTGTTTATAATAAATGTAACTCAAGATCAGTAGGTGTGTATTTCCAATTACATTTTGCAGACGCCTTACAAAACCATACGTCTAGATTCCCTGTACCGATCACCATTAGAAGAGTACAAGGAAGGCAAATCTACCAACCAGCCTAGCTATTCAGATTTCATGGTATGTCTTAATCAGTGTTTCTTTACTGCATAGCTTTATAGGAGAAGAGCAGAGGCTGCTTCAGGAAGCATTTGGAAACGTGCTTGTTTCCTGTAGCACTTGAAAGAAAAAAACAGAAGCCAGTATGAGTTTGCCTAGATCAGACTTGGATAGTCCATTACAGTTGAGTAATGGGCTTGCTGGAGGAGGCACGCTTTCCTAAATGTGTTTCAGATAGCAAATAAACAGTGACTTGTTGGTGTGGTGATGCTGGTGGTGGTGGTGGTGGATTATGGTCACCATATTTTGGAGTGGATCTCTTAACCAGCAATTCTAATTGGGGCCCTGGCACATTTGAAGAAGGCCACAGACTACGAACAATTCTTCATACAAACTTCTAAGGTTTGTCATTCAGCTTCTACAATCCTGATTTGGCCGGTATGTCTTTCATATTGTGTTTATGGCTGTGGCCAAAGACAAGTTGAGAATGACTGCTCTGGATGATTCTTCTTGATTTAGGACTAATTTGAGGTAGATCTATGAAGTTCTGTGGCAGTGGGATTGATGCCCTCATCAGCACTGATCTGAGGCTGGGCGGTCAACAGTCTAACTCCCTACACCCCCCCTACCTTGGGTGGTGGGGGGGGGGGATTCAGCTTAACTTGCTAATTTTCAGATAGTGTTCTCACCCTGCTTCTCAACACGTTTAGGCTTCCTTTTGCTAAATTCACTAGTGTAACTATCACCAACCTTTTCTTGCCAGTTCCTTCCCCTTGGCCTTTGGACTGGGAATTTAACAGTTGGTGATCATTGGCTTTCATCACTGTACATCTTCTACCTTTGACCTGCCCCTCCCTGCCTAATTACTGTATATACTTGAATATAAGCCTAGTTTTTCAGCCCTAATTTTGGGCTGAAAAAAGGGGCCCTCGACTTATATCCAGGTCAATACTTTTAGCCACTGAGGCAAGTGCTTGGCTCAGTGGCTAAAAGTCATTTTAAACATTGTACCCCACTTCTCCTGGCCCCCCGCATGTTGCAGGGGAGTGGCATACAATGTTTAAAATGACTTTTAGCCACCAACCCAAGCACTTGCCTTGGTGGCTAAAAGTCATCACACACACACACACACACACACACACACACACACACACACACACACGGGTATATATATACGGGTATATTACTGTGCAGTATTTTTCTGTCTAAAATTGTTAGGCTAAAATTTGAGGGTCATCTTATACACAAAACTAAGCTGAGGCGAGAACTGCACTGTTGCGAAACTTTAATTTTGGGTTTGAAACCTAGGGGGTCATTTTATACATGGGACGTCTTATGGGTGGAAAAATACGGTAAGTTATTTAAAACAACACATCCCTAATATTTTAAAGCTAAAATACAAAATAGAAGAGAAACGATCAATAGGAAAATCTTAAACTAAAATTCTTTCAACAACTTATCTACTGCAGCAAAAGAGATGATAAACAGTTATATAAAAATCCTCCTGGAAAGTAAACAATTTGAACTTTATATCTAAAGGATGTCAAACAAGTTTGGTCACTATAACTTCTGAAGGTGGGGAAACCTTGATATTATGGGGGTAGGGTCAATCATGAGCCAACGATATCAAAAACCTTAATCTCAGGCCATTTGAAACCTTTGTATATTAAAACAAATACTTCCGGGCTCATCTGGAAGCAAACTAGGCGTACAATGAGCTTTCTTAACATTTCTGAAGTGTGCTCTCTTTGTTTGAGCACAGTTGATAAATAAGATTTTATGTTCAACCACGCCATAATGTGCAGTCTTTTTGTTTCACCTGGCTCAACTGGAAGCCTCCCTATCCTCCTTGTCCCTCCTTACCACACACCCCCTTTCTGTCCTCTGTAGTTTTCTACTTTCAGGTCCTCCAGATCTTAACCGAGGACTCAGTTGAAATGTGGTTGGCTCCCTCCCTCACTGTTTTTGGTGTGTGTTTTCCAATTGCTGGTGCTTGCTTTATTCCAGCTGACTTTATATGGGAGGTCATGTTCTTACGTTTTATGTGCTGGCTCTATCAGCTTGATTGGTCTGCATTATTTTATTTTTATGAAATTGTAACAGCTCCATTTTGGAACCTGCTATGAGTGGTGCTTTTGCACCAGATGAGTTGGATGCAAATGTTCTTTAAATTTTTAAAAATTAGGCCTCCGCAGCGAATATCTCTAGTTCATCTCTTTGTACTTGGTAGCTTTCGTGATTTTTTAAATACTTAGGGAGGGAATGAAAAATTACTTCTGAGTGCTTGCTTTTGTAAAGTTTTTGTAAAATGAGAATATGAGAGGATTATATCAAACATTATGACTTATGTTTGGCAACAAAGAGAAAATTCCATATAAAAACAGAATGCAGTCCTAAGATTCAAGGAATGAGCTATATTTAGCTATAGTGAAATGTGTTTTAAGTAGAAATACTTTAAAAGTGGTGCTTTTTATCAAATACATTCATATTTAAGTACTGTACTTTATTCCTATATTTGGAATATCTTAGAGTGTTGCTCATGCAACCCTCCACCACAAGTTGTTTAACTCTCAATTAATATTTATGAAAGCTTTCATGATTGAATTTTATGACATAGTTATAGGTAAAATTTTAATAAGTGACTTAGCCTGGACTCTTTCAGATGGCTATTTTTATTAAAATCAGTAACATTTACTTCTCAGTAAAGATGAATAAAACTAGATCATTCATTGCTATAACAAGAACATTGCAAGCATCCAGGGAAATTGAGAGGAACAGAGTAAAGTTGTTGGATGATCTGGGCTTTCGCATGAAGAAATTTGCTGCATCACTTCTGATCTGAGAATATACTTCTAAGGTCACTGTTTCTTTAAAACATTTCAGAAGGAACTTTCAATGAAATCAAGCAGCACTGGCAAAATTTTTAATTCAACCATGAAGGAGAACACAGACGAATGAAACTATTGATTTCAACGTGTACAAGACTTGCTGCCTAAATGGGGACTATATGTAAATACAGTGTTAAAATAAATAAATTTTGTATATAAGTTATATTCTTATCTAGATACTGTAAACATTTTTCTGTAAAAAATAACTTTGTTACATAAGTTAAGTACTGTATAGTGAAAACACAATTACATGTTCAATGAGGACTTCCCTTCTGGAGGAAAGATCTATAAGGAAGAGGCCTAACCCAGAAGAGAAAAAACATCTTGCATTCCATAAGTATGTGGAGAATGACCATATAGAACAGCCGATAGCTGATGCAGCCAAATAATTGTTTGACAACCATAGTAGTAAAGGACAGAACAGTTTCTTGGTGTATAGTATGAAGATTGTCATGCAGATGGATAGTTTAGGTGGTATTTGTTTATGATTTAAGTGGGTCACAAGATGCACAGTACATCGAATTTTTAAATGCTTTTTCCTATATTTTAATCATGTCTCTGTTTTCAGATAAAATGTGCATTGTTTGAAGTTTGCAAAAAATAAAAGTTCAACTCATCTAATTATCTGTAGCAGTTGCGTCATTTACCAAGAAGTAAGTTTTGATGTGTTGTCCTGCACGCAGATAAAACAGTGTGTTTTGCCTGCTTTCCTGTGTTTTTTCTTTAACAAAGGGACTGTTATTTGCAGCATGGATTTCAAGTACTCATGGCTATTTATCAACCACCCTAACAAATTCAGTTTGAAGGTTGGGGTAGCTAATGTATTCAGAAATTTTTTTAACAAGGCCTTGATCTTCGTTGTCTGGAGTTGATTCTGAAAGGGGATGGCTATTGAGGTTGCTTGAGATTAGAAGTCTTCAAGACAAACGTGCTTCATTATTAGGAAGTTATTTTTCAAAGCCTTCAGAACGTGCTCAAGTTCTGTTCTTTGTTACATATCTGGTTTTTTTTTGTTTGTTTTTTGAGATGCGAAAGCATTATCTTGATTTTGAAAATAGACCTGGGCACCCAAAACAACATGTGAAAAGGAAAGATCCAGATGACCTCAAAATTTGGCACAGAACTGAATACAATGTGTTGGAGGAAACAGCCTTCTCAATTTTAGTTGGAAGAGAGGTCAGTTCTCTACAGTAGGACCACCATATCTGCGGGGGATCAGTTCCGGGACCCCCCGTGGATAGTAACATCCATGGATAAGAGCAGATACTCTTATCTGAGAATAATGGTGGTGAAAGGGGTGGTGGGGTGCCGGGGTGGAAGCTTTCGGCTCCAATACTCCTCCAAATTGCAAGAAGT
>JAHTLZ010000237.1:7706452-7722772 GCA_023846285.1 Phrynocephalus versicolor | reverse complement strand
GCAGCTGACTGATGGTGACTCCAATTTCTTCTAAATACTTGCTTAGCTCTTGAGGCACCACACACACCATGCTGATTACCACTGGGACCACCTGTACTGGTTTATGCCAGAGCCTCTTACATTCAATTTTCAGATCCTGATATCGGGTATTTTTTTCAAGTTGTTTTTCTGTGACTCTACGATCACCTGGTATTGCAATATCAATGATCCACACTTTTTTCTTCTCCACAATCACAATATCCGGGGTATTATGCTCCAAACCCTGTCTGTCTGTATTCGGAAGTCCCAAAGGAATTTTGCATGCTCGCTTTCAATCACTTTTTCAGGCTTATGATCCCACCAGTTCTTTGCTACAGGCAGATGATAGTTGTGACACAAATTACAGTGGACCATTTGAGCCACTACATTATGGCGCTGTTTGTAATCAGTCTAAGCAATTTATTGGCAACAACTCAATATAGGGTTGATAGTTTTACAGAGTCTACATATGGGGTACTCTGGTGATTTTTCTATTCAAGCCTTAACTGCTTGTTCTTGAGCTGCAAAAAGCAGGGCTTCTGTCCCTTTTTCAATGTTCCATTGGTGATTCGTAACCAGGTCTTTTCCTCATCTACTTTTCCTTTGATTTTTTTTTGAGGAACTGCCCATGCATTGTTGTTGTTGTTGTTGTTAATTAGTGACCTATAAAGGTATCGCCTTTTCTTGCATTTGTATTTTATTATGGCCACATGGTTCCCTCCTTTTATTTCAGTGATATTATTATGTGAAATGTCTACAGCTATAACCAGAAAGCATGGTTAGGCTTAATGAGAGTTACAGTTTAATTGTGGGGTGGGGCACACAATCCTGTAGGTAAAGCCTTTTCATTCTAGTTGTCTACACAGCCTTTAGACTAGCCAGCCATAAACACCTCACTCTAATTCCCATGTTCAAGCTGTGAAATGTAGCCAAAAGAACACCATCTGGCCACATGAGGAGTTTAGAAGCAGGCTTGGGGAATTCCCGTGTTATGAGCAAGTGCTTAAAATTAATAAATGAATGCTTATAAAAAAAACCTGTTAGAAAAAAATAACTTTTAAATAACCCAATAGTGACTGAGCATGCTCAGTGGCCATGGGAAACTATCTGGTTATCGTGGGAGGGGACACACAGGATGGCGTGCTTGGGGTCTTGAACAGGATGAGGACCACACAGTCATCTTTCATTACACACCCCTGCTGTGACTAATTTTTGAAACAATAGTGCTAGGTTATTTCTGTCTGGTACAGCTTTGGGATCCTGTCACGGCAAATGCCAAAGTCTACAGACATTGTTTGCTTCATCTGTGCGTGACCCAAGTCAAGCTACACGGGGAGGATAAAGAACAGCTTTTAGTTAGCTGAGCATCTCTGTCTTTCCCTTTTGTGATTTTTGTCCTTCACCCATCCTGCAAATCACAATGCGCCAAAGGATTGTGCCCACATATGGCCAGGAAACATTTTTACCTAAGATAATCACTTATAACTTAAATATTACAAGAGCAAATCAATTGACCTGAACTAAGAATAGACTTTATTTCCTGTGTTCCCTTTAAGCTTCTCCAACGATTAAGGGTTTTGGGTTGTGTATGTGTGTGTTTTTTTCACATGGACAGGTTAGAGCAGAAGCGCAAATTCAAACTGAAGAAAAACATACTCGGGATGTAGCCAGTGTAATTTGGAAGAAGGCCACAGTCACTTCTGGATCTCAGCTTGTTTTGTCTTTTTTAAATAGGCCCTTTCTTCTTGGGGGCTAATGTACACATTTCTTCTGTTCTTTGTACTTTATCTGTGTCAGGGATGGTGATATCTGGTGCCATTTTTAGAAAGATTCTGATCAGAAGGCAGACCGAGTGTTGCCCAAGGAGAAATTTACAACAACAAATAATAAAGAATAAAATTATTACATTCTAGTCCTCTCTCAAGTACCTCTGACTATCCTTAGCTTGAGACTAGCCACATATACTGTAGGTCAGGCCTGCCCAACAGGTAGACCGGGGGCTACCATTACCCCGCGAAGGGTTCAAAAGTAGCCCAGCAGCCATCAATAAAAACGTGAGGGGATAAGTTCTCCACTTCTACCTCCCCCACCCCAAGGACCACCACTGCCCCAGCAAAGCTCTGAGTCTGCCAGCAGTTCAAGGGCCATGGCACAGTCCCCTGCTCTCCCTACCAGCCAGATGATTGGCACACCACTCTCTCATGACCAATTGAGTTGTTGGTGCTGAGTGGAGGAAGGGGAGTGGACAGCGAGGGGCGGGGTCATGGGTGTGTCCACCTCCTTTGTGTGGTGATGTCCCCCTCTTCTCTCCCCCCCCCCGGAGAATTCCTTCCTCCCACCCTTCCATCCTCCTCCTCCTCCTCCTCCTCCTCCTCTTCCCACCCCCACAGCTGCCTCACAGAGACTGTGACCTGCCGCTCCTCCTGCTCCCCTTCTGAGCCATTCCCTCCTCCTTGCACCGCCGTGGCGATGTGATTGCCCCGCTGCTGGCTTGGCGCATCCCAGCTACCCAAAGAACATGGCAGAAGTGAGTGAGAGCTATGGGCAGCGGCAGCAGTGGCAGTGAGGGGGCTGGAAGGGAAAAGGAGGAAAACAGGAGGAGAAGTAGAGTCAAGTCAGGCCCCAGGCAGGTTGAGAGGGAAAGTGCACCTTTTTAAAAAAGTATTCCAGCAGCCCGGGCAAGTGGAAGGGTGATCTGCTCAAGAATGCACACACCTCCCTTGCACCCGTCCACACCGGCTCAAGCGGGTGTAAGGGAAGCATGTGCATGGTCAGCCTTACCATAGGAATCCATTGAAATCCTCCAGAAAGGATTAATTGATTGTCAATGTGTTCCTATGGGAAACCGTTGCTCTACTTACACATTTTTTTACTTACGTGCATATGCTCAGAACAAATAAAATTCATAGGTAGAGGTTTTAGTATAGTACCCCTCAGGCACTTGCGTCCGGAAAAAGTAGACCTCGGCCTGTTCAAAGTTGGACAGCCCTGCCGTAGGTTGCTATCTGTATGTGCATCATGTAAGATTTAGAGGCAAATTTAGATACCATTTTTATAATTTAAACAGAAACCAGGTTCATTGCACCTTCACAGAATGGGCAAAAAAAAAAAAAAAACTAATGAAGACTCCTGTGTGTCTGTTAAATCTGCTGTAGAGATGGCATTATATTTATTATTTAAAACTTTTCTGCCATTCCTTTTTCCTTAAGGCCACAATGGGGATCATAAGATTTTACTCAGATGCCGAATTTAGGAAGCTTTGACTGGTTGGTATCACGGTTTACATTTAATAATGTTTTAAGCAGGGCTTTTAATTTTTTTTTTTATATTTTCATCATATTTGTAGTTTTTTGAGTGTTACTTGCCGGTTGAAAGGACACACACATACACATGTAGATTGACCAAAAGGCTCTGCTTCTTGAAATAACAAAAACATTTATTTGTATAACCATGTCCCTTACAATATCAGTAAGACAAAATTAAACACATTACACAGATACAGTAAGTATTAACCAACATCAGTATTCCAAAAAGAAAAGAAAAAGTTAATAATCTTTTTTATTTAAAAAAAAAAACCCAATTTGTCATTGCTTCAAACCTTCCTCCTTAGGTTACCTTTTCAAAAATATCTGCTAGTGAAATATTTATCAAATATTTAATGGAACTTTACTTGATCCTTTAGACAAAATTGCTCCTAAGTAGAGATGGGCACGAACCAAAAAAAAAATAAAAATGGTGATTTGTTTTGGTTCAGTTTGTTTATTGCACCTGATCCAAGGGACATCACATCACCTACAGCTATGAACCAGGTCCCTATTGGAAGAGTATCCTCTTTTTCCTCGACAGCTGTGAGCCTGCCACCCAACGATATCTGACATTTAGCTGGCTCTCCTGGCCCATCTTCCCTGCTATGCCCACCTATGCCGTCCTATTTAAGACTGCTCTCTTGGAATATTGGCTGGGCAAACAAAACAAAAAAACGACCCTGTTGGCAGGAACTACAGTCACCTTCCCTGGGAACCATACCTTTTTTTGTTTTTCCTGTTTTTCTCAGACTATGTTTGCTCTTCGGGTTTTCTTTCTTGCCTTATTCTTTCAACTTCCTCTTATGGGACCATCAATTTCTCTCAGTTCTTAGTCCAAGGGTACTCCATCCTAAACCATTCCCATCTGGGAGGCAAAGGACCTCTTCCTTTCCTAAAATCTACCTGCTCCGCTTCTACCTCCTTTCTTCCCTTGCTCTCCTTTATAAATCCTCCTGCTTCCCCCCTTCTCTTCCCACTTCCTCTAACTGTATTTCTCTCCTGTCTCTTTCCCCCTCAGTCTCTGCTAACAACTTCTCTTTCTCCTCTATTACAGTCCCTTTCCCTGTTCTACCTTGTGTTCTTCTATTTCCTCTTCCAGGTTATTTCTCTTTTCACCCCAGTAATATCTTTTTCTGATGTGGCCCAGAGTGCCTCTCCCTTGTACTCCACTGGTTTTCCTCATTCGTTCTCACAAGCAATCACCACCTTTGACCTGTAGAGTTGGAAAGGACCCTATAGATTAGTGGTGGCGAACCTTTGGCACTCTAGATGTTTTGGACCACAGTTCCCAGAATTCCAAGCCCATATTGCCCATATTGCCAATGACAAAGGACTGGGGGAGTTGTGGTCCAAAACATCTGGAGTGCTGAAGGTTCACCACCACTGCTATAGATCATCAAGTCCAGACCCTCGCAAGGAGGTACAGAGGGGAATTGAACTCTCAATCTCTGGCTCTGCAGCCCAGAGACCTAAGCCATTGGGTTAGTTTTGGCAAAGTCTAATTTGGTCGGTCAGGACTGTAATGACACAACACACACAGACACAGACACACACACACACACACACACACACACACACACACACAATTTGATATTACATCTGACCTGGCAACTGTAGCTTGTATTTGCTTTGCAAAAAAAAGGAAAGCACAACGAAACCTTAGTTTCTATTATGGCTTTGCAGATCCAGTGCAAACCACAGTTTGTCAGTTGAGTCACTTTGAGTTCTCCTTAAGGAGAAAGATGGGATAACAATATTTTAAGTAAATAGATAAATATAACATTACAATGTGGGTTGCCAAAACCACAGGAGTTACTGAGTGGATAACAAATGTGTTAAGAGCAAGGTGGAATCATATAACCTTAAAACTTAGTCACATAAAACCTAAGCATCTTGATGTAGCATTTGGACCAATCCATTGTCTTAGACAAAAGCACTACAAAAATCATCAAAACTATACAGATATAAAATAGTGTAAATTTCCAGCATATAAGAGAATCACAGGAAGAACTGTGCATCATGCCATGTTTTCCATCTTGCTTGGATTGAACTGCCTAGCCTGGACTGATTTTGGTGATGATTTAAAATCTGTCTTGAGCATTTCTATTGAGGCCATGGCTCAAGTCACTGAACAATCATTGTCATAGATTTGTGCACAGTATTATTGAATGGTGTGGGTAGTACGGGACTCTGGAAAGAAAGAAAAAGAAGGAAAGGTTGTATTTGCTGCCATTAACTGAGATTAAACCCAAATATGCATTTGAATTTGGGAAGAGATTGCTTTAATCATAGATAATGAGGCTTACTGTTGAAATTTTATGCTTGGCTGTTAAAAAATGGAGGAATTACATATTGATGTCTTTTCCCTTCCTCTTTTATTTTCTCATTAAGATTTTTTTTTAAATGTGCTTTTCCTATTAGCACCAAGGTGACATTGAAAATGTGCTTTAAACTGCGGGGCAATGTTGATGTAGAAGTTGGCATGCTCTTCCTCTGCTCCAAGGGAAGGTGGAATTAAACCACGGTATGAAACATTTTATGAAGGTCTGGAGAAGAAGAAGCTGTTTCAGTTTATTTGGAGATTTGCCTAGATTAGATGAAACAGCCACCCACAGGTATCTCGCTAATGTATGCAGATGTGCAGAAGCACTATGCCTCCTCTGAATCCAGGCGGGAAAGTTGGAAGATGGGTGGGCAGGGGAGGTTACAACACTGACATGACTGGTGGAAGGAAAATGGGATGTCTAATTCGACCTACTACTGATAGGTAAAATATGGAGGAAGACGACAGTAATTGGATAGCCATTTCTTGTGGCTTCGTTGACAACCCTGTCCATTAGAGATGGGCACGAAATGAATTTTTGTTTTGTTTTGTTATTCGTTATTATTTCATTGCCTAACGAAATGAAAAATGAAGTGCCCTTAAAACACAAAACGAAACTAAATGGAAATTTTCATTTCTTTCACTTTTGTTTTTCACTTTTTATTATTTATTTTGACAATTATCAAAATAAATAATAAAAATGAGCGCCGATCAGCTGGCACACGGGAAAAATAAAAAAACCCACTGACTGGCCTCCCTGTGGGCTAGCTGGTCGGCAGGAGAAAAAAAACACCAACTGGCCTCCCCGTGGGCCAGCTGGTTGGCTGGAGTAAAAAAAACCAACCAGTTGACTGCCCCCAACAGTGTAAAAAAAAATTAAAACGAAAAATAAAACAAAATAATTTTTTAAAAATCATTTCATAATAAATGAAACGGGGAAAGAAATGAAAAATGAAACGAAACGCCATTTTGGCATTTTGTGCCCATCTCTACTGTCCATCTGTTTTCCAGAGTTGACTGTCAGCAGAAAACTAGACAGAGACCTGCGGAATTTTATTTCTGAGACTTTCTTTCTGGGGGACCACAAAAATACTTTGCTAGGATCAGTCCAAATTCAACCATCTTGTGGTTTTTTACAGATTTCGCAGTGAGTGCAGAATGCCCACCTGCTCCCTTTTCTTGCCTACCTTACTGTGAGGTTTGTTAAGCTGGTTTTACAATGGCCTAAGGGCAAGATGATACAGTAAGCCTCTAACCACAAACTAGGATTTCAGATTTTGGCATCTGATCCTGGTTTGTGGCCCAGGACTGTTGTTGGAGCGGACATCTCAGCTTGCCATCTCTGCAAACCAGCAGACGTACTGCTCAAGGGAGTGGGACATGCGAGGAAGGAAGCTGAGAAGAAGGAGCCTGTGTTGATGTAAAGACTGGCCTCGGTAAGGCAGAGCTGAAAAAGTTACTCTGTTGGACTTCTTCTTTTAGAAACTCCTAGCTTGCATGGCCATTTAGCAATGGTTGAATATCTGTTCTTCATTATTATAGATTATGGAGCACTGTAGTGAAAAAAGGAGTAACGTTCCAAGGTCTATCGGTATGATAAAGCATAGTATATCAGACCAAGATAGCTATACTGTACTTGAAATGGCGCCTCCTTTTCATTCTCACCAAACCAGAAAATATCCAAATAATTAGTCTCTGTAGAGAAAGACAACAGGGATGGGTGGGAATAGTAGATCAGGAAGGAGATAAACCAGAATTGATAAGTGAAGGTTAATTAATTTATTGGACAGGGTTTGCTCATTAATATGCATGCAATCTGAGTCCATACTTTACAGCATTTGGTAGCCAACTATTAATTTACTTATATGCTGTTTTGGAATGCAAAGGCATTTAGCTTTTAACAGTCTTGCTTAACAGACATAAAACAGCATATGGCTTGCCTGGAGTCAGCTGAGCATTTCATAAACACATACCACAAACAATCCGAGGTGTGCCAAGTCTCGAGCACTCGCTTTTTCAAACACTGTCTTAAAATTCAAGCTGCCACATAGATGTTAATATATTGAAGCAGTTGCAACATCTAAACCTTAGCCTCTGCTGTACTAATGCTGTGTCTGTAGTTTCAAAGTTGCACCTTAGGTGGAACCTGATACTGTCCCTAAAAATGGCACCCTACTATTCTTTCTTCCCTCCTGTGTAACATGTACTGCCCTTTGTGCTGTGACATTGGTTTACTGCATCTTTGCCTTCTCCCAGTAAAAAAATGGGATAAAAATCCTCAGAGTCTGATGTTGCAACACTGATGGGAGAAGAAATGTGTATACCTCCAAATGGTGGGCTGCACATCCCCCTCTCCCATCCTTCAGCACTGGCCATGCTGGCTGTTATCACTGATGGAAACTGTAGTTCACCAACATCCACAAAGCTGTATTTTCTCCAGAGTTGGGGATTTGAGTTGCAGGACTCACTGTCGAGGTGGACTTAAGCCACACCAGCATCTCAACTCAGACTTGCCTCAGACTTGCTGTGGCCTTGCTGGTGGAGGTGTGAAGTGCTTCTAATTTGTTTTTGGGATTGACGAAAGGGCAGCGTGATAAGTAGCAGACGGGTTGTGCCTGAGTCCCCCACCTTTGTTGAGTAAAATTTTGCCTCCGTTTGTGAGCATAGCTCCAGTTTGCTAGCAAGACTCACCTAATCATGGGCCCTGTGCTGCCTGGAATGGGCCTCTGAGCCGCACGGTGGGCATGTGCTGGGCCTCTGGGCCTCATCATGGGCTTTGGGATGGACCAGAAGTGACGTTCGGGGGATCAGAAGTGACTTCTGGAGCTCTCTGCGGACCCTGTGATCCCCAGAATGGGCATCCGGGGTGTGTGGTGGGCCTGCGCCTGGTGACTTTCAGGCCACACGGTGAGCCTGTGCTGGGTCTCTGGAGCTTGCACCTGTCCGTGGCCTCCACAGCATCCCCCAAGTCCGGTGCTGTCCACCTGTGGCCTCCACAGTGCATCTCCAGGCCCAGCACTGCCTGTCCATGGCTCCTTCAGTGCTCCCCAAACAGCAGGGAGCCCAGGACTCCTAAGACCGATGTGGGTCCCAGCCAAAGCAAATTTCCCTGTAGGAAATAATGGAAACTAGGTCCCCAGAATAGATCAGGTAAATTTCAATTATTTTCTATGTGGAAATTTGCTTTGATATACAAATATTTTGGTTTACGAGCATGCTTCTGGGATGGATTAGTAATGTAAACCAAGTACCATTGTATATATAGCAAGTAACTCTAGTTACCTCCAACAGTTACATCCAATGTGACATTTCAAGACATTTAGAGGCACTTTGACGGGAATATTTCATGCTTTTTATGCTATTCTCTTGTCAGCCCTGAGAGCCAAGAGGCATATATTTGGAGGTTGTCTTTTATGTGATGATAGGGATCAATGGAAAACACAACTAGTGCTAGGGAATGACTTAATGTCAGACAACAATATTCACAAGATGTAATACCAGAATTGGTCATTAGAGGGGAATAGAGAATACCCTCTCCTCCCCTGTCAATGCTTCTGCAATAAAAACAATCATAATGACCATACCTGTCAAATAGCTCGTATTGCCGGGAAACTACTGTTTTTTTACCCCTCTTTCCTGCCGTTTTCCTGGATTATTAGTTTCTTTGAAATGTCCCATATTTTTTAAAATATCTGATATCTGCCAGGTAGGCCATTCACAGTTGGCAGACTAATTCTTTAGTTGTTGTAAAGATTAGCTCTCAAAACCTGGAAAACAGCTTTAGAAATGCAGATCTCTGGCTGCCTCTGCCAGAGAAAGGCTATTGCTTAGCCTGCCTGATGTGACAAAAGGAACAACCTGAGAAGAGCGGTGGGAGCAAAGTCCCCCCCCTTTGACTAAGAAGGGGGGGAGGAAACGAGCCTCCTCTGCCTAGACAAAGGCTATGTCATTTGAACTCTGCTTATGCTCAGAGACGAAGACATTTTACTACAGAGAAACAACAGATGAAGTGGACATATGTTTGTGACTGATATAATAAAATATTATAGCATGATGAATGTGGGCATAAGAATATGGTAAGCCCTGTAAGGAGAAAAGCAGAATTTAGTTACAGCTGCTTGTTGAATTTATATCACATCAGATTTCTTTACATACTTGCATACAGTATTCAGATATTTTGTTTGCAAAGTCTCCTCAAAACCAGAGATGAGTTTAAATTGATTTCTCATATATTGTGGCATTTCATTATTATGCTTGTTATGTCAAGTCTACCGTTGATAATTCTTTCAGTTAACTTGTTAGCGCTGAAAGGTGTTAAACATGTGGCAAACCAGACACCCTGATCTTGTTTGTGATTTGAGAATGGACTGGGTATTAACACCATCTTAAATGTCAGTGTGTGAAAGGGTTTTTAGTATGGTGAGAAAGATTGTTACAGAGAATAGAATGTCATTAGACAACCACACTGTTTGTGCTTTACTTTCATGTAAAATCAACCACTCTGGCCCAGCCCACAAACACACTCCTTCCAAAAAAGTGTTAAAGGATGCAAAGTCTGCAACAAGTTTGTATAATTCATTAATGAATGCCAGAGAGCCACATGAGTGAACATGATAAATTGAAAGAAAATGTGTAATGAAATAAAATGTAAATGTTTAACTTAAAGACAAGTAATGTGAAATAAACAGTAAATATGTAATGTGTTGACTATTATATGAACTAAAAATGTAAAATTAATAAATGTGCTTCATATGCCCCTTTGTGTTTTCATTTAGACTGTATTATAACATAAGAATGTTCACAGCATTTCAATTCCAACAAAGGTATGCCTATCAGATTCTGATCACCTAATTGTAGTTAGTAAGTGGTGGACAAGTGGTTATTTTAGATTTCTTGTACATCTATCCTAAAATTTGAGAGATACTGGATCTTGGTTGTGATGGTGGGATGGCTTGCGGCAGGTGTCGGAAAATTTCTGTTATTTTCAAATCCAAATCTTGACAGGTATGATTATGACACCTTGTTATAAAAAAGAAATGACTAAGGTAGTAAATTCCTTCCAAAATAAGTTTTGATCTGTTGTCCATCTATACTTGGTTGACTCAGTTATACTCTGGAGTGTATTTTGTGTGTGTACTGTACATGGTAAGGGGGCTGGGGGTGGATAGGAGTGATATGACTGCAGCCTGACAACATCTGGAGGGCAACTAGTTTCCTGTTCTTGCTTTAGCTTATGAGTCTGTTATGTCCTGCATCTTGTGTGGGCCACTCACTTTCAGAAAATAATTTCTGATTCGCACAGAGGGCATTCAGGCAAGCCACTTATATGTAACTGAAGAAGGATTAAGGCAAGCTGCAAAATCTGTGCAATACAATCCACTTAAAATGTAATGATTAAATGAACAGCTGTGCTGAAAATGATCAAGGGCAACACTTATCTCTCTATTCAGCTAGAATCTTCTGGCCATCTGGTTTCCCTCCCCCTCCTGAATTTATTTATTTATTATTTATTTATTTATTGTTGCATTTATATCCCGCCTATCTTCAGGACGAACTCTAGGCGGCTAACAACAAGGAACGAATATACAATAAGAGACAGCAAAGAAGTCAATAACAATACAAAATAAACAATTAAAACAGGCACACCCTATCATCGCCAAAGGCGGTGAGCCTGAAGGCTAAAATTTAATCAATCTATCTATTGATGGCGGGTTAAAAAAAAAAAAACTAGGTCTTGCCGAAGGCCTCTCGGAAGAGAAAGGTTTTTAGTGCCTTCCGAAAGGCCAGCAGGGACTCTGCAGAGCGCACTTCGCTAGGAATGGTATTCCACAGAATGGGGGCTGCTACAGAGAAGGCCCGATTCCGCGTGAGCGTTTCACGGGCCTCTCATGGTGTGGCAACCGGAAGCGAGTGCGCTCGCGACTGCCGGACAGGTCGGGCCGAGATGGATCACTGGGCGATACGCTCCGACAGGTACTCTGGTCCGAAACCATGGAAGGTTTTATAAATTAAAACCAGGACCTTGAATCTAATCCGGGCTGCAACGGGCAACCAGTGCAAGCAGGCCAGGACTGGGGAGATGTGGTCATAACGACGCGCACCAACCGCCAGCCTGGCCGCCGCATTCTGTACCCACTGCAGACGCCAGAGAAGAGTCAAGGGCAACCCCATGTAGAGCGTGTTGCAGTAGTCCAGCCTCGAGATCACCAGCGCTTGGTCCACTGTTCTCAGAGAGTCACCATCCAGGTATGGGCAGATCTGGGCGATTAAACGAAGCTGGGAATAAGCGGACCTGGTCACCAATGCCACCTGGGCCTCCATGGAGAGCGCCGGGTCCAGGACCACACCCAGATTCCGCACCCTCTCTGAGAGCTGAAGGGAGACTCCCCCCAGATGCAGAAGGGGGCCTCCGTACCCAGATGGTGAACTCCCAAAGAACATAACCTCCATCTTCTCGGGGTTGAGCTTAAGCCCGTTCGCCCCGGTCCAGGTCAGCACGGCGTCCAGGCACCCATCAAGGATCCTCACAGCTTCCACTGCAGAGGTGGAAAAGGAGAGATAGAGCTGCATGTCATCAGCGTACTGATGACAGCAGACTCCAAAACTCCTAATGACCCCAGCCAGCGGCCTTACGTAGATGTTAAACAGCAAAGGGGACAGTGACGACCCCTGCGGGACTCCACAAGGGAGAACCCACGGGGCCGACAACTCCCCCCCCATGCTGCACATACTAGGGACGGCCGTCCAGGAAGGAACGGAGCCAACTGCAAGCAGTGCCCCCGATTCCGACCTCAGAGAGTTGATCCAGTAAGATACCATGGTCGACGGTATCAAAGGCCGCTGACAGATCCAGGAGAACCAACAGGGTAGAGCAACCCCTGTCGGCCGCCCGGAGTAGGTCATCTTGCAGCGCGACCAAAGCTGTTTCGGTCCCCCGACGGGGCCTGAACCCTGACTGGCATGGATCGAGGCACTGCCGATCCTCCAGGTATGACTGCAGCCGGACCGCCGCCACCCTCTCAATTACCTTGCCCATAAATGGGACATTAGCGATCGGATGATAGTTCGACAAATCGTCCGACGCAAGGCCAGGTTTCTTGAGAATGGGCTTTATCACCGTCTCCTTCAGACGAGAGGGAAAAACCCCCTCACTGAAGGAGGCAGTGGCAATAAGGGCAGCCCATTCGGCCATACTCCCGCCGGCAGATTTTATTAGCCAGGATGGGCAAGGGTCGAAAGGGGTGGAAGCAGGCCGGCAATGTGCTATAGCCTTAGAGGCCTCGACAGCAGAAACAGACCCAAGCACATCCAACCGAGGCGACAAAGGCGGACCAGCGATTGGCGATGGCGGGGCAGTGCTACTACAACCGGAGTCGAAGCCGGCCCGGATGGCCTCAATTTTAGATCGAAAAAAGGCTGTGAACTGCTCACTACTGAAATCAGTAAGAGGAGGCCTGGCCAGACTAGGATTGGAGAGGTCCCGAACCACCCGGAAGAGCTCTGCCTGGCGGTTCGAGGCCTCCCCAATTCTCAGGGAGCAAAAAGATGACTTAGCCTCCCCTATCGCGTTGGAATAGTGACTAGACTGGGACACGACGGCAGCCTTACTCATAACCGTCCGGGTTCTTCTCCAGCTGCGCTCTAGCCTTCTCCTCTCCTGCTTCATTGCTCTAAGCAGCGCCGTGAACCACGGTGAAGACCGAGCTCGGCAATGGAGAAGGCGCTTGGGGGCGATCCGGTCTATGGTACGGGCAGCTGTTTCAAACCAATGGTTAGCCACGACCTCAACCGGAGCGCCAGCCAGTCCTCCAGGAAGGTCCCCGAAGGCCTCCCGGAACCACACTGGGTCCATAAGCCTCCGGGGCCGGGCCAAAACTGGTGGCCGATGGTCCCTGCAGGGGGTGGGGGGCGATCGACAGGGAGAAAGAAAGCAGGTGATGGTCTGACCATGACACAGGTAGGGAGACAATGTCCCCTACCTCCAGACTCGAAACCCCCGACGTGGAGGAAAATACCAGATCAAGGGTATGGCCAGACCTGTGTGTGGGGCATCCAATATGCTGGGACAGACCCATGGAAGCCATGGATTCCATGAACTCCAGGGCTACTCCGGAAAGTCCACAGCCCGCATGCACATTGAAGTCACCCACCACCAACAGGCGGGGGGACTTCAATAGAGCAGCAGCGATGAACTCCGAGAGCTCTGGAAGGGATTGGGCTGGGTTGCGGGGAGCTCTGTAACCCAGTACAATGCCAAATCTGTCCCGCTGTCCCACTAACAGGTGCAGGCACTCTAACCCCTGACTAACCAACGTCGAGGCACTGCAGACATAAAGAGAGTCCCTGTAAACAATGGCAGCTCCCCCTCCCTTTTGACCCTCCAACCTTCCCACGCCCTGAACCAGATACCCGGGTGGGCACAGCTGAGAGAGCGATGCCCCCCCTCCGCACCCACCCAGGTCTCGGTAATACATGCCAGGTCGGCCCTCCCATCTAGGATGGAAATGTAGATGATGGGGATCTTATTATGGACCGACCTGGCATTTAACAGGAGGCAGGAAAGGTTGGAGGCGCTGGAGGAGTGGCTCCCAGACACGTGGCGGAGAGCCGAGGGGTCAGAACGGGGGACAGGCACAAGATGCCTGACCCGAGTTCTTCTGATCTGACGAACCCCTCGACTACAAGCGTACCGTCCACGGCCCGACACAGTCGGAATATGAGCCCCTGCAAACATGGCGGCCCACAAAAAAACAACAACTAATCAACTGCGATAAACAACTACGCTCACAATCAAATCATAACAAACCGATGAATCACAGGTAATAGTCATACAAATACAATAATACAAATAGTCTAAACAATAAGCATAATTTACACCGCAATGAGACACCAATGAAAAATAAAACCTAATCAGTAGCGATGAGCGACTACCCTTACAGTAAATTCATAACAAACACCAATGAATCACAGGTAATAAACAATACAAATACAATAATGCGGATAGACTAAACAAAAGGCAAATACACACCGCAATGAACTCCAATGTGGGAATAAAAAGAAAAAAAATGCAGATTACGGGGGGGAAAGGGACCCCGAAGCTAGGAACAGGACTGCAGCGGGAGCAATAGCGCCCCCACCCAGCCCAGCAGAGTAGAGTCCCAACTGCCACCGCAGCAAGAGCAGACCCGGGCGCCACCAAAGCACCAGAAGACCCTGGCCAGGCCAGGCACCAAGCAGCCCACCGACCGACGCCGACGGCCGACCAGCCGCCCGAGCCGACACCAGCAACGGACTCTGCGACCAATCCACCACCCGATGCAGCACCGGCGGCCGATCTGCCGCCCGAGAAGGGGGCGAGCACCCCCCAATCCTGCTCCGACGGCCGACCTGCCGCCCGGGAGAGATCAAACACCCCCGAACCCACACCGGCGGCCGACCCGCCGCGCGAGGGGAAGCCGGAAGCCAGGACACCATTCACGGCAGCACCGGCAGCAGAGCAAGAGGGACAGATGCAGGGGCCGGCTCGCCCCCCATCAACGCCGGCCACCGACCCTCGACCACGATAGCCCCCAGAAGCACGCCGGCGACCGAAATGCCGCCCGAGAGCGAAGCCAGCAACCAACACACCACCGGCAGCAGAGCCCAAAAGCCGGTGGGAGGTGGAAAGGAGGCCACTCGCCAGTCCTCAGTTCGGCCGAGAAGCCGCTCCAGAGGGGCAAAATGGCGGCCGCGGCCGACAAGCCCCGAGTCCTCCCGAACCGCCGGAGAAAGGCAGCCACGCCATCCAAAAAGCCACCCGGGGCGGAGATGGAACCGCGGTCGCCAGCAACAAAAGAGACCCCACAAAGGTAGACATAGGGGGGGAAAAGAAGAAGAGGGAGCGATGGGGGGAGGGCACTCGGTGGAGGCCGAAGGGAGCATACCGTTCGGCGTCTTGGTTAGAAACTCCGCGTCTGAGTTGCTAAAGTTGCGGCAGATCACAGCAGCTGATCGACCCCCCCCTTGAGTCCCCCAACAACCCCCACTAAAATCTCTCGCAAATTGTCGAGATAATAAAATAAAAATAAAAATTCGCATGCAAGGCAGCAATCATGAAAATGTCAAAGCGCTAGGGTTCAGAGCGCACGAAGATTTCTGCCGCCCGCCATCTTGGATCTTCCCTCTTTGATTGATGGTATGAGCAATGTTAGCAGTTTTCTTCCACTCTGTGATTCTTGCACACCCTACTGAGATGTTTAAATCCAAGTGGCTTAATAAATGTGAATTTATAAATTTTATAAATAAGTAAAAGGAGTTCACAATTTCTTCCTAGCATTGCTCGGGTTTCTTTAAGCAGACCCACAGTGAGTTAGAGGATGAAGCGCTAAGACTTCATCCTTTTCCCAGGCCAATACTTCCCCCCAAAATGGGATAACATCTATACAGAGGGGTGTTAATTGGTAGCTACTGGATCCAGATGCTTATGATGCAACCTGCTGAAGATGGGGATAATACCCTCTTGCTCCTGAAGGATCTGATGCCCAGCTCAGGGGAAACCTATGGATTCATCATTGCCACTAGGGCACAGCAGCCTCCACGTCACCAGGTGCCTTTTGACTGCCCATCTTGGTAACCGCTAAGTTCATTTAGTGCAGTGTGCCTCTCAAGACAAGTTTGGGAAGTGCAGTTTGTGCA
>JAHTLZ010000237.1:7679751-7700127 GCA_023846285.1 Phrynocephalus versicolor | reverse complement strand
CTCTCTCTCTCTCTCTCTCTCTCTCTCTCTCTCTCTCTCTCTCTCTCAGGAAAGCTGGAAATGTCAATTCTGGAAGGAGTGGTGTTTTGGTCTTGTTTAGGCATGGGCAATTCATTTTGGAAGTGGCCTGATTCTGAAATGAAACACAGGAGCCCACCTGGTGTTCAGAACTGGTCCAACCCTCTGGACTTAATTCCGCCAATCCCTTACCTTATGTTGGCTCATCCAGGGTTGAACTCCAACAAGGAAGAAGCCACTGATGCCATCGTTCCATCTCCCTGGTGCTGGCCAATCTGGAGCTGTGCAGGGAAATGCATCGTTCTGCCTCCCTGTCTGATTGGCCAGCGCCAGGGAGAAGGAATGATGACGGAGGCTTCTTGCTTGTTGGAGTTTAACCCTGCGCAAGCCCAATGCAAGGTAAGAGATTGGCTGAATTCGTTCCGGAGGGTTGGACCATTTCCAAATGCCAAGTGGGCTCCTGTATTTCGTTTCAGAACCAGACTGCTTCCGAAACGAAATGCCCATGCCTAGTCCTGTTTCTTGTCTATTCACGAGGTGTTCTGCTCCATTTAGCTAATGGTTTGGGTCCAGTGGTGGTGAACTTTCATCACTCCAGATGTTTTGGACCCACAGTCCTTTGCCATTGGCATTCTAGGCTTGGAATTCTGGGAGTTGTGGTCCAAAACATCTGGATTGACAAAGGTTCACCACCACTGGTTTAGGATAATGGGGGAGAGATCTATGTCCTTAGTGGTCTTGAAAATAATTACTAAGGCATTGGTTCCCCACATCCTACTTTCTTCATTATACTTTGCTTCCTATCCAGAGTCTCCTGGTGACCCATGCCGTTGCTCATCCTCTTCCCTGTATGGTAGTTACGATGGTAAATAGCCCCCTCTTGTCTTCACCAGCTTTCAATGCTTGGGTGCTGGAAGAGGGAAGGAAACTGGGAATGCCCCATATGTTAATGTGGAGGGCACTGTGTGTATATGGTCACTTGGAGGCAGTTGTGCATTATCTTGGGAGAATAGGTGGGTGGCAAAATACAAGAGCACCTTTCCTTAAGTCATTTTTGTATCAGCCAAACACTAAAAAAATCAGCACCCACAATTTACTTGGGAGGGGAAAGCAAATACGTGAAAGCTAACTCAAGCAGATAATGTATCAAAGAGAATGCATCAGCTATTTATAACCAACCGGAAGGGGTAGAGATCAATATGTTGAAACTAGTGGCAAAAACAAACGTTTATGGAGAGAGATTTTAAAAGGTTGTTGAAAATGAGCATATTATGAACTGGCGATCTCTCCGGAAGTTGCATTTGTTTAATATGCTTCCTTAAAATTATTGCAGAAGGGGGCCTTCAATCACATTTTCACAACTCGTGGCACTCCATTTACATGTGCCAGATCACCAAGGGCAGAGATGGCTTTCTTATTTGACGTAATCCCTTGAGATGCAAGCACTTGGCAAGCGGTGACTCATAGCTGGTGTGGCCTGCATTTGGATGTGTAAGATCAAATGTTTGAAGCCGTCCTCCAAATCTCCTTCTTACCAGAGACCAGAGTTGGAAACGTTACATTTTGGACTGCAGGTCCATGCTATCTGAGGGGTTTGGGGAACTGTAATTTTGTAAAAGAACCTTTTCAGGCTTTGTAAAATACTAACATGGATATGCATATATTGCTTTTCTAGCCACCAGTATATTGGGTGCTTTTCTCTGATGTGGTTTCAAGCAGTTTTTGGATAGTTGCAACCTTAAAGGTTAGGGCATCAGGAAGTTATATAAGTCAAAGTTGCTTTTCCTCTTATCCGTAAATGGAAAAAAGTCCTGAATTTACTTTTTTTTGGGGAGAGAGTTTCTTTTGGAGTTTCATTCAGTGGATAGAATTTTCTTTATGAAGTTTATTCCTCCCATAACTTAACGGTAGAAGTTTTGTCCAGAAGGCTGCTGGCTAGGGCCTCGTATGTCCAGTCAAAAGCACTCAGAAGGACTTGTGCTCATGGCACTGAAGTGGTAGCCTTTACCTAGATCAGTGGTTCTCAACCTGTGGGGCCTCAGCTGTTACTTGACTGCAACTCCCAGAAATCCTGGCCAGCTCAGCAAGTGGTGGAGGCTTCTGGGAGTTGCAGTCCAGGAACATCCGGGGACCCACAGGTTGAGAAGCGTTGACCTAGATAGACCAATGATTTGTGATGAGGCAGCTCCTTATAAAGGAGTTACATACTCCCTGCCATATTTTGTGACTATTCTTAAATAGTTGGCTGAGAATGTTTTTATCATGTTCAAGAATGATACAAATCTGTGCTTTTTGTTTTCCTTCTCAATTAAAATACTTTGGATGGGCTCTTCATTTTTCCACAGTATGTCTCTGGGTTATTGGAAATCCATTGTGTTCTTTTTCTCTGCCCATACTCTGTTTTCCCCTGAACACTTCTTAATTTTGCATCCTTTCTCTCTTGACAGATGCTTTGGGATTTGTTCCACGATTAGCGCAGGTGAATTCAAAGTATTTTCAATAACTGCATGATGCAAAGACACGTGAAAAAACAGAGTCAGTTTTGCTGCTGCTGCTACTTTTCTAATGCTGGAATGATTTGTGTGATGTTTTCCTTTTGTGATTGTTTCATGCTACAAAAGGACAGGAGGCATGACTTGGGGTACATAAGAACATAAGAACATAAGAAGAGCCATGCTGGATCAGGCCAAAGGCCCATCTAGTCCAGCTTCCTGTATCTTACAGCGGCCCCACCAGATGCGTTTGGGAGCGCATGAGACTAGATATCTGTCTCCTGATACCACTCCCCTGCATCTGGCCCTTGAAGTACCCTGGTTTAAAGCCTAGAGATTACACATCTCCATCATGGTTTTTAACCCGTGATGGACTTTTCCTCTAGGAATCTGTCCAATCCCCTTTTGAAGGCATCCAGGTCAGATGCCATCACCACATCCTGTGGCAGGGAGTTCCATAGACTTACAACGCGCTGGGTGAAAAAATATTTTCTTTTGTCAGTTCTTACTCTCCCAGCCCTCAATTTGAGTGTATGTACCCTAGTTCTGGTATTTTGGGAGAGGGAGAAGAGCTTCCCTCTATCCACTTTACTCATACCCTGCATTATTTTGTACGTCTCAATCATATCCCCCCTCAAGCGCCTTTTTTCCAGACTAAAGAGGCCCAAATGTTTTAGCCTTTCTTCATAAGGGAGGTGCCCCAGCCCAGTAATCATTTTAGTCGCTCTCTTCTGCACCTTTTCCAGTTCCACTATGTCTTTCTTGAGATGCGGTGACCAGAATTGTACACAATACTCCAGGTGGGGCCTTACTATTGTTTTGTATAACGGCATTATAATATATATTTTCAACCCCCCTTTTGATAATCCCTAGCATGGGTAGTGTTATGGTGATGTGCTAAGCAGAGGCATGATCTTTTTGGATAGTGGCAACACCAACCCCCTTAATGTTTCTCCTTAGTCATTCTGATGTATTTTTAATTTTAAAAAAACCAAGTGGTGGAATTTAATGCTTGATCACCTTATTATTGCACTGATATATTAATTTAGCACTGGATCATCTCTTCCCAAGAAAAAAAAGAGAGAGAAGGAAAACTGGAGACCACCAGATAGGTAGTGTCAAAAGAGAGGAGGCGGTGGGTGGATATCATGTTGCATTGGATTTTAGGGTCAGTGTTGACACTGGCACTGAAACAATTCAGGATCTTTGTGTGATCACCTAAACCAGTGATGGAGAACCTTTTAGAGACTGAGTGTCCAAACTGCGACAAAACCCACTTATATTTCGCAAAGTGCCAATACTGTACAGCAATTTAACCTAAGTACAGTCGTAACATGGGTTACAAATGGTTTTGGTGCCACCCTTCAGGAAAGCAGGCTTTTGAATTTTCTGTGATCACAGACTGTTCTTCAGTTCTCGCTTTCCTGAAGGGTGCTACCCTTTGGAAAAGCAAGGATCAAAGAACAGGCTTTTGAATTTCCTATGGCTACAGCACCCTCTCTGGAAAGCCAGGGGGGAGTGGTGGCGGCTTGTGGGCTCCGTCGTAGCCTCAGTTTACTCTCCAGCCATGCTACTCTGGGCATCCCAAAACCAGCATACCTGGAGAGTGACCTGGGGCTACGAAGGAGCCCATAAACCACTGCCTCTCTTTCACCCAGCTCTCTGCACAGAGCTGTTTCAAGACTGCCGAAATGGCTGCGTGCAAAGAGCCGGGCTAAGAGGAGGCAGTGGTTTGTGGGCTGCTTTGTAGCCCCAGGTTACTCTCCAGCCACACTGCTTTGGGGATGCCCAGTAAACAGGGACTACAAACAAGCCCACAAGCCACTGCCTCCCCTTCGCCCAGCTCTCTGCACGGAGCACAGTGGCATGCTCCGAGCGGAGGGGAAGTGTTGTGGCTGTGAAGGGGCGATGTCACGTGCCCACCAAAAGGGCTCAGTGTGCCACCTTTGGCACCTGTGCCATACTTTCACCAACACTGGACTAAACCAAAAACAACTATGAAAGAGCCTGTAAATAAAGTTGTAGAAGAGCTGAATCACTCCAATTTGGTTTCTCAGTGTAATTGTAGCCTCATAGTGTAGTAAACCTCTCAAAGACAATTTATGCTTACTGTGTGTGTGTGTGTGTGTGTGTGTGTGTGTGTGTGTGTTGTGTCGTTACAGTCGTGACCGACTCTACGTGACTCCATGTCCATGGAGTTTTCTTGGCAGGAGTACTGGAGTGGTTTGGCAGTTCCTACTCCAGGCACCTACAGCACCTGGTATTCCCTGGTGGTCGCCCATCCAAGTACTAGCCAGGGCCGACCCTGCTTAGCTTCCGAAATCAAGCGAGATTGGATGTGTTTAGGGCATCTAGGCAGCCATGCTTACCATAAGTATTGATTATTCATCACTTGATTTATTGGTTTCCTTCAGTTTGTGTAGCAACTAAATGCAGGCAGTTGTCTGTAGTCCCACAGTATATATGGGCCTTGACCAGATCCACCTGTTTGCTAGCTATGGCCAGTTTTGGACCGGGATAGAATGGTTCATGTTTTCACACTTTGTTTGCGAGTGCAGCCTGTTCAAAGCTTCCTGGACTACAGAACAAACGTTGACTCCTAGTTACCTTAAATCAGACCTGCCCAAAGTCTGGCCCGGGGGGGGGGGGCAAATCCGGCCCGTCAAGTCATTCTGAGTGGCCCGCGGCTGGCTGGCCCGCCCCTCCCTCCCCCTCCTTCACCCACACATTCCCCTACGGTGGCCACGGCTCCCTGTGCTTCCTTTGGTCCCCACCTTCCTTCCTGCAGGTGGGGTTGCAAGGCACCAGTGGGTGGGGCTTATGGGCCAGTGGGTGGGGCTTATGGGTCAGTGGGTGGGGCTTGCAGTGGGGTGGCAGGGTCGGGGAGCAACCGGCCCCTGACACATTCTCAGCCACCAAATCTGGCCCTCCTTACAAAAAATTTGGGCACCCCTGCCTTAAATGTTTGTCGTTTTAGCAGTATAATTTAGGGCGGGATAATTTAGGGCTATTGAACAAGAGATTGTCAGATGTCCTTTCTGATTTACTGTACCTTCCTTGCCACTGAGAGCTACTGTTGATTGAGATTTGGACCAGATAGCCATGAGGTGGCATCTTTGCTGTTGGCTCCCCTTCTGTTCTTGGGAACTGAGCACCATGCAGCTGGTTTCCCCCACCAGGAACATTTTGCACAATTTTAGGCATTGGCTTGTTTCTTTCCCAGGGGCAGCAGTAACTTGCTGTGCCATGGAGGATGCAGCCTTGGGTGCTTCATTCCTCAGTAGTTGGCAAAGCAACTACTGTACTTGGTGCTGTAAAGTCAGTGGCTGTAGCAGAGCCCGGACCTGCAGTCAAAGCCCTAGGACTTTCTAAGATATGACATGCCACCTTCTCATCTTTCTGTATTCCAACTGAATGTATTGGTAATTCTCGCAGTAGATGTGAAAGAAATGCAACCATTTGTTGTTGCAAGTTATCCCTGCTGTAATGCAAAATACCTGAGGATGGTTTGGTCTACTCATTTGTTGCTTTGGGCTGATTCAGCTGCCTACATTTTGGGATTTGCAATTCACTGAGTTGCTCTTGATGTTTTTGCCCCAAAACACAGGGTGTTTGGTAAATGAAATCAGTAGGATGTGAGGATATATTTCAAGGTAACACTTAACCTGACTTTGGGCAGCCTTCAGAAGACAAAGTAACTGGAGATCTGAGATGAGCCTGTAATATGTTTGGGTTTAATAGCCAGATGCATTGGGGGAGAAAGGCCTTAGCAAAAATCTAGTGATCCCACATACAGTAAGAACTTCAGAGAAAGGCACCTAGAGATTTCAGAGGAGTCCTGCCAGAGCTCTATGCATACAAAGCAAACAAAAATGCTACCATTTCTATTTGTCTATTGCTTTGTATGTGTTACCCCATGCAGTTTGCCCGTTTGTTCTTGCTGTATATATGTGGAGGTTAATCATGAGTCATCCTCCAACCTTTCTTGTGATTTCTCTTATGGTAGAGCTGGCTGGCAAACTTTGTCCCCAACTGTTAAACAGGCCTTCTGGTCTCATTAACCCTCTCCTGCCCAACCTCACATATTTACAGCTGTGCATTCACCTGAGTGTTTACCAGTTTTCAGTACTGTATGCTGATATCACATGCATGACACACCCACATACATCCAAACACAGCACTTACACAGACCTTTTTCGGATGCATGCATGTCTTTGGTCTAAAGCTGTCCTGTTACGTTTCAGGTAATTGGGTAGACACACAATGCTGTATTATTGTGTTCAATATATTTAATGACCTTTGCACATTGTACTCTTGTTTACAATTTAAATGAGTTTTTCTTTTATGTGATCATTGAGCTGTTTGCATTTTCAGCATAGGCTTAGAAGTTTTTGTTTTGTTATATTTTTTTTTTGAAGAGGGGAGGACAGTCTTTCCATCATTTGCTTATGTATTTTCTGTATAGAGGGTAAATACAAAAGTGGAAAAAGGTGATACCTTTAGGCTACTAGAAAATTAACAAAAACATTGCTGATATTTTGAGGATGAAACCCCCTTCCTCTGAAAAGTGCCAATAGGTTATATAACATGGCAAAAGATGGATTTGCCAGGAGTTATTTCTTACATGTAAGGTCCTTGCAAGATGGAAAAAAGGCAGGCAGTTTCTGAGTTGAGGCTCAGAGCTTGGATGTTCTTAGGCTGCATCCAAAATGAAGGGAGGGAGGTGTTTGTATTGTCCCAGTCCTTCTAAAGACATGTCATGGCTCATGTACACACATTCACACGTCTCCTCAATGTGGCTCATCGAGGCCAATGGCCCCTGCCTTGCCAGCGAAGGGGAAGAATCTGAAGAGGAAGATGGCGATCAGGAGATAATTTTGAAAAGATGCCCATGACAGAGATTGAAGTGTCTTAGAGCATTTCATTGTTCATGTACCGTAGTATAATGTTTGTAGTACTGTATTGTGAAAAAGTCGATTGATTGAAATTGGAATTCCTGCTTAAAGGGAAGGAACAGAAACTAGGTCTTTCAACAAAAACTTTGTAGATTTTTGCACAGCAAGTATTCACCCATTCTATAATGTAGGCAAAATATTCTTCACTGTTTTAAATCTTTATAAAAGGCCCCTTTCTGCACAGCATGACCTTAACCACTTAATTATCTTTTCTGTCCAGTACAAGCTCTTGTAATAAAGTTGGGCTTGTTATAAATGGAAACAGTACACCAGAGATAAAAATAACACAAAAGTGTTGCAATCAGGTTTTCACTTTTCCTTTCTTTCTATCCTCTTTTGTTCCTCAGTAGCTCAGACTATCAATCTCTTGAGCCTCAAACTTAGATCACTTAACAAAACTTAATAGGATCAGGTCTTTGCATATTAGCTTAGCTGCGGGTAACTCTAATCAGGACGAGCAGGGGAAGCAGCAGCTACTTCTGAGATATTTCTCTTTAAAAGCTACAGACAGAAGTAGCTGATAGCTCCAAGGTCATCTCTGTTCAACGGGCAGACTGAGGAGGACAATGACAAGCAATGGAAGCAATTAACCTCAATAAAAAATAAATGGCATGTGATGAAAACAGAACAAGGCCCAGAGAGAACATTTAAAATAGCTGCTGAATCTTTATCAGAGAGTTGTTGCGTTTTATCCTCAAAGGAGCTGCTATCGATGACAGAATTATTGAAACGGGAAGGCAATGCATGCTTGCAGGGAATCTGACTCTTACGGAGGTGGCGACCATACAGTACTGGCAAATAGAACTGGATTCATTGCGGAAGCAGAACAGATGAAATCACCCTTTGAGAAAGCTGATTGTATGATGCAAAGGCCAGGGTGAATCAGTCTGGCCCCTTTTGCTTCATATGTGAATCCCCCCCCCCCAAATTGGCAGGGCCAATTTGATGGACGTTGTCTCCGTGTCATCACACATTTTGAGAATACGATTGTTTTTCTTCAATTGTATGCTTACATTGACCTGTATTAGCCATTTGGCTGCCTATTCATCCAGTTTGCAGCTTTTCATAGTCTGGGTGTTGTCTCCATGTCATCACACATTTTGTTCTCAAAAAAAACCAGGGGATGGTTGTAGATGGTATTCTGGTGATGTACAAATCTGGGTACAATGTTTTGGACAGTGACAACACCCACTCTGGTGATCTTTCTCCATAGTTAAACAAACTTCTGAGTTTAGTGCTAAATTGCCTTACCACTCCGTTGATACATCAGTTGAGCACTATATCATCTTTGCACAGAAAAAAGAAGATGAAAATCAATATGAAACAGAAACAACTGCAACAGATTACAGTAGACTGTGAAAATTTGGATAAGTTGAATTGCTTTACCAAAAATATAAATATTGCATGAATATACAAGCTCATGCTACATAACTAAGCTCTATTTCATGCTGAATAACCTTTGAACTATAATCTGTCTTAAATAGAAAAGTTTAGATAGATTTTTTCCTCTAAAAGCATTTCATTAAAGTAAATTTGATTTATATAATAAAAAATTAAATTTTAAATGTCTGGTATCATTTTAAAAGCCATTGATTTTAATCCACTCTGTGCTCTGGGGAGCTCTGAGAGAAACCCCTAGTTCCCTGAGCTCCTTGCCCTCTGAAGATGCCAGCCACAGAGTCTGGTGAAACGTCAGGAAGAAAAACTTCCAGAACACGGCGAAACAGCGGGAAAAACTCACAACAACTATCAGATCCCAGCCGTGAAAGCCTTTGAGAATACGATTGTTTTTCTTCAATTGTATGCTTACATTGACCTGTATTAGCCATTTGGCTGCCTATTCATCCAGTTTGCAGCTTTTCATAGTCTGGGTTTTGCTATAGCGAGTAGTAATCTAGGTTATTGATACAGCACAAGTCAACATTTCAAGCAGCTTCAAGGAGATTCTCTCTTACGGTGAACTGCTGTTGCAAATGGCACATAGTGGGATATACCTGCAGAAAGACCAAGGCTACTGAAGGGATTATTAGCAAAGAGATGGAAAGCAAAAGTGTTGTGGCATTTTAAAGAGTAACAGATTTACTCCAGTGGATTACAGTCCCCTTCCTTTGACACGTCAACAGAAGCTCACATTGAAATAACTCGGTTAATTGTTAAAAGTGTCTCCCTACTTTTGTCTCAGTCCTTTTCCTGATCTGTACTTGAAACAGGCTAAATGTGATTATCTCTTTGAAAACTCAAGAGGCATGCGATAGATACAGGTAAGCAGAGTGACAATGCTTGGGCACTTTGTGAGGAAATGCTGCAAAACTGGGGACTTTATGAGGAAAAGCAACAACATGGCAATATTATAAATTCTGTCAGAGAGAGGCATATAAAGCTATTCAGAGAATGTGAATCAAGGGCAGTTTCCCTCCTGAATGTAGAATTCTGGGTCAAGCCCTGCAAAAAGGAGATACGTGGTAGGTTTTTGAGAAAGGAAATATATTACTTCATATAACTGACTCCTGGATGAATGGTGTATATTGGCATTTTAATGTGTTTTTTTAAAAAAGTTAACTAACATACTTAATTTATTTTCCACAGTGTGCAATTTTATGTCTCATGAGAAGTGCCTGAAGCATGTAAAAATGCCGTGCTCGTGTGTTGCTCCAAGTCTTGTAAGGGTAAGTTGTCCCATACAATTTAAAATGAATGAATGAATGAATGAATGAATGAATGAACCTTATTAAGAATTGTAAAATATCACTTCTCAAAATAGGTTTACCTCGAGTCTTCTTTTTTTACAAGACAGGGTAAGATTCTGCTAAAATGTCATGGAATGTTTATTTAATAGAAACATATCAGTGAACCAAGTGACATTTGCCGGTAACCATAGCAGTTATTAGGCTTTACTGAAATGTTAATCAGTTCAAGTATTGACTGTGAGAAGAGATAAGAAAATGCATGATGAAAGTTACCATGCCATTTGATATACTTGCCCCTGGAGTAAAAGAAGGAGGCATGCAATGTTAATATAGCAGTCATTTGCTGTCAAATTGGAGCACGCTTATAGCAACCCTAGTAAAGCGTTCAAAGTAAGTGAGATTTTTTAAGGGGTGTTTCTACCCCTTCCATACCCTCAGTGAGCTTCTATGGCAGGGATTCAAACTCAAGTCCTCTGATTCCTAATCTGTCACTCTACCCAGAACACCATGCTCCACAAACAAACAGAAGTTACCTGAATTGAAGTAATTAAGGATCATTATATTATGCAAAGGTGATAAATTAGTTTCTCTTTTGAAGAAAATTGTACAGTGGTATCTCGGTTTATGAGTACCTTGGATTCCGATTATTTTTAGTAAAATTTAGCCTCGGTTTGTGAGAATTGCTCTTCTTTGCAAGCAAGGCTCATCTCAGTGGGAGCCCTGTTCTTCCTGGAACAGGCATCCTGAGCTCGTTCCAGGCTGTGTGGTGGGCCTGTGCGGGGCTTCTGGAGCTCATCCCAAATCTTGCACTGCCTGGAATAGGCCTATGGGCCGTGTGGTGGGTTGCACTGGGCTTCTCTGTCCTCGGCACAGACCGGGAATGACTTCTGGTGAACCGGAAGTGGCCTCCAGGGCTCTCCATGGGCCCAGTGATGGGCCTCTGGGGTGTCTGGTGGGCCTGCACTGTGCCCCAAGAGCTCACCCTGGACGCACCCCTGCCGATCTTTGGTCTCCAGAGCTTACCCTGGGCCAGGGCTGTCCAACTTTGAATAGGCCGAGGTCTACTTTTTCTGGCCCAAAATGCCTGAGGGCTACTACACTAATACCTCTACTTACGAATTTTGTCCATCCCAAGCACATGCTCGTCTGGAACTGATTAATTTATTTTCAGTGCATTCCTATGGGAAGGTTGACCATGCACACACTTCCCTTGCACCCACTCGATCATCTGGCCGGGGGGGGGGGGACAAGCCATGGCCCTTGAACTGCCCTGCTTGGCTAAGACAGTGGGCTGGCAGACCCAGAAGTTTGCTGGGGCAGTGGTGGTCTTTGGGATGGGGGAGGGTGAGCTGAAGAACTTGTCCCCTAACTGTTTTATTGGTGGCCGATGGGCTACTTTTGAATCCTTCGTGGGCTACTGGTAGCCTGCAGTCTACCTGTTGGGCAGGCCTGCCCTGGGCAGTGCTGTGCCCAGGATGAGCTCCAGAGGCTGCTGCGGCTCCCGGCCAAAGCAAATTTCTGTATTGGAAAGAATGGAAAGTGGGACCCCAGAATGGATCAGGTTAGTTTCCATTATTTCCTATGGGGACACTGATACATGTTGCCATAAGTCTTGAATTCTGATATAAATGTAATTAAAAGAATTGTGGTTACTGGTTTCTCATCTAGGTTACTGACTTTATTGATAGGATTGCGTATTTTACGTGGCTTAGCTCATGGTAGTTCGAGGATTTCATAGGTGGTTGAAGATCCAGGTTATGTTGAGCATAGGGGCTATGCAAAGTATTGAGCGCTTGGCATTCAGAGATGGATACTTACCAAATGATGTACATAAGATGTCATATAGGCATTAAAATGCCTTCTTTCCTACCTTATTCAAAAAAATATCAGGGTGGCACACAGCCAAAAACACACACACCTGTTTAACAAACCATAAAAACTTCTAATGTGCAAAGACTGCAACCTCGTATAAAATAACAAATGGTAAGTTATATCGGAGCTTTGATCACTTGAGCTCCTGAAGCTTGAACAAACAGTTTTAGGCCCTTGTGTAGCAGTTGTGATAGGGAGAGCTGCTTCCTGATATTAAGCACTGAAAAACAGTGTTCAGAGAAACCAGTGTCTATAAGACAAGCTAGGATCTTGTTTAGACAGGGAAATGAAGAGACGAAAGATGTGTAATAATGGAACAGGCTTAAATATGCCAGGAGGCAGTCAGTTGAGAATGTAAACCATTTGCTCAGAGAGTATGTCTTTGTTAGTGTTGCATACTCTTGGATTTACGTTTGTTGGTATTGTTTTCATTGCACTTTTAAAGGATTGTTGTTCCATTCCTTCTATGGCCATCCACGAGTTCGTGTCTTTTTTTAAAACATGTTTTATTTATGAATGATCTTTTGATTTCACTCTTCTTCCGATGAGCTCAGGGTGACAGTACACGGCTGTCCCTGGCTATCCTAAGAGCAGCGTCAGTAAGGGACCCCTCAGCTTGCAGATGACTGTGTATTGCGTTTTAGCAACTTGCCATCACATGTTGTCCTTGGGGGTGAAAACATCTTGTGTGTTGTTTGGAGACAGTATATGTTTCTCTATATGGAATTATAATGCCCCTTGCCTCCAACCATTATTTCCAGTTGCCAATACTGGATAGGAACAACGGGAGCTAAAATTCTACGTATAAGAAGGGCACCAGAACAGAGAAAGTTGTCAGTCCGAATCGGTGATACTGAGATTAAATGATTTAACTGGCTATACAGCTGCAACTTGTATTCCTTCAGTGACTAGCCTAAGCCTGTCCATTAAGATATTGTGGCTGAGAAGACACACTGACAAACCAAAACACTTTTTAAGGTCCATTCATCTCTGCATATGCATTAGAGAGTTCTTCAGGGTCAGGTCAACGGCATTCCCATTCAATATATAACTCTGACCCATACACATAAATGAAGTGTCAGCCGTCTGCCTAATGCCATTCACACCAAGTTGTAGAGGTTTTGTTTGCATGTTTGGTTTGGTTTTTTTGCCCGAAGCAGTTTCCTTTTTTGCGCACTTTCATTGAAGTGACACATTGCAGTTTTTAAAAGATGGCTTAATTTTGTCTTCTAAAATAAATTAAAAAGCCATTCTCTAGGGCAATTGTCTTCCAATGATTCAAGGACCAATGCCCTTTCCTTCCCACTTTGAAATGGGAGTCCATATTAAAGGCTGTTGAACCTCTGCTGCTGTGTTAAAATGGGTGGATGATCTTTCTGTTCAAGGTATCTGTGCTGATAAAGGCACTTGGTTTTTATTTTTTGGCTTATCTTCTAGAGTTCTCAGTTGTGGGGATCTAGCTTGCTCAACCTTCTGTGAAAATTGAGGATTGTCCCACAGTTCTGTGGGGCAGTGGTCATCACTACCAGCAAGCAGAGCCTCATTTTTAATTTATTTTCCTTTCCTCGCCAAAGGTTTCCGTTTTTGCATTGCTCTTGTTGACCTCCAGCAGCTGCGTTGGCATTGGAGTAGCTGCTTACCATCCCCACCATACTCAAGGTCCATCATTATGCCAAAGTGTTGGGAGTGTGGTGGCCATTTAGGCAAATGTTCTCTGCTAAGAGTGGACTGAAGATTAAACAGGCAACTTTACAGGGGGGCTGGCGTCAAGTTTTTTCAAGAGCTGTACAAACAAAGCAAGTCTGCTCATAATGCTTAGGAAACAAGACAGAAAGGAGAGGAAACTCAGATTGACAAAGCTGCTTGGACCACCAGCGAAATGTTTCAATCTCTCAATAAAAGAACTCCAGTTGCTATGACTCGAGTTCCGGATAAACTCACCTGCACTTGCATGACTGAGAATTTTCTTTTTCTTGAGAGATAGAAACGTTTTGCTGCTCATCCAAACAGCTTCATCAGTCTGAATACTGCTAGTGCGAGTTCTTCATCTTTATGGTCAGGTTTGACCTCTTGTCACCCTGGTCTGAAATAGGCTCATAAAATGAACAATGGCCTGAACAGGCTTGTTAGGTAGACAATAGAATCCATAGCCTTAAGGTGAACAATAGTTTAAGGTACTGAAACCTATAAAGTATGGGTTGTTAGCTATGGCCTTGGTGGTGAAGGCTTTTTGGTTTGTCTGGGTATTGTTGAAAGCACACCCTGATAAGTAGCAGATAGACTATGCCTGAGCCCACCACCTCTGTTGAGGGAGGGGTTTTCAATGCTCACATGAATGACTTCCCTGACTCCTCTCTCAAACCACCTCTCTTCTCTGTCTAATATGTGTACATCCTCATCTTTGAATGAGTGCCCTTTGTCCTTCAAATGGAGGTGTACTGCTGATTCTGGTCCTGAGCTGTTATATATTGTTGCAGTTGGGTATAGTTGCAATAGGTTTTCTTTTAATTTGGTAGTGCTTTTGGTCTCTTTTTGGAAAACATAAGCAACTTCCTATACAGATTAATTGTAGGGGTCACCGAAATTAGAATACGTCATCACCTGTTTGCTTGCTGTCAGTTACAAATGACCTGATGGAGTTAGTATTCAGCTGTATAAAAGAAGCCTTGTGGGATATCTGTTTCTTTGGTCAGCTACACAAAGCAAGCACTCAGCTTTGCTCTTGGCTTAAAAACACAGCAGAAGGCTTAACAGTGGTTTATTCTACATACGGAAATCTTTTCTTTTTGTCTCCTGACTGTTTCTAATGAGACAGAGTGCCTATTTATGGAAAACTTCTACTATATGATGGATGTCAAATATATTTTCCTGCTTGATTCTTTTACTTTTTTCTTTCCTTTCCTCTCCCCCCTTTCCCCCCCTTTTGATAGTACTTTTATTTTGAACAAGTAGTTGAGGAAGAAGCGGAAATCTAGCAATAAACCCACCTCCATTTGAACTATGCATTTGATGTTAAATGGAACGGGTTTATCTTCCTCTCTTGCTGAAAAGGGCACTCTTGAATTGGATGTAGAATTCAAGGTCAAGCAAAAGCTCATGAACTCAGAAGGATGGCATGAGTCAGATAGGTTCTGCGTGGACAGCTTTCAAAGACAAATTATGGAGTTTGCATACTGTGACTAATCTGTATTGGTAGGACTTGGTTTCAAACTGGCTTCAATCCATGGTGTTGCAGAACTGTTTGTGAGTGAGAGAGTAGTTTGTATTGTCTAATTATGGCACCTATTGGTGGTTTAGCTTATGTACACTTACCGATTTACTGCAAATTCTGCTATCTTAGGCTTCTGTTCTAGATTTTTTTAATTCACTGATTTGGAGGACACAAGCTGTCTGCAGGATCATTTGTACATTATTGCATGATCGTGAAGTGGTTGTGTAACCAGAATATGTTGATCATGGAGTATCATGTAAAGACAGCTTGTCTTATATTGTAAAAAAAAAGCCATTTCATAAAGAGTAAACTCATGGCTAAAACCTCTTTATGAAATGCTTTTGTAATCATGTACAACGTGTAGATACAAGAACATTATATGAAAATGCAACACAGTGGTTAGTATATTATGCAAACAGGAACTGCTATAATAAAAAAAGCAAAGTGTGCTGTTTATATGTCACTCCACAGCACTTAAAGCATTCTCTGGGCAATTTACAAATAAATTATGCAGCCTACACATAGCCCCAGCCATGTGGGTACTGATATAGTGATGCCAGTTTTATTCAGCTTCCATTTATCTTTTTCAAAGCTATGTTGATGATTGAAACATTTGAATCCAGATTAGTGTTTTTCTTTATTCTTTGAATCTTCAGACATGCCTTCCACAGTTTATTAATTTTGTTAAGGAGGCCAAAGGAATGAATATCAAGAATCAGGCTTTTTTCTCTGATTTTATGCCCTGCTGGGTGTGACTCCACCCCCCTCACCTCCACCCCCTGCTCCGGGTTCCACCCCACCGAGAGTCAAAGGGGCTGGAAATACTGTGGGTGAATTGAGGAGGACGGAAGGCTGCTGTGTGGAGGGAGCACAGCGCTGCACACTTGTGTAGCCCTGCACATTAGAAGGAACATGTTTTGCAAGACAAGCAAACATTTCTGATCAATTTTGCCTTGATCAAGGAGCAAAGTCTTGCAATAGGAGCACTGGAGCAGGTCACGCGATCACAAGTGAGCCACTTGTAGCTATCTCCACCCCTCCCTGCTGGATTGTGGGTGATTGTCTGGAAAGTTCCATCTCAGGCAAGCCTCAAAAGCAGAGGAAGGAGAGAGGTCTCTCTTGCACCAGTCAAGAAGATTTTCAAAGAAGAGTGAAGGTTTGGGCTTTATTTTCCTTCATATTTATATAGTATTTTTATTTAATTTGTTTCCAACATCCTTTCTTTATTTTTCAAACCATTTCTAATCATGGGGCAGCTAGTTAAGTGTGTGTGTGTTGTGCCATTACAGTCGTGACGGACTTTTCGTGACCCCATGTCCATGGGGTTTTCTTGGCAGGAGTACTGGAGTGGTTTGCCAGTTCCTACTCCAGGCGCCTACAGCACCTGATATTCCCTGGTGGTCTCCCATCCAAGTACTAACCAGGGCCAACCCTGCTTAGCTTCTGAAATCAGGCGAGATCAGAAGTGCTTAGGCCATCTAGGCTTGGCAGTAAAGTGTGTATATGGCTAGAAATTGTGCTTTATTATTGTCACATTAAAAACACAGAGTAAAATCCAGATGTTAATCCCAAGCTTCTTTTTCTCCATATGAAAGAAAAGTCCCTGTTCTGAAAGCCCTTAAGCTTTAAAAACAGAATGTGTGCTACTGTTTGGTCTTTGTTGAAAATTTATGTCCTCTAACCACGAAACGGTTACATAAAATCCTAATTTGACTACTGGTATGTATGATTATTTAGTAATGAGTGAAATATGCTCTGTGTTTGCAGGAATCTTGTTTGTTTGTTTTATATGCCAACTTTCTCCCAAAAAGGGACTCAAGGCAACTCACAATATTTAAAAAAAATGGTTGAAAACTTAAGTTAAAATTTGAAAAAACAATTTAACTACAGTATATGCTTATTAAAATACAATGGGACAATTAAAAACAAGCAAACATCAAAAACTATCTGGCTCTTAGAAGGCATTCAGGGATGCAACCATTACTAAAAAAATCATTAGTAGATTAATCTTGATTAATATTTCATATGCTTTGGAACTGAGTTGGCAATTTATTTTTATGTTTTTTGTTTTTTTTGCCTGATACACTTCCCCAGACAAACACAACTCCCTGTTCTAAAACTAGTTTTTGTGCTGATGATTCCTGGATAAAATTAAGCCATGCATTCGCATAGCTTTTTAACAGTCAACAGTTTCACTTCTCTCTGGTGACTTTTTTTTTTTTTGGCATAGTGAATGCTTTTTCAACATTCTTTGGCTTGGGATATCATTTTTGGTTTATAGTCATGCATAAGCATCATTGCTCTAAATCTACAATGAAGGCTTGTAAACCAGAGGGAAACCCCAACAAGACTTAAACAGGAAGTATAACTGCTTAAAGATAGCTGAAAATAGAATAGGCACCCTTGTGCTACAAATAGCTGTTAGTAGTTCCGTTTTCTGCTACATGTGAAATGGTTGTTTAATTTTCTTTTGGGGTTGAGCTATTTTTTTAAATGAAGTCATTGAACTAGGTGAAAGCCATGGACTTAGAAAGAAAACAAGACAAACAAAGGATACAGATATTTCATCATACAGATATTTTTAAAGGCCCATGTTTTCAGTATTTCTCTGTTCAAGTTGCATAATGTTATTAACACAAAGCTGAATTTCCCAGGCTATTGTCTTCTAACTTTGGGGCTCAGGAAATCCTGGAAAACTCAGGAGCATGACGCTGTCTGGCAGCTCCCCAGCCCTGCAGATTTCCCTTTGTAATTCAATTTTTTTGCGCCCGGAAAGCAGGCGGGCAACAGGGGTCCGTGCTAACCCTGGCTGCCTCACTTGGGTTGGAGCAGCAAGAATCTGTTTTTATAAGACCCACACACATCATGCACAGAGCAGGCTGTGTGTAGGGCTTTTTTTAAAAAAAAAACAGCAATCAAATGTTGATCTCTTTTAAAACACCTGCGCACCCAGCCTGCTCTTTGCAAGGCATGCAAGGGTGTTTTAAAAGCAGATTCTTGCTGATCTGACCCCAGCAGGAGGGGGAGCTGGCAGGGGTGATCCCCCCCCCCCGGGGTTGGAGAAGCAAGAATCTGCTTTTAAAAGACCTGTGCATGCCTTGCAAAAAGCACTTCCGTGTATGGGTCTTTTAAAGATTCTTGATGTCATAGTCAGGATCCTCCTGCTGTGTCCAGGCCGCTGGGAACCCGGCTTCCTTGACACAGCAGGAGCTGAGCACTGACTTCACCTCTCGCCTGCTCAGCGCCCTGCTGGGTCAGGGCAGCCGCTGTCCCCCCTCCCCACAGTCAGGTGGTGGTGACCAGCCATGGCCAGCCGCTTCTTTCTAGCCCCGAGTCTTGCTTCAGACACCCGACGCCTGGAGAGAAGCTGCTGGCCACTGCTCGTCGCCACCGCCCGGCTGTGAGGAGGGGGGCAGCAGCTTCACCGAGCTGTCAAAACCAGCTGAGTGGTGGTGTGGAGTGGCAGCGGCTTTACTCCAGCCCCAAGTAAGAGACTGGCCTCCACTTGCCACTGCCTCCCAGCTGGTTTTATTTGTTTATTTACAAAATAAATGGTTTTGACAGCTTGTTGAGGAGATTTTCTGCCAACCCAGCAAAAGAGGGAAGCTCTTCCCCTGCTTTGCTAGGTCCCCACAGGCTTCCCATAGGAATGCATTGAAAGCCTATTGTAACCCATTCCCTTCAGACCAGATTAATTGGTTTTCAATGCTTTCCTATGCGAAACCGCATTTTGAGTTACGAAAATTTTGAATTACGAAAGATCCGTTGGAACGGGTTAATTTCATAATTCAAAGCATCACTGTAGTTGAATTGTGATGAATGAAACCATGATTTGGAAACAGTGGTTTCATGTTGGTTTGTTACATTTGCCACAGTTATATTTAAGTACAAGTTGCTGGCTTTGAGTGTTAACACAGTCTGGGGCTAACTAAAAAATGGAAATGAAAATTTCCAAACTTCTTGTGTCTGTAATAGGGGAGAGAAGAGAATGGGTCACATGTAAGCCCAATAGTTGTCTAAGCCAATTCTTGTAATGCTTAACTATGATATAATATTGGGAGCAAACCACAACTTGTGTATACTACTACAAACCTTAATGACTCCTCTGGAAGTTGAGTCATGGCTACTGGACTTCTTTTTGAGGGATAGAAACGTTTTGCTGCTCATCCAAACAGCTTCATCAGTTTGGACGAGCAGCGAAATGTTTCTGTCTCTCAAAAAGAAGTCCAGTAGCCATGACTCAACTTCCAGATAAACTCACCTGGATGACTGAGAATCTTCACAGACATAATGACTCCTGGCAAATTCATAACATGGGTTTATAGATGACCTCCATATCAAACAGCTGGATATGCGGCTATTAAAGAAGGTAGAATGTACTTGTGGTTGGAAGCATAATATTTATTGAAAACATTTGGGACATATTAAAAAAATCACAGTATTAGATATTTCTTAGATATACTGCATGTGCAGTCGAATAACTGCACTTTATTTATTTATTTATTATTGTATTTATATCCCGCTTATCTTCTAAACAGAACTCTAAGGGGCTTTGAAAGCATTTCTAGTATAAAATTGCTACATTGCCTATGTCAAATTGATTTTAGTGACTCATACCAAGATGGTGTTGTGGTAAGGGCTGTTCGATAATAAGTGAGAGTCAAAAAGTCATACAGCTTTGTCAGCAGTTTGTTATCAGTGGTGTCTGTTAAGAACAGAAACGAGGCTTTATTTACTGTTTGAATGGACAGTCCCTGTATAATTATCATTAGTACTGTCTGTAGGGATAGGAGAGTGTGTTGTTGTTGTTGTTGAAAGATTGGACCGAGTAACTGCTCTTGGATCTCTTCTCCCAAAACACTTTCCAAAGCAGAGGATGTGTACACAAGCTGACTAACAACGTATGTCTTGATGTAAAGCCAGTTTTCTCCATTAGAGTAAAAGGGAGGCAAAGGAAATGACTCTGTGTCTGTATTTCAAAGGGGAAGGGAAATTGGTCGGTAGAAGTTGCGTTATTTGATGGTGTAAGAAAAAGAGAACATTCCTTTTACATTGCTTGTGCAACAGAGAAACATTTCATGCCTGGGTTACTAGGTCAAAAGTGGCTGGTGTTATCCCATTCTTATTAAGCTGCTTGGAAT
>JAHTLZ010000237.1:7663920-7679741 GCA_023846285.1 Phrynocephalus versicolor | reverse complement strand
TCTTTCTTTCTTTCTTTCTTTCTTTCTTTCTTTCTTTCTTTCTTTCTGTCTGTCTGTCTGTCTTTATTTCTGGAATTTTTATTCTTAAAGCGCAGACTTCTTTTGGGGTTTTGGGGTACAGAGCTATAGACCCTGACTGTGAGGGCAGTGACTTTCATTTAATATTCCTGTAAGCTGAGTTTCTTGAAAAGAGGTTATTTCTATTGCACAAGATGCAGAGGAAGGCTGATACTTCACGTCCATCTCATTGCTGTTCGCGGTCCCCCTGGGAACCGGTACAAAGAAATCTAACCGCACATTCATTGTGGGACGAGGGGAGTTCATCCCGACCACGCCCCCTGAACTGCGATCTAAGCGGGATGAGCGATTCTCCTCCCTGGCCTCAGGAATCTCCTCATCTCACTTCTCGTTCCGATACGAGTGCTCATGAGGTAAGGCTCATCACGCAATGTGCCATTCTCCATCTAGTGGCAGGAGTGGGAAATGCCATTTGCCAGTACATTCCTTATGGAGTCAGCAACACAGTGCAAAGAGATTTAAAGACAAATGCCTCAAACTTAGCTCCGTAACGCATCGAACGCAAGGCTTCGGAGAATCGAAACATTGAAAAACAAAAGGTTGGGCAGGGGAAAAAACAGAGAACAAAGGCATGGAATTTCACATCTCATCACGGAACGAGGACGTCCGGAATCAGTCATGCTGGTATCATCAATCATGCCCATGCGTACACGGAAACAGGGACAGAACCGCAAGAAGACCACGTGACTGCGACCAACATCAACACACAACGAACTTCCTCCTGGGACAAGAGTGGACGTGAAGTAACCGTCGAAGTCATACTATAATATTTTACACATTAATACTTTAGTTTATTATCAAGTAAAGTATTTATCAAGTCAAGCGCTAAGTGTGCAGAACTGTTGCTGTGCAACAGCAATTACAGCCCTTTCCTAAAGGCCTTCCTCATGATAACCGAGGGAGAAGTGGCAGGTTTAGCTCAGAGAGGGAAAAACGTGTGATCCCACAAATGTTGTTGAGCTGCAGTTCCCATCAGCCCCTTCCAGCAGAGCCAGTCCAGTTAAGATTATGTAAGTGAATTACTTTTCTCACATTGTGTATCTAAACTTATTCTTAACACTTATATATAAGCAGTCCCTAACTCCCTTAACCAAGTCCCTGACCAGACCCTCTGTCTCTGACAAACACTTTGCCCTGATGCCAACTGCTCTCTAGAGCAGGGGTCCTCAAACTAAGGCCCGGGACCCAGATGCGGCCCCCTAGGGTCCTGAATCCGGCCCCCAGGAACAATTGCAGACCCACCCACACACTCTCTGCTTTGTGCGCAAGCCAGTGCCCACAGCTGCTTCTATTGCTGAGCAGTTCAAAATGGTGGGCTAAGCTTCCCCCACTTCCGCCCACCCCCCAGATGATTAGCACACTGGCTAGTGGGACAGTTCAAAGTGGGAGGGCCACGGCAAGGTCCTCTGCTCCCCCCACCCTCTGCCCAGATGGTGGGAGTGCCCAGATGGTAAGAGTGAAAGAGTATTACAGTACTCTGTCTTTCTGCCATATGAGGACTCCCAGCCTGTGAACCAGGGCTTAGAGTGTTGTGCTGCCATGCTCACTGTGGTCTACAGAGGGTCCCTGGTTGCTCCTTCCTTTCCCTCAGCAGCACCCCCCCTACTCAGTGAAGGAGATGGAGCCGGAGGGAAGCTGGCAGGTGATGGAGAAGACGTGAGGCAGGGGGTCAGCTGAGCTCTGACCGTAAAAGCAGAGGAAGCTTGCAAAATCAGATGGTAAGTTCCTATGGGTTCACCTTCTGCTTGCCTTCGCAACAGTCAGAAAAAATGAGGAGGGACCAAAGTCAGCTTCTTGACTGAAACACTGGTTGGAGATGCTCTAGTTGGCATGTTGCTGAAGGAGCCTGTGGTCTGGGTGTTGGATCAGGCCCTCTAATGTCATGTGCAGGTATGTGTTTGTGTGTGTGAGCTGGTAGGGGAGAACTTACTTGTCATCCCCAAAACTGTTTCCTATCCTGGATTTAGAGAAATTAGTTCAGAAAAGTAGTGTTCAATTGTGGCCATTTTCTAGTGCTTATCTAGAGACTCATAACTATTGTTCGGTTGAAGACATATTGCTTGTTTTCTCTTGCTCCTTGCCTGGTGAGAATGAGTCCTTGTTTCCAGACTAGGAATAAAGATTGCAACTCATTCTGTGTAAGCAAATTTGTAGCTGCCTGATCTTGCAGATGGCTTTGCAGGAGTTAGCCATCTTGCGAAGAAGGCTAGAACTTGGATGGGAGACTACCAGGGAATACCAGGTGCTGTAGGCACCTGGAGTAGGAACTGGCAAGCCACTCCAGTATTTCTGCCAAGAAAACTCCTTGGACATGGTGTCATGAAGAGTCGGTCAGGACTGTAACAACACAACAATTTATAAATTTAAGTTGCACTGGCTAAATCCAGTGCTGGTCCCAACTAGAGCAGATCCAATGAAATGAGGGAGACTGATTTAAGTCACAAATACTGTAATGTAAAATGGATACAACATTCATTTGCTGCCATTGTGTCTGCTCTCGACTAGGATCAACATTGGATCTGGCCCTCTGTTTACACTAAGCAGTTCTTTCCCCTCCTCTTTTGCAGGTTCCGGTTGCACATTGTTTGGGACCTCCAAGACTTTATAAGAGAAAATTCTGTGCTGTGTGCAGGAAGGTACTAGAGTCCCCAGCGTTTCGTTGTGAAGGTAAGGCTGTATCCTGATGATGACCTTTTGACTGTCGCTCTCGTACTGGTATGACTTGTTTTAAAGCCATCTAACAGTGTCAAAGAAAAACGTGGCATGACTTTTATTGACGGACATAATTTTGAATCTGGAAGAGTGGGTGGAGGAAATGGCGTGAAACCTGTACTTCCCCACACTCTGTAACATAGTACAGAAATGTTACTGTGGTTGTGTCTTGACAGCATGTGCAGTTTCTTGGGGAAAGTCGGTGGTTTTGCAAGAGAAAGTGGTTTCCAAAATCAAAATTCTAATAAAACTTCATATAAATGCAGAACACCTTTTTATGACGTCAAGCCATCATTGCCAGTAAGGCCAGGGAAGAAAGGGCCCTTCCCGGTGGAAACTCCTGGTTCCCTTCCTGGTTTTGTTTTTAAGCGGGTAGGCAAAGATCTTTCTAGTCAAGTGGGTATTGGGCAGCAGACTTTGCTTATTATTGCAAAAGAGAGTTTCAATAGAGCGAGAGCTGGCATATTTTATTTGCCCAAGTCCTGTTCTGTAGCTGTGCAAGTGAAAGAGATAACTTGTAGCTGCTAATTGTTGCCCATTTTTGATTCCTCACTAATTGATTCCTCATTCATGGACTGTGCACCAAGGCGCCTGACTTATTAGTTAGCATCGGTGCACATTTAGCATCTTGTGCTGTTTCCGTTCCAGCAGCATAAAGATGGAAAGGGATTTGAGTGATTGTTTCTTTTGTTGGTTCATAAATTGGCAACGTCAGGACCAAGAGCAGGGGTCTTTGGCAAGGACGGAAGGTTCAGGTTATTAAGATTCCAACTTCCAGAATTCATCAAGAATTCACTAGTCAGATGGCTTTGCAGGGGTTAACCAGCTTCCTGGGAGGGGTAGCTCTTTGTGAAGCACTCTCTGTAGAGCATAAGGGGCAGCAAGACTACCACCCCTGGAAATTTTGTGATGCCTGTGAAACTTTGTGACTCCCTGGAAGCACCGGGGGTGTTGCCACTTTTTCAAAAAAGATAACTAGGCTGCCAGAGGCATCCATGGGGACATGGAAAGCTGGTCTCCCATTATTTAGTCTGGAGAATTTTTGAGGAGTTCTGCGTGTTAAGAGTGCAAGATATCCCAAATCCCATCCCTAGTCTTTTCTATGCAGAGAGTGTTGTGCAGGTAAGGCTCATATTAGATGGGACACATCCATTCAATTAGAAGTTGCTTTATTATTTTTTTAAAACTCTGAATTGAGACACAGAGCCTTTGATTCTAGCCCAGATCTTGGCAAGGACATCTAGGCCCCCAGGATGTCCACTTTATTTTTCAAGAAGCAATTCCCTCAATTGCAAAGCATTGTCAGACCGTGTGCAATTCCATCTTCTTAGCCTACTTCCGAAGCTTGAGTTCACAGTGATTCAACTGTTGGACCTGCCTTATGACGACAATGAAGTCTTTTAGGAGGAAAATGTGAAACAAGAAAAATGTAGCTACAACCCAATACAGAACAAATGCAGAGATGTGCTCTTCTTCCATTTTACTCTCTTTATTTCCAGTGTGTGAGCTACATGTGCATACAGATTGTGTCCCATTTGCTTGCAGTGACTGCCGCCAGTGCCATCAAGATGGTCACCAGGACCACGTAAGTACCGTGTTTTTTCTTAGAAGGACGTAGCGGGTCAATTGCCCAGGAGGAGCTTTTCTTCTAAAGAAGGGCTGGGGAACTGTGTTCGAGTGGGAAGACCAGTAGGCGGCGGTAGAGTTGGGAAGAATGAGGGAGGAATCCTCATGTTATCCTCTACGGCAGTGGTGGTGAACCTTTTCGAGACCGAGTGCCCAAACTGCGATGCAAAACCCACTATTTTTTTCCCGCAAAGTGCCAATACAGCAATTTAACCTGAGTACAGGTGGCTGTGAAGGGGCGATTTTGGGTGCCCACAGAAAGGGCTCCGAGTGCCACCTTTGGCACCCATGCCATAGGTTCGCCAACACTGCTCTACAGGGAGCACATGGGCTATCCATGGGCTGGGCAATGCTCAGAGGATTCCCCTTATGTTCCAAGTCCAGAGGTAGTCTCTCTCTCCCCCTCTCTCTTTTTAGGTTAGTGTTCCAAAGCCTCTGCCAATAATTAAAAACAAAGCACATAGACTCCCCCCCCCGTAATATTTTGCGTTCATTTTTTTTTCACATGCCGCTAGCTACTGTGCCTATTTTAACCCCTCTGTGTGCAGCATGCCTTCTTACCAAGTGCAGGTATATTTTTGCAACCACTGGTTCATTTCTCCTTCTCGTAGGATACATACCATCACCACTGGAGGGAGGGGAATCTTCCTTCAGGGGCACGTTGCAAAGTCTGCAAGAAGACATGTGGATCTTCAGAGGTGCTCTCGGGCATGAGATGTGAATGGTGTGGCATTCTGGTATGTCCGTCGGGGGGTCCTTTTTTCTTTCTAAATTTTGTGCTTTTTCTTATGCTCCCACCCACCACCCCAGGATCTTCCTCTTACAATAAAAATGAAATATATGTATGTTTTTGGGGACTCAACAGCCACAAGGATATTTTTATTAATCGCAACAAAATACAGAAATACTCATAGCGTCACAAAGCAACGGGCATATCCTTGGAAACCATCATGGCCTACAGCAATAAATGGTCACTTTATTCTACAGTAAAAATAAAGAGATAATTATTGGGCTGGAGGGCCATGGCAATATATTTCATATCAAAGATAATACTTAAATACTTAAAAATATAATAGAGCAGTGTGTGTCATCTGGAAAACTATCACGGCGGGTGTCTATAAATAGTCACTTTCTTGTTTAAAAATATCCTGTTAAATAGCATAGCACATTCTTCTGCAAATACATCCTTAATGGGATAGGAAATACTGTACATGTTGAAAACAGCAAATAAATCACTCCAAGTATTAGAGCTGATTTTCTTTAACTTCAGATAGGCCTTTTGTTTCTGAATTACCGCTTTATCAGAACAATGGTAATTCTGTGGAATGTGTTGTTGGAAAATTGTCTTGCTGCCTCTGCACACTCTGCTTCAGGCTATTTCATTTCTTCGTTAGCTTTTTATCTTTTTGGGAATTATATGAACATGGGAAGCCAGCTTCTGGTCAGACCTGTATCTCGGTAGATGCTGTGACTGGAGGCAGATGCAGTAAATGGAGATGCCTGAAGGTTGAACCTGGGGCCTTCTCCATGCAGAAGATGTTTTCTGCCACTTCCCATATGTTTTTGCCAAAGACATTTCTGTTCAGATATGCTCGTGGCCATACTAGATGCTGTAGTTTGAGACCGTTCTCTTTAAATGTTGGCCTGACCCAGTCATGTGCAAATCATGTGGGATGTCCTTTTAAAATCACAGTGAACCTGCCGGTTGAGTGCAGATCCTTTCCAGAGATGCTACACATCCCCCTTCGTATGAGGAGCAGCGTAGAAATCTAGGAATGTTTATTGATTGATTGATTGATTGATTGATTGATTGATTGATTATTGAATTTATATCCCGCCCATCTTCCCAAGGGAACTCTGGGCGGCTTACAATTTAGTCTTACAAAGAGAAGGTTGAGACGGGATATGATAGCAATGTTTAAATATCTGAAAGGATGTCATATTAAGAGGGGGCTGGCTTGTTTCCCATGGCTTCAGAGACTAGGACACGGGGCAATCGTTCCAAATTACAGGAAAAGAGATTCCTTTTGAACATTAGGAAGAACTTCCTGACAGTTAGAGCTGTTCAGCAGTGGAATATGCTGCTATGGAGGGTGGTGGAGTCTCCTTTGGAGGTTTTTAAGCAGAAGCTGGATGGCCATCTGTCAGAAGTACCTTGAGGGGGGTTTCTGCATGGCAGGAGGTTGGACTGGATGGCCCTTGAGGTCTCTTCCAACTCTTTGATTCTATGATTCTTCCAACTGAGCTTTAGATGTTTTTGCTCAGCTGGGCAAGAAAGATATTTGTTTATACCTTGGTTCAATCATCAATCCAAATGGAGTCTGCAGCAAAGAAATCAGAAGAGACGGAGACACAGAAGGGCAGCAGTGAAGATCACCAGATATATGGATGTGTCACTGGAGACCAAGACAAAGATCACCTATACCAGTGGTAGTGAACCTTTGGCATTCCAGATGTTTTAGATCACAACTCCTAGAATTCCAAGCCTGTATTGCCAATGACAAAGGACTGTGGGAGTTGTGGTCCAAAACTTCTGGAGTGCCAAAGGTTCACCACCACTGACCTATGCTCTTGTATTTCCAGTCACCCTGTATGGGTGTGAAAGCTGAACAGTTAAGAAAGCTGTCAGAAAAAAAATCGATTCTTTTGAAATGTGGTGCTGGAGGCGAACTTGGCAGATCAAATCAAACCTGAACTATCTTTGGAGCCAAAATGTTGAAACTGAGGCTGGCCTGCTTTGGAAATTATTATGTGAGGCAGTGGCCTCTTTAAGCAGGGAAATGGACTGTGCCACACTACAAAAAATGTTCAGGAATGATTTAAGGATCAGGACAAAGAGGTCCAAGTGCCACCTTGGCCTCCAAATTCCTCAGATCTCAGTCCAGGAGGTGTTAGAACACAATATCTAATCCACGGAGGCCCCACCTTGTATGAAGTTAAAGGATCTACAGCTAACGCCTTGGTGTCAAATACCACAAGCTATTTCAGAGGTCTAGCCATCACTATTTGGCCCTTGTTAAAAGCACTCGGATCTTTTCACATGCCCATATTTCCTGCTTCCAACACATGAATTTCAATGACTGGCTGTTCACTCGCTGCCTTATGCCATCCGGTGACTGGTGCTATTGTAACAATATAATCAGTGCTATTCATTTCATCTGTCAGTGGTTTTAATGCAGTGGCTGATCAAAGTGTGTTGATTAATATTGTGTCCTACTTGGCAAAGTATGAAAGTATTGGTATTCACTAATAGTGGTTCACATTTTAGTTTGTGTGCTACTCATTAAAATAGAAAAACAAAGAGATATTTTTTTTTAAAATTGTTTTTATAAATGAATTGAAAGGTCTTCCAGTTGTGTAGAAAAATAGACTGCTCCATCTCTATTTACATAGCTTTTGGAATCATATCAGTGTAATTCATGTGAATTTCTTTGTTTTTCTACATATTTTTCCTCCCTCTGAAATCAGGTGGAAACCCTGAGATCTGTGCAATAGCCTGAACTCACATGAGAAACCAAATTTGAGGAAGTCTGTTTTCAAGTATTGCCTCTCTTCTGAGGAGATGGGAAATGCTACTGAAATATGACGTGTTCCTTAGCATATAAAATAGAACATGCCTTTAAAAAGAAGAATTACCTTTGCCAAACGTCACAGCTTTGCTTTTGGTTATGCTTGGCATTGCCATGCATTTGCTGTCACAGGTTATATGAGATGAGTGTTGTTTCATTTAACTGTTGTGAGTAAGTGGGTGATCATTTGCTGCCATGTGTTAAAGCAACTGGGTGCTTGGTGTTTCCACAGGCTCATGCTGCTTGCTGTGTGATTTTACCCCCAGAATGTACATTTGGAAGACTAAGAAACATGATGCTTCCTCCAAACTGTGTCCAGTTGCTTTCTCGCAACTTTAGTAAGATGCACTGTTTTCGGATATCAGAAAGCTTACAAACAGAAACAGGTAAAGTTCTGATTGTCACCTGATATGAGTCATACCTAAATGTGATACTTGAAAGTAAAGGAAATGCGTAACAGGTGGACAGTGGGAAGTGGGTGATCCCCAATGAAATAGTTGTGAATCATGATATACAGTATCTTACAAAACTACTGTTCAAATGCCTGATGTATCTTGATACTTTGCGGTACCTTTCCATGGCATTTTTTTTCTATAGAAATACTTGCTAGAAATTTAATATTCTGAAGCTTTAAATGAGAAAGTGGCTTCATTGCAAACCATAATCATGATATCTGGGAGTTCCATGATGGCAACTGGACTTCTTTTCTTGTGGGATTGAAACATTTTGCTACTCATCCAAGTGGCTTCTTCAGTCTGAGAAAGGTTGGTGGAAGGCTTCCAATTTATAGTTCATATTGGTTCTTCTTCATGGTCTTCTGTGATTGCACACAATGGGTTAACGTGTGCCAGCACGGTAGACCTCGGAATCTTCTAGAAAGTTATAACAAGTGAAGGACCTCCCACCCTATAAAGGCAGGCTCTGCCCTCCTCCTACCTCAGTTCCTTCTTTTCCGCCGCTTCGGTAGCACCTCTTGTCTTCTTCTCGTGAGTCTTAAAAAAAAAAGGACTTTTAAAATTTTCATTATTATTTTTATTATTTTTTATTATTCAGAAGGAACCTCCCCCTCCTTTTTTTCTTTAATTTTCTTTCCCCCTTCCCCCTCAGGGGGACGGAGTTCCCTTCCCGCCAAAAAAATTATGGCCTTTGCCGTGCCTTTTAAGCGCTGCAGTTCTTGTCAGAACAAAATAGCCATTTCCGATGGACATTCCCTCTGCCTTTTTTGTTTGGGAGAGGGACATCTACATTTGGCGTGTCCCCATTGTAGAAATTTTGCGAAGGCCACCCCGCCTTAAACGGCTCAAATATAATCTCTGGGAGCAATCTCTAACTCCCATAATGGCTTCCTCCTCGGCGACCTCCGATCTCCCTCCGAATCCTGCTCTCGCCGCCCAACCCTCCACCTCTACTGGAGATCAGCCGGCAGCACCAAGAGCCAAATCCCGCTCCTCAGCAAAATCTAAATCATCCAAAGCGGACAAATGAGCTCACAAGCTGGCGGCTAGATCCAGCCCCCTGCTGCCTCATCTAGAAGCCACCCGAGACCTCCTGAGACAACAGAGGCTGAGCAAGGCAGACCTGAGAGGGACACCGCTTCTATGAGGAGCCCTGGCTCGCTCGTCTGGGGAGATCACTCTTCGGAGTTGCCGGCGCTTATGCAAGGTGCTCACGCCCTGCCAGTAGACTGCAGAAGCGCCTCCCTGGCGTCATTTTTTCCAGCTGCTCAACTGCGGCATACGACCCCGCCCGATTTACAACGGTGGTGGCGCCGCTACTCCAGCGCGCTTTCCACCTCGCGCTCACCGCACTGTGCCATCAGAGGGGACGGAGGAGATCACTCCCCTATCTCGAGGCGCTCTGGCAATGACCGACGACGTCGCCGCTCGCAACGCTCTGCATCTCACTCTCGTCATCGCTCTCACTCCCGCGACCGCCCGTCTACCAGAGGATGCAGGCAGCGCGCTTCCACCTCCTCTGACAGGTTGCACACGCCTTCCCGCTGAGACACCTCCCTTTAAAGGCAGTGCTGGGGAGAAAAGATTCTGTGCCCTGTAGACTTTTAGAATGACCGTTTGGTCGCTATCAAATCCAAAAGATGGGGGACTTGAGGACTGAGGGTCACACGTGGCCTGTTTCTGTAGGCCCGACAGCAAGTGTGTAGATGGGTGTCAGTTTTCTATCGCATTTTTATATAATAATAATAATAATAATAATAATAATAATAATAATAATAATAATAATAATAATAATAATAATAATAATAATAATAAACAACCTTTATTGTCATTGTACAACCAGTGTACAATGAAATTGGCTGAGCCTCCCTCCCTCCCCCCAACACCATCCCACTAAAAAGCCATTCAATCTGATATCACACTGTGTGCTTGCTGCACAACTCGCCAGCCCCACGAGTCTATCACGTGTTGTCACGTCCCGTTTAACAGTCGAACAGCCCACAGATAAAAACTGTTTTTTAGCCTGTTGGTACGGCTTGCTATACTTCTGTATCTCCTATCAGAGGGTAGGAGAGTATAGAAGTGCTGACCGGGGTGTGATTCATCCCTGATGATTTTCCTTGCTCTCCTAAGACAGCGGTCCCTGGCGATGCCATCCAGTGGACTCAGGGGACAGCCCATGATGTTTTGTCCTGTGTTCACTACCCTCTGTAAAGTCTTTCTGTCCGCGGCTGTCAAACCAGCATACCAGACTGTAATGCAGTACGTAAGGACACTTTCTATTGTAAACCAATAATTTCAAGAAGAAATTATGCTGCTAGGAAACTCAGTTGTCTTTAATAAGGTGTGGATGGTGGCAAAACACCTGTTAAAGCCAGGAGTGGGTTGCATTTCCATTTGGAAGGAGTGGTGAAAAATAGCCCTGTCCCCCAGGATACTATCCACTCTGGGACAGAAGGGTCTAGACGTGTGATTCTTAGGTGTTGTTTTGTTGGCTAGCAAGCCATGTCCGGTAAGTTCTTTATGGCACAATATAAATATGCTGGTCATGTGAAGCATTAAAAAAATATCAAGGCTTCCTGGAAATTGACTTTTAACAGAAGGTGGATCATTAGAATTTCATTAAATATCAAGGCCAGTTGTTGCGAAGATACACTTCTTTTTATTGTGCATTACTAAAGCAGATTAAAAAGATCTGCTGATGTCTACAAGCACAACTAATGCCTTGGGCCCCTATTTAACAATTTCTTAAATTTGTATCCTGTATTGGGAATGTTTTATCTTTGGGCCTCTGAAGATGAATTGTGGCTCCTTCTGAATTGTGGTTCACACTGCCGTCTTAAACTAGACAGTTACTGAGTCCCATAGAACTCAAATGAAACTTGGAAATAAAATACTTAATTTGCCCTCTTAATGCCAGTGGTTGTGGTTGTTGTGGGGTGGGTTATAGTTAAACAAGAACCTCAGTTCATATTAACAATGGCTAAGGACAGCACTGAAAGTTCCCTTGTGTGCTATTATTGGGGAAGTGGGTTTATTATGAGACAGGAACTTAAGTTTTCATGACTGGCTTTTATTTATTTAATTGCAGTCTCTCGTGTATTGAGATCTTATTGTTTGTTCTGCCCTATTATGGGCCCATCATGAGAAGCAAGGGTTCTCTGACAAAGGCAGTAATGCTTGGAAAGGTGGGAGGCAGCAGGAAAGGAGGAAGACCACATGTGAGATGGACTAACTCCCTAAAAGGAAGCTAAGGCCTTGAATTTGCAAGAGCTGAGCACGGCTGTTGATAACAGGTCATTTTGGAGATCCTACGTTCCAGGGGGTCACCATAAGGCAAAAGTGACTTGATAGCACATAGCAACAATTGAGGGGAGTAAAAGGACAACTTAGACATTTTTAATTGAGATTTTAAGGCTTATATGTCCAGGATATCTAACCTGTGGATTTCCTTGGAATTGGCCTGGATGATACTTAGGATCTTTTTGAGCCTCTCACTTTTTATGATTATGTGCATTAGAGACATAAAAACACTGTTTTTTAAAAGTGTATATACAGACAGCACTATATGATGCAGATTTTACTGTTCTTATAAAAGGTTTTTCAAAGGCTTAATATGTGTCATTAATACTGTAGTGTACAACGTGTATACTAGGCTATTTTTTCCCCTGAAATGATGGCATGAAAAATTAAGGGGCATCACAAGTAAGCCTTTCCAGGGGGTGGGAGTGGGGTAGGGGTGAAGCCAAACTGACCTTGCTGCTCCCTTTTCGTGTTCTGAAGACTCCTCTCTGCTTTGTTTTTGAAGAGTACTTAGGTTTGCTGGGGGGGTGGGGAGGGAATAATGTGTTGCCTGCATACTGTAATTAAAAACTGTAAACTGCCCAGAGACTACTTGACATGGTATGGGGTGGTATATAAACAGAACACTTTGCTTTTACTCACTGCTTCACATTGCTGCCGAGTGTCATTTCTTCAGTATTGTCACATGAAACGATACACTAAAATATTTACAAAATGTGAGGGAGTGTACTCACTTATGGGATATACTGTATGAATTGCACCTTTGGATTTTGGGATTACTCACTGTTTGACATTTCTTTTTAACCTGCGAGTAGATTTCATCCTGTGAAGGCATACAAGCTAAGATAATTCATCAATCACTTAAGAAATTTTATATATATATAAGGCAGACATTCCGTCTAGCAGCATAACAGAATATGTGAAGAATATTATTTTCCAATTGAATCAATGATACTGGTGTGTTGATATTCTTGATGGTTCCAGCTAAGTATTCTGGAAAGGGGAATATTGGACATCCTTGGTCCAAATCATCTGCGCATAGCTGTGTACCACAAACAATGTAACTTTTGGAGGCAAATTACCCCATATTAAGAGATAGTTGTATGTCTCAGCCTGCAGCTGATAACATCTGCAATAATCTGTTAATTTGAGGGAGTTTGCTTCCAAATGTGATGCTATTTCATAGCTATTCAAGATGGTTTTGACCATTGTTTTCACTGCCATACTTGAAACAAACAACTCTTTTGAGACACACACATCTAAAAAAAGACCCTTTTCTCTCCATAGATGATGATGATGTTGTCGATAGTTCAACACAGCTATCACAGAAGGAATCCCAGGTTTCAACAGATTCGGGTAAGTAGTATTTTATTAGACTGAGATTATCTTTTTTGCAGAATAAGAGCTATAGCTATGGCCATTTTCTGTTTGCAAAACATTATTACAATCCAGGCTCAAGAAGTTGGTAGAAAAACCATAATACACTACGAGCAGCAATAACTTTAGCTAGCCATCTCTTGATATTGTACCAGAAAATAATCAAGATTTCGGAAAAAACGCTGAAGAATTGATATGTTAATGCATTCTTGAAGGCTTTCACGGCCGGGATCTGATAGTTGTTTTGAGTTTTTGGGGCTGTTTGGCTGTGTTCTGGAAGTTTTTCTTCCTGACGTTTCACCAGACTCTGTGGCTGGCCTCTTTAGAGGGCAAGGAACTCAGGAACTAGGGGTTCTCTCTGGTCCTGCATAGGAAAGAGGAAACTTGACCTATGCAGGACCAGTGCTGGAACAATAGTCTTAGAAGTCTAATGTTTTGAAAATAACATTTTAAAAATAGCTTTGGTGAGACTTTTTCATTAAAAATGTAGACATTGGTGTGTCCTTTACAGAGAATATATTCCCAGATCTCCTGCTCTTTCAAATTCAGAATTATACTAGGTAGCCCAACCATGGCTTTATAAATGCTTTTGTCTGTAAAACCTACAAGCTTTACTTAACTTATCCGAGAGTCATGGCACTTTTCAAGGTTTCAGATGGACACGGACTAAGACCAATAGGCAGTCCAAGGCAATGGACTGGGGCCATTGCTCTAGTAAAAAGCTCAGTTTTTTTCTTTGCTAAACGTCTTTGAAAACCAGTGTATCAAGGCAGCATGCATCAAGTCCAGTTTGTATCACAACATAATATTAGAAAGCAACGCATGTACTTTCCCTGCAGTGTGTAGTGTGGTTCTAAAGTAGTGAGGAAAGAAAACATCAAGATATGTAGGGTATAAAAAGGCATAGCCTTTTTATTTGACCTCTTTCAAAATGCTTTGAGATCTGTTGGCATGACATAAATCAGTGCAAAACAGAAGTCTATGATAATTTCTTAATTTCAGGTGAATTCAGTATCTTATCTGAATCTGAATCTTATCTGAGTCTGAAAACATACCTAGCATGGTGGTTTGGTAACGCATGTTAAAATATATTTTTTTCTGGGGTTCTTCCCTTTTGGTATGCTGTATACAGTGGTACCTCGACCTACATTAATCCGTTCTGAATGCATATGTCGAACTATTTGTAAGTCGAACAGTTGTTTCCCATAGGAATGCATTGAAAATCAATCAATCCATTCCAGAGGTTGGAAAAAAGGCAAGAAAGGGAACAGATTAATTGGTTTCCAATGCATTCCAATGGGAAGGCTGTCCCAACCCCCCTCCATCCAGGGCAGCCAAAGGCTGCTCTCAGTAGCCCCGCCAGACAGCTGACTTTGACAGGTCTGACCTGTCTGGCGGTTGGGACAGCAGCCTTCTGCTGTCCTTGATTGAGAGAGATCGCCCACTGATCTTCGACCAGCCTAGGTGCCTTGCAAGGGAAGCGCTTACCTCTGGCCTGGCCCAATCGATCTTCAGACAGCCCTGAGATAAGTGCTAAGGATGAAAAATGTTGTGCCGTTTTGTTAGCTAACAAAACGAAACGGGGACACACCATTTTGTTAGTTATGAAATGATCTGACTTTTTTCTGTTGAAATGAACTGATTTGTTTCTCTGTAAAACAGCTCCCCTGGGTCCTAGAGACACCAAATTTGGTGTGACCCTTCCTTGGCCTCTCCCCTTGAAGCCTTCCAAATTTGGAGTGATTTAGGGTCTGGGGGAGCGAGTTATTTAACTCCAAATTGGGTGCCCCCTGTAAAAAAACCTTTCTAAGTGCAAATTTCTGTGCTTGATAATACTGATTCCAGGCAGCTAGCAGCATGGACATTGCTGTGGAGCTTCCTCAAGCTATCCCCTTGAAGCACCCCCAATTTGGAGAGGTTTAGGGTACAGGGGGCCAAATTATTAAACTTCAAATGGGGTGCCCATAGAAATCCATTTTAAAGTTTTTTTGTGGGGGGTTGGAGACAGGGAGTGGTTTGCTAATCGCCTCATGGCAGCAGGGTATATAGGAGGCTGGTCTGCTTTCGGTTTTGACTGTGGTGGAGTGAGTTAGGAGGCAGATGTCTCTAGCAGTAGTGTTAGCTTAACACAGTTGTTTTGGCTACCTTCTTCACTGCTGCTCTTTGCTGTGCTGAGAAAAGCAAAGCTGCTTTGTGTGTGTTGTGTGAGTGGACAAAGAGGGAGTGGTTTGTGTGCGTGTAGAAAAGAGAGCTTTTCTCTCTGTGTGTACTGGTCTCTCTTTGTCTCAGAGAGCAGCCAGCTCATCTGTTCTTTTTGGGAGGGTTGGGTTGAGGGATTTTGGGCAGGCTTTCTTTATATTTTTCTTTTCCCCTTTCCACCACCTTGAAAGTGCATTCCGTCCCACCCACCCACATTATTCTCTGTCCACCACCCACCTGTACCAGGTCTCCCATTCTTTTCTAACCCCCCCCCCCATTTTTGTAACTATGTGTTTCTCTGTGCTGAGAGAAGCAGATGCAGCTTTTCTTCTTTTCTGAAAGAATCTGTTCTGTTTGGGAGGGCTTCATCAGGGGAGGGAAATTAGGCAGGGTTTCATTCTAATAATAAAAATTGGGCAGGCTTTCTTTATTATATTATATTATATTATATTATATTATATTATATTATATTATATTATATTATATTATATTATATTATATT
>JAHTLZ010000237.1:7645756-7663910 GCA_023846285.1 Phrynocephalus versicolor | reverse complement strand
TTATATTATATTATATTATATTATATTATATTATATTATATTATATTGTGTATATCTTTTCCCCCTCCTACCCCATTGAAAGTACAAGTTTCCTTCCCCCAAAACACACACACACACACACACACACACACACACACACACACACATATTGTTATTCCCACCACCAACCAGAACCGGCTCCCCTGATCTTCAGACCCTCTGCATTTGTTTTTGAGTCTGCAAAAGAGATCAAAGCAACCAGGAAGCAGGAGGAGGAGGAGGCATTCGGCAGTGAACTCTGCTCTCTGCAGCCCTGCCGGAGAACCAATTTTGACAGGTCCAACCTGTCAAAGTCAGCTGTCTTGCGGAGCTGTAGAGAGCCTTCGTAAAAGTCGATTTTTTTTGCTGTTGAAGCAATCGTAATTTGAGGTGTCACTGTATTTAGCATTCTCTATTATCTGTGGATTTCAGTATCCACGCTAGCCCATGGATATGGGAGTCTTACTGTACAACAGGTTTTCATCTACTGGCTTGACTTTCTTGACCAAGGACTTATCTGGGCTTAATAATAATCTGCTACTTAGTCTTCTTTCTCTCAGCCCAACCCCAGATTTATTGATGATACTTTTATTCCCAAATCATCTTGTGGATGGGATCTCCTTTGACAGTTACGCAGTGGAAGAAACCCATCTGCTAACTTGGAGTGCTTTATAGGTTACATTTGTTAGACACACCAGCCCTTAGAGACTCATTGGTTTGTTTTTGCTGTGTGGGTTTTCAGTAGCACATTATTTGTTTTGAAGCATGCAATTTGTTACAGTGTTAGAAGGCTGGTATTTCTGTTTAGAATGCAAGATATTCCAGTATGTTGTCATTTCAGCTGGTAGGGCGTCATCGTCTGTTGGATAACCAGTGCAGGATTAGATAAAACTGGTTGGTTTCAAACTTCACATGAAATTAGATTAGTTTCAATGGGGGGATCAGCAGTTTTGAAATAAAAAAAAATTATTTCTATATTTCTATACTGTTGACAGTTTCTATACTGGTAACAATAAAGTATAAAGCAGAACTGATAAGATAGAAGAAGGAAAATTCATTTAAATTCTGCGTCAAAGATGCTTCCTTGTTTCATAGTAATAAAGCAAGATTTGGTTGGAACCTGGGAAACTGTATTACATGTTAACCGTTCCACATTAATGTAATTAATGGAAATAGAATAAAGGTCCTGTAAAGATATAATTGAAAATATTTTTAAGATGTTTTAGTAAATGAATTTTATGCATTGTATTAAATGTTCAAATACTTTTATTCTTCTAGGCAAACAAATACTAAAAATATATGATGGGAATGATGCGGTAAAACGCAACCAGTATCGTCTGATTACTGTCCCAAGGATTGCAAAAAATGAAGAAGTTGTGGTAGGAGAGCCAGTTATTGTTACTCATTTCTGTGTGTCCTAAAATAAGATATTAAAGTGTGAACTGCTATTTATTTGCTAAACAGTCGACACTGGAAATTTTAATTCACTTTGATGATTGTTGAAAATTGAAAAGTTTAATTTCCAAAATGAACAGTAGGATTTACAGAGTTCCTTTGCTGTTATCTCCTAATGGGACAGTTGCCACTGGCTTCTTCTGAATTATATATATATATTTGGTTGCTTTAAAATTATCTTCCCTTGCTGGTATTTTTTTAAATGCAGATGGCAAATTCCTGTTAGCTGGGAATAATAAAATCTAATCCATCTGAGAACTATGAGGCTGAGGGAGATTATTTGTCCTAAATCATAGGATTTCGTGTGCCTATTCGCTTAAAAACAAACACCCATATATAACAGTCCTTGGTGAAGAGTAAGTAGTTTAGTACATAGGAGTAGAGGTGGACCACAGTTTGGTGGTTCAGCCTAAATTGGTATGGTACCTGAGCAGGTGTTCTGCAGGCGCTGTGCTTCGCTCCCCCACTTCCTCCGTGTGATCACTCACTCACGGGCAGCAGCAGGTTTTCCTCCTCTGCCTAATCTACTCAAAGTGGGAAAAATTGCTAGGATGATTCACATTGTCGCCCTCCGCTTCAAATTGCTTCAAATGTTAAAAGCATTTTTCAAACATGTAGTACTATTGCCAAAACTAAATTTCCATATAAAACTAGAAGGCACTAGTTTTCAATGTATGGGGAAGATGTTTCGTGTTTGTTAGAGAGGTGTGTGAACATGTACTTCCTCTTTAGAGAGCATAGCAATAAATAACAATGTTCAAACACTTCAAATGCCATTAATGTTTCTCATCTAAACATTATTCAGTAATGTTACATGAATTCATTGCATTTGGCCTTTGAGAGGAAAACATAATGAAAAACAATGTTAATGTATTATTTTCAAGCTCAGAAATGCAAGATAAACAAGCTGAAGTGTAATGATCCTTCAAATGATAATCTTTGACACAAATAGTCAGAGAACAGGACTTCTGCCTTCTTACAGAATGGAATTCCTCCTTTTGGGCCCGGCGATTGTGGAGGACCTATGTTGTCATTCCTCTTGGTTTTCAGTACCTCTTTAACATCTACTGCCTTTTTCAGACAGTATTTGTGTCATTGTGAGTTTTGTTTTGCCTTAGAACATAAGAACATAAGAAGAGCCATGCTGAATCAGGCCAAAGGCCCATCTAGTCCAGTTTCCTGTATCTCACAGCGGCCCCATCAGATGTGTCTGAGAGTGCATGAGACTAGATATCTGTCTCCTGATACCACTCCCCTTCATCTGGTCCTTGAAGTACCCTGGTTTTAAGCCTGGAGATGATACATCTCCATCATGGTTTGTAACCTGTGATGGACTTTTCCTCCAGGAATCTGTCCAATCCCCTTTTAAAGGCATCCAGGCCAGATGCCATTACCACATCCTGTGGCAGGGAGTTCCATAGACTAACAAAGCGCTGGGTGAAAAAATATTTTCTTTTATCTGTTCTTGCTCTCCCAGCCCTCAATTTGAGTGTCTGTCCCCTAGTAGTTCTGCTATTTTGTGAGAGGGAGAAGAGCGCCCCTCTATCCACTTTACTTATACCCTGCATTATTTTGTACATCTCAGTCATATCCCCCCTCAGGTGCCTTTTTTCCAGACTAAAGAGCCCCAAATGTTTTAGCCTTTCCTCATAAGGGAAGTGCCCCAGCCCAGTAATCATTTTAATCGCTCTCTTCTGCACCTTTTCCAGTTCCTTGTTGGTGGTGGGTTCGTAATGGGAGAATGCCAGGCTAAATTCTGCTAAATTCCGTGCCCTCCCGTTGCCAACGTAGAAGCAAAGGAGATTTAAAAAAACTGGCATGTGGTTCATAATTTATAGAGGCAATTCTTTTAATTATACCATTTAGCTTCCTGTCTTCTACTTTTAGTCCCCTTTGTTATTTAATGATGTTTGCCCAGCAAGATACCATACAGTGTTTGTTTTCCATTGTAGGAGGCTGCACTGAGGGCGTACTACATCAATGATGATCCACAAGATTACGAGCTTCAGACGTTTACTCAGCAAGGGTTATTTTGTGATGACATAATTAATAGAAATGATACCACGGAGGAGATCCAACCTGGATCTGTGTTCCGAGAAGCTGTTCCTGAAGCCTGGATCATCAGAGTCAAACCTAGGGACAGTGAAGTGATAAAAATTTACCCTGGTTGGCTGAAGTGAGTGATTCCAAATAGTGCAATTGTGTGATGATGCCAGGTTTTGGCATAGGTGATAGCATAGGTTTTGTATTTATGAAGGAAATGAGAAATTTATTGGTTAAAATGCTCTGCCCTATTTGTCTTCATAAATAAATTAAAGCAGCTCATACTATTCTTGAAATACTTTTCAACAACAATGGACTTATCTTCTCACTGTCTGATCTCCTGATGCCATTTCCACCTTTTCTTGTATATGATCTTGGGAACCACCATAGAAAAATGTGTTTCCGGGATCATGTTATGAGAGAAGGGAAGCTCAGCATCTTTAACCAGGCACCTCTCGTTCTCTCACAATAAGCCACAACACATATGTACACATATTAGACAGGGAAGAGAGGTGGTTTGACGGGTCAGGGAATCCATTCATGTATGTTTAGGAAACCCGTCTCTCAACAGAGGTGGGGGACTCAGGCACAATCTGTTTGCTATTTATCAAGCTGCCCTTTCATCAATCCCCAGACAAATCAGAAACACTTCACACCTCCACCAGCAAGGCCACAGATAACAACCCACACTTAATGGGTGTTGGGAAGGGTTACATAGGTGGGAGTTTCACACACCATATGCTGTTGTCCACCTACGAGCCTATTCAAGCCACTGTCCACCTAAGGAGCCTATTCAGCCATTGTCCAATCTATGAGCCTATTCAGACCAGGAGGATGTGAAATGAAGGTGAACTATAAAATGGAGGACTCGCCACTAACTTTCCTCAGACTGATGAAGCTGCTTGGATGAATAGCAAAACGTTTTGATCTCTCAAGAAAAGAAGTGCAGTTGCCAGGACTCAACTTCCAGATAAACTCATCTGGATGACTGAGAATCTTCACAAAAAGCCACAACATTGGGTTGGTCCTATGTAGGACTGAGACACATGTGCATAGATATGTGTGGTGCTCCTCTGTTGTGCAGTCCTATCTTGAGCAGCTAGTTGTTTAAACTGCAAGGTGGATGTAATGGCATTTTAATTTTAATTATCGTGAGTGCTCGGTGCTGGTGTCTAAGCTGAGTGCTGCTAATGTTCCTGTTCACCTTTCATCCATGATCTCCTTTGCTAGGGTTGGCATGGCCTGCGTCTCAATCCGAATAAATAAAGAAAGCACTACCCAGGTGGTAATTAAAGAAGTTCTTCCACGACTTGGATACCAGGTAAATAATATCAACTGGCTAATTATAATTTTTGTTGTTGGTTCCTTTTTGTCTCCTCTTCTGCTTTTCTTTCCTTGTATGAAGTTATATAATTATTCAAACTGAAATAAGATTGAATAAAGGACACTTTTTTTAAAAGGGCAAAGGTGGTCTCTTATGAGTCTGCTCTGTTTTTCCAAGTATGCTCCAGACTTCTGTAATGTTAGCGAATATATTAATGTTCTGGCAGCCCTGCAGTGAACAAAACTGGAGCTTTCAAATCTTTTTGAATATCGGTCTTTTATCTTACTCTTCAATATGGGAGTGTGAATATATTTGGGTAAGAGAACTAGAATGAAAAAGGAAACTTAAAGATCAAAAGCACAGTCATATCATATTTCATCTTGTGTATTAATACTTCTTTGTTTGGTTTTTTAAATTTTAGAGCTTCATAGTTTAAAAAGGAACATTTCCATTTAACTCACAATCTGTTTGTATATATACATTTTTCAACAGCTTGAAAACTTCCAGGATTTTAGCTTGGTAGAGGTTCTCATGGGCTCCAGACAAGGCGAGTGATCAGCAGTTTTTCTTATTACAGTATTGCACTGCAGATTAATGCTAGCATTGGCTTTTGGAAACTTGCATGTTAAGTTCTAGATTGAAAATTCTGCATATTTTGTCTTTAATTTTTGTATACATTCATCATTCCTTACTACTCAGAAGTATGCATTTATTTAAAGAAACAAATTGGATAGCAATTGACCATTCTGAATGAGCAAAGGCTTTTCATACTGTTGTTTTCCAGTCAAAATGAAACTAAATGAACACTCTTTCCCTTAGTTCAGCGAATGGTGCTGGTTGATGATGAACTGATTCTTGGCAGACTCCAAGATATAAGAAAGGTAACTAGAAAAATATATCTTTTTTCAGATTGCTGAATTCTTTGTTGAATATTTTTATTATTTTGCAACTTGTTCTGCCAGCAGAAGTAAATACTTGTTGAATAATCACATAGACAGAAGAAGAAACAAAGTCAGAGCTTACTTAAAACAAAACAGCTATATTACATATATGCACAGATAAGTTACATGGAGACCAATCAACAGCATAAAAACACTTCATCATACATGGCATACATAATCAGTACATAGCATAGAGAAACAAAGAATGATGGGTGCCTTACTTACAAAGGCCCATTGAACACTGATTAACAGAGCACTTATATACATTGGTCTGGCCAATCAGGTAACATAGTGCATCATGGCTACTGCAGCACCTTGCATCAGCCAAACCCACTTAAGCCCATTCTTTTCACTTGCAGTCTAAAAGAAAAAAACTTTTAGACTGAATCACTGTGACTTTGCACATTTGCAGACTCCATATACATGCAGACCATTTATTTATACACCTCTGTAATACATAGTTTCACTAATATCTGACACTATCATTGGGCACATTCAGACACACTGGCTGCATTCGTATATAATGAAAGGCCAAGTTGCAAAGGATTCAGAGTTGTTTTTCATCAGAAAGCACATGAGAGCCTGCCGTTGTAAGTGCTCCAGCTTTACAGCTCCTGCCAGCAGGAGTAGTTCAACGCATCCAAAACTAGCCAGGTTTATAAAGTTCTTGGCATGTAACCATCTTTTAATAAGTCAAGTATTGGAAGCAAGCAATGAATCCTGGATTCAGAACTCTGATTTTGTTGTGGGAACAGCAAAACCAGGAGTTCCAGTTGAGACATAACACCTAAGTAGAGATGGGCACGACTTAGCGGTATTTTCATTTTCGTTTTCGTTTTTCGTTTTCGTTACGGAAACGAAACGAAAACGAAAATCAGCACAAACCTGGACCGAAAACGGAAACGAAACGACTAATTTCGAGCCAATTTTCGTTTTTCGTTACTGGAAAAGCACTCAATTGAGCTAAATGGGGAGAAACGAAAAATTTTTCGTTTTCATTTTCGTTTTTTCGTTTTCGTTACGTAACGAAACGAAAATGAAAAATTTTGAAATTAGCCCACGAAAACGGAAACGAAACGACGCAGACCCTAGCCGAAAACGAAAACGAAAACGAAACTTTTTTTCTGAGTCGTGCCCATATCTACACCTAAGATTTACAATCCGGTGAAATTCTATTTTGTCACTTTGACAGTAAATGATCAAGCTGCATGTATTTAGCACTTGGTTTATGGGTGACTGTCCAGAATTTTCTGTTGTTCTTACTGGTTTTTACCAGCATAGATAATGACACTTGAATCTCTGAAACAACCGCCAAATGGCTGTGCCGGAAATCCAACCCAGCCTCTCTCCTCACTCCATGCTTTAGAGGTAGTGACAGAGCCGCTGCTATTTATGGTGGCTTAGTATTTGGCTTCTTTGTTGTTTGTTTTCATCCTTGTTTTGTTATAGAGGACAAAGAAATCTGTGTCCCAGCTGTTTATTTCCTGCATTTCTGATAGCAAACAAGACAAGCAAGAAAAAGAGTGTATTTATTCTAGATGCCCTGAGCCCATCTGATCTCGCCTGATCTCGGAAGCTAAGCAGGGTCGGGTCTGGCTAATACTTGGATGGGCAACCACCAGGGAATGCCAGGTGCTGTAGGCGCCTGGAATAGGAACTGGCAAGCCACTCCGGTATTCCTGCCAAGAAAACTCCATGGACATGGGGGTCACGAAGAGTCGGCCATGACTGTAATGACACAACAGCAACAATAACTGAAATTGTACTGCTGGCATGTGCTCTGTCCTTCAAGCACAGCAACGCCAGCTACCATTGCTGCCTTTTAGAGTAGCTAAAATGCCTCCTAGCAGTTAAGTAGACCTTGGACGCTTGTGAGTAACTCATGTGACAAGGTGGGAGAGGCCCGAGGACTTTCAAAGTCCAGTTCCTGTAAGAAAATATCGTTTCCCCTGCTCAGCACAAGTAAGGATTAGACCTGTCTCCGTCATGTGAAGGCTTTGTGGGTGGGGGGAAGCGGAAGCAGTCTAGAAAAGCATTGTGGTGATAAATTCTAAGATGCTTCCATACTTTCCAAGATTCAAACTCTCTATGTGGATTCCCTGTGTGGGTGTTATTACGCCAACTGGTGGAAGGGGATTGCCGTGTATTCAGATCAGTGAATCAGGATGACCATACCCCGTGCCAATCTTAACACTCTTTCAATGTTAGGATTGTTTCCACGACTGTGCCTAGCCCAAATACCATAGTAACTCCTTATACTGCACACTTATTTTGATTAAAAATGATCTGTGGGAAGAACATATTTGAGAAAGTTATCTGAATGATCTAAGATTGAGGGATACCTATATGTACATGCGGTGCATATTTTTGAGATGGAATTTCCATGTTCTAGGTAGGTATAAAAAGGACTGTATTAAGTATGACAATTTTGTTTGGTTGACCAGAACTTCTCAAGCTGTTCATAAAACGCTAAAACTTTTAAATCTAATGTGCTTAATTTGAAAAGCTGGTTTATTTTCAGGTACTTCTAAGTAATGATTTGTAAATTCGAAAGTTAGTGTACCAGACTTTTTTTGTACCTTAAAAACCCATATGGTCCTTAGAACATGATGTTATTTGGGAACATTTTGCAAGTCCAAAAAATTTGAAAAATTCTCTGTATGAGAAGGTGATGTACACAGGCAGGCATGTTGTAATGTATAGCAACTTTTCTTAAAGGAATGGCAATGGTTACTGCTTGTGAAATTTTAACCCTCTTTCTGTAAATGCAGTGCAGTTGCAGTGGGGTGGATTTTCAACTATTTTTTCTTTTGTACAGACCTCACTACGCCAAATGAATCAAACAAGATTTTACATTGTGGAAAAAAATATATCAGTTGTGCGGGTACATTTGTTTGTTGGTGGTCTGCCACTTCATCTCTCTACAGAAGAATATACAAACATCCTCAAAGATGAATTAACAATCAAAAGTAAGCCAAATAACATAGAAAATTCTCTTCTAATGTGCTTAATTTGAAAAGCTGGTTTATTTTCAGATACTTCTAAGTAATGATTTGTAAATGCCAAAGTTAGTGTACCTGACTTTTTTTGTACCTTAAAAACCCATATGGTCCTTAGAACATGATGTTATTTGTAATAATCATGAAATCAGAGCTGGTTACTGCATCTGAAGCACCACAACCACCCCCTGCTCAGTGGATTGGATTTTTTCTTTCTTTATAACAATTGATAATTTATTAATTTTTTTTATTTTCACTTCAAAATAATTCATTTTTTATAAATGTGCGATTGTTTTAATTATATTTCATTCTCTTTGAGTTTTGGAGGCAATGTTGTGATTTAGTCAAAAGGAATAAAATAAGAACAATGTGGCGTTAAAATAAATATTTGGAAAAAGCCAGAAGCTACAATGTAATAATGACTCAGCTGGATTGTTTTGAGTAAATGAGAAGTGGAAATGTATGTGCCTGGTGCAAGGAGAACGTAGTGGGCTCACTGTTATATAGTGACCTGAACAATGAAATAAAATGGGGCTACTTCGATTCTGGACAATTTTCTGTGACTCAGGAGAAAGTCAATTAATGCCGCACTTATATATATATAATATATTATATATAATTAATGCCCCACCATGTGTGCAAAAAAAGATCTAAGCAAATAGCCCAGATAAATCCACTGATGTAGCCTGCTTCTGTTAAAAAATACAGTAGTCTACTTATCTTAACAGACCCTTGTGGCGCAAAGGCTAAACTGCTGTACTGCAGCTATAACTGTGCCCGTGGCTTGGGGTTCTGTTCCAGGCAGCAGGCTCAAGGTTTACTCAGCCTTCCAGCCTTCCAAGCTTGGTAAAATGAGTACCTACCTTGAGGGAGGGAGGGGCAGTGTGTAGCCTGCATAAATAAATTGTAACCCACTCAGGGAGTGCTTTGGGGTAGTATATGAGCAGCACACTTTGCTTTTTTTTTAAAAAAAGCATTTTAAGTTATTTTAAATTTTTCATTTATTTTATATATGTATATAATTTTATGAATAATGAAAGATGGTGACCTTGCCATGTTACTGCTTTTCAGAAACTCCATTGAGTGGAGTAGATCTTGGTACTCAGAAACCTCACTCCAAACATTGAGCTGTACTTGTGGTTGTTTTTGAATCTCACCCATGCTGTGTTTGTGCACTGCAATTTAAATGGAGATTAATAATTAGTTTGAAGATCATTTGTGTTTACTACAGTAGTGAATATATACCCTCAGAAGTATTTGAAATTAGCTTTGTTCTGCTGTGAACAGTTGATCTTATTTACTGTCCTGGAGCATTTAGCTGAAAATCCATTGCAAATTTGTGTTTAAATGTCACACATCTTTAAATAAGCAAGGCTGATCCCTCAAATTTTGTGTCAAATGGCCTGTTTCTAACTGGTTAAGCTTTATTTAGTTAATGAACAATTTGTTTTCATTTAGCAAGCATGCACATTTTAATGTTACACTTGGAAAATAAGTCTTGCTCTCTCTCTCTCTCTTTTTTAATCCTTTGCAGCAAATCTAGTTTCTGTGAGTCATGTGTATTCATCTCAAGGTAAAAATATAACATTTCAACTGCTTATGAAGTACTATTCTTAGGACTGTTTGACTGTCACTCCATTCCATGTGTGATTAAATGGGTCTTTGGGCATACCTTGTTCTTCCTAACTCCCTAAACTTGCACGTAGAACTGGAGCCTTAAAGAAATAGGATTTGTTGCTTTTCTGAGCACAGAGCATTCTCCAACTTCTGGCATTAAACGGCTAGGCCTTCAGGTACAGGGAGGCAGATGGCAGGGCATAAAATTATACAATAATAAATAAATAGGGATTGCCTGGCTTGTGAGATGATGAAACTTACTTGAAGCTGAAGGAAGAGCAAGATGGGCCAAAGCCACCTGTAACTGAACAAAGGTAGGATGATGTCCCAAAGTATCCTCCTATCACTGCTCAGGTATGGATGTCTTCCGCATATTTTGTGGTTCATCTCACAAGCGGCTTTATCAGAGCTCTGCATTGGCTCTCCCTACACCCTCCATTCCAGTAATTGCGGCAGGACCAAGAAACACTCCCCACCTGTCCAGGACATCCTTAGAAGCCTACCTTGATAGAAAGTGTTCCAAGTGGAAAAGAAAGCAGTGTCTGCCATTTCACTGGGGGAAAGGGATGGGGTGGCGGTAGGAGGGGAATGAAACGGAACTGAACTGCCTCCAGAGAACAAGACCCTTTTCCTGCCCCAACCTCTTAAACAGGTTGTTTTTCCAGCCAAGTGCAGTCATCTGCAAAAAGAAGTGGGGGAGAGGGGGGATGTTACAAAAATTAAAAATGTATTAGTATAGGCACGTGGGTTTTCTCTGCGTTTCATATTTATTAATGGGACATCTTATTGGCCCGAATTGTTCCAGGTGCTGTCGTATTAGAAATTTCATGTTTCTCAGAAGCTGAAAGGCTGTACATGCTCGCCAAAGACACCACTGTTAATGACAAGCCGCTTTCTGCAGTGGTCCTCCCTGAAGTCCTGGTAAGACCCATCGCCTACTGGTTGCTGGATAAGGCAGTCACGATCCTCTTGTTCCTAATACAACATGCTTCCTCTGTTTTTGTACATAATGAAAATGTAGACGACACAGTGGTCAAACTGTGTAATCGCACATGTTAAAACCCGTTTTATCATGCAAGTGGGCTATTGTCTAAAAACCCCAAGTAACACTTTCATTATTTCGAACTTGCACCAAGAGGGGAGTATGTCAGTTCTGGCTTGGCAGGTGCCCCCACCCTTTTGGACAATGATTAGAAGAAAATGCTCCATAAGTCTGTTGCGATGCCTGGAGTACAGTCCAGACCTGAAGAGTACCTGCTATCTTCTTCAACCTAGGAGAGGGGGCTGGATGCTTCTGCCCCAAGCAGTCTTCTTGAGTCTCAGGGATGTAGCTATGCTTGGCGAAGCACTTTGGCGAGGAGAGCTTTGTGTGTTTTGCTTTCAGAGTCTGGCATCCGGGTTGACCATGTAGCTCATGAGCACACATTTATCCCAGCGTAAAACTACAGTCCTCTTGCTAGCAGGGTGTGTGTACTCGTCTGGGAACTGCAAAATGAGAAGACTGTTGTTTTTTTTTTTTTTTTTTAGAACGGGTTTTAGCATGCCTTGGAGATAGATAAGAACTCATCCTTGTGAGGAGTTGCCCTAAAACGCTACTTGTGGGTTAAGCCAAATATTAGTTTTTGGACTTGATCTTGGTCTCAGACACTAGTGATGTTTTTGTTGGCTTGAATTAAAGATGGCAATTGTGAAGTGATCACCGGAGACTTCTTTCCATACTTCCAAGCTCTGCTGTAGCATGCTGTCAAAGAGTTTTATTAGTAGTAGTAGTATTAAAGCCTTTTCAGTGTTTCAGGAAACCATCAGAACGTGTAGCTAGGGTTTGGAGCGCCCTGGGATAAAGTCATTTTTGGCGCCCCCTCCTGCCCTCCAACTGCATCTCATCCACCGAGCAAGAGGTGCCTGATCCTGGGGGAACAGCAGGGGAGGGGGAGAAGGGTCCCTCTTTCTCACACTCTCTTCGGGGTTATCCCAGAGAAGCTCTCCTGTGCAAGCTGCATAGTGCATGGATAGCACTAAGCAGGCAATTTTTTTCCTCCAAGAATCACCTCTGTAGCACACTTCCTCCTCCTCCTCCTTTCCCCCAGCTAAGGCTTGGCGATCGTAAGCCCAGGGAAAGGAGGAGAGGGAAGCAGGCGAGGGGATTTTTTTCCAAGTGGCACCTCCATCACATGCTTCCCTCTCTTCCTTTCTCCGGGCTAAGGATTTTCAAGCCTTAGCGGGGTGGGGGGAGGAGGGGGAGGAGCAATCTACTGATGTGCTGCTTGGAAAAAAAATGCCTGCTTCCCTCTCCTCCTTTCCCTCGACTAAGGATCACCAAGCCTTAGCGGGCCGAAAGGACTGCTGACGTTTTGGCACATGGCTTGCTGTTCGCCCTACACACACACACAGATTGCTGCATGCCCGGGGCAAATGCACTCTTCCACCCCTTGAAATATAAGAAATATAAGAAAGGATGTTGAAAACAAATTATATATATATATAAAGAAAAATAAAACAAACCCCTAACCTGCACTCATCTTTGAAAACCTTTGTAGCTCGTGAAAGGGAAACCTCCATTCTTCTCCTCCCTCTGCTTTGGAGGATGCCTGATGTGGAATGTTCCAGACAATCACCCACAATTCAGCAGGGAAAGAAGGAGAGCCACCATGGGCTCACCTGTGATCATGGACCTGCTCCAGTTACTTTTATTGCAAGACATTGCTTGTTGATCAAGGCAAAATATAGAATAAATGTTTGCTTGTCCTGCAAAACATTCTTAAACCAAGGTATTACTGTATGTTATCTTCAGCTTTTTTTCTGAAGCCAATCAGAAATAGTTCAAGTAAGAATTAAGATTCCTATGAGATTATTTTTAGCTGCTGTTGAATATTCAGGCCTTCATTGATGATACTTAAAGCAACACTCTCCATTTTTTGGTCTTGCATCAGTAACTACCTGAATTTCTGATTAAAACTTAATTATTGCTAGCATTGCTTCTTAAAACATACTATATCTTGGGACTGGGGAGGAATAGCATGTATTTAGAAGCAGTCTCCTTTTCTACCTCTGCAATGGAAGCAGTCCAGACCCTTGATTGCTGCTTGGATGCCTTGATGGAATGGACCAGGTCTAACAGTCTGAAGCTCATCCTCAAGAAGACTGTGGTTCTGTTCCTTGGGGGTGTGTGCAAATGGGTACTGTGGTCCTCTTCCCAGTCTGCGGTTGTGCCCTCCAGCTGGTTGATAGAGCAAGGAGTCTGGGCGTTGTTTTGGGCCCAGCATTGTCCCTGGAGTCCCAGGGGCTGCCATGTCCAAGTTGGCCTTCTACTAACTTAGGCTTATCAACCACATTTGCCTGTACCTTGGTGGCGACTCCCTGCAGACAGTTGTGCAAGCGCTGGTCAGCTTGAAGATTGATTACTGCAACGCTTTCTACATGGGGCTCCCCGTGACCCTTGTCCGGCGACTGCAGTGGGTGCAGAATGCGGCGGCCAGATTGGTGGTTGGTGCGGGTCACTTTGACCACATCATGCCAATTCTGGCCCACCTGCACCGGCTACCCATTGCCTCTCGGATAAGGTTCAAGGTACTGGTTTTGGTTTACAAAACCCTCCATGGCTTGGGGCCTGAGTATCTGGCAGAGCAGATCTCCCAAAGATCAGCGACGACTCAACCCACCAGAGCATCTTTGGAGCTTTCGCTCCACGTGGACACCCCCCCCCTCCCGGAGGTTGTTACTCGTAACCGGGCCTTCTCGGCTGGTCCCTTGATGTGGCACAAGCTACCTTCTGAAATGCACCAAATAAAGATCTTGCTTTTTAGGGAAGCATTTGGCGATTGCTAATGTAATGTTGTGATTCCCTGTCTTGTTCCTTTCTCGCCACCTTTTAGTTTTGCCTCTTGCCGGGGTTTTTATTCCATTGTGTGTTTAGTGTTATGTCTTGGCTGTTTATTGTTTTGTTTGCTCTTAATTGTCTTGTATTTATTTGGCTTTCATGTCAAGTGCCCAGAGTCCCTGCTGGGAAATCAGGCGGTCTAGAAATGAATGAATGAATGAATGAATGAATGAATGAATGAATGAATGAATATCTGGGGGAAAAAGCCAAGTCTTATATTAAGGAGAAAATCTATTTAATATTGCTGCCTAAATATTTGTTTGGTTTTGCTAATTTTTGACTGCACAGCCATTATTTAAGTAATGGCTCTTGGCCACCTGTTCTCAGTACAAACTGCATTAATAAACTATGTGTCCACTATGTAGGAGTTGCAAATACAATCTGATAATTGAAGTACAATGATGTATTTTGAATAAGAAAAGAAATATAATGTTCCTCATAACTCCAGGTGAAAATAAGTTAAATGAAAGCCACTATTTTGTTCGCTACATCGCTATAGCTGCAGAGAAGACAGGAACAATTAACAAATAAGGAAATGAAGCCCTTTACTGCCAACCAAGGAATGTGTGGCTATAAACAGAGGACAGTCGTGTTTGATTTAGACCTTTAACATAATCTATTTTTGTCTTACCTAGAAGAAAAACAGCCTTAATATTTAACATCTTGAAGGGCAGTTAAAGTATAATAGTTATATATTGAGAGCCTGAAGGTAAATTCATTTGCTCGACTTTAAGGTGGCCTTTATAAATAAGTTGGTGCTAGTTTGATTCTTATGAAGCCATTTGTAGACATCCACAGCTGATTCCGGAGCCCCATACTGTACAAGTCTCCTAAAAACTCTGAGAAAGTATAGTAGACTTTTAAAGCACTCCCAGCAGTATGAGGGGAACTTTCTTACTCTCCATGCCCTTCAGTGGTATGATTGTGTGTCAGTCATACCACCACATGAGTAAGGGTTCTTTTTGCCTGATGTATTTTATTGTCCCCGTCCATCCCTCAGTTGCCTTCTTATATGCACTTAGTTCTCTTGAATGATGTGGAATCATGCCATGCAAAAATGGTTCCTGTGCTTTTATACTAGCAATTGCCAGAGTAGTTCTCCCCACCCCATCCCACCCAATTACATTATTGTCTGCAGAGTCAGTCAAATAATATTCTAGACACTAGTAGCAAAATTAGGTGAATAAAAATAATATACAGTGGACCCCCATATAACAAACGGTTTTTATAACATAAAATCTGTAAAACATAAAAAATTCCGGAGATAGGGGAAATTTGCTTAACAGAATTGACTATGGAGCAAATCCGTACAACATTAAAATGGTCATGATTAGGGATTACTCTGTTTTCAGTGCATTCCTATGGGAAATTTGTATAAAGCAAAATTTGCTTAACAGAATTTCATTTGGAATGAATTAATTCCTTTATACAAGGGACCACTGTATAAAGATGCTAACCATCATGAAACTTCCTATTGCTGTGATTGATAAAAGTCACTGTCCTGATAAATGGATGCTGGTTCCCCCCCCCCAAATTCTGTGATAGTTTAGCTAAATATGCTGCAGCCAATAGCAGCTCATGACAGGCTGTGGTAGAATGAGAAAGAAGAGGTTTCCACCTACAGGCAGTACCCTGACTTGCAGCTATGACTAAATATGAGGCTAACTCTAGATCTTAATTCTTATTGAGTACTAAGCGGTAAGCATTGACTTCACATATGGCACAGTATTTCTGTAAAAACAAAAATAAAAACCAAACAACCAAAATGCCGTGTGTAATGTTTGTGATTGCTGTTTTTCCTGTTGCAGTTTAACAGACAAACCTGACACTAATAGCCATGGTTTTTAACCAAATGCTTTGTAATTTAAATGGATAAGTTGCATGGACACGTGGTTTATTCTTGTACAATTTCCACGGATTGCAAAGAGATTTACAGAGATGAAATTTTCAATAGATCATTTGTCAACCAAAATTTGGTTTGCAGAATATGGCCATGATTCTTGAGAACCTTGGTTATTTTTGGAATCGTTCCTTACTCGGTCTTCCTTAATTCTATTTATTTGCATTCTCCAGCAAACAAAGCTTCCACAGAACTGCTGTCCATTGCTTGTATTTGTGAATCCAAAAAGCGGAGGACTTAAAGGTCGGGACTTACTACATAGCTTTAGAAAACTACTGAATCCTCATCAAGTCTTCGAACTGACAAATGGAGGGCCGCTACCTGGGTAATGTTCAGCTCAGATTTTGTTTGGTTGGTTTTTTGTCATTTTTTCCCTTTTGATTTCCCAATGGTTTTATTATGTTATTGCTTTATTTTTTGGTCTTTTTCCTTCCATGGTTCTGCTGCGTCCTCTTAGGGGTGGGGGTGGGGGGTGGGGAAACACAGGATATAATATCTTCTGATACTTTTAAGCACTTGCAGGTTTTATGTCACATAATGTTTCATAGACTGCAGTCCTCGTGGGTGGCTCCCTCTTTGCATTTGAAGAAGCGGACTGCAGTTCATAAACATTTACGTTACATGCTAGTCTTCATGGAACCGTAAACTTCACTGGCTGAACTTTAGGAGTTGGTTTCAACTAGAATAGGTCCATTGAATCATTCCATTGTTTCAATGAGTGTACTCTAGTTACAACTTGCAATCACTGCTGGATAGCTCAGTGACTTGGATCTCTGGCTTCTGTGCCTCCTTGGGAGGGGCTGGACTTGATGATCCACAGGATCCATTCTAGCTCTGCAGTTCAAAAGTTATTATAATTAGTGCAGGTATTGCTATTACATTGCAGCTGTTATTTTAAATAGGACCAATTCCCCCATCATAGCCTTTTCTTTTCTTTTTTAAGCTGCTGTGTGTGGTTGGCATGGCATATGACAGCTGTTTGTTTGTTTTTTAAATCTATTGCATTAGTGTTATTTCTCCTTGGAAAATGCATCATTGCAACCCAGAAAAGAAGACAAGACTGGTTTCTGTTCTGGCCTGTGAGATATGTAACAGTTGTGGTCAGAAAGATAACTTGAAGCGCATGTTAAAACTACCTTGTAAGCTTTGTGATTTTTTTTTTCTTTGAACATCAGAAACCTGTGCTGCCTTGTAAATTTATATTTAGAATTGGTCAGATTTGAGTTGCTGCGTCAGCTGCTGTTTATGGGATGCAGATCCAGAGGTACAGGACTGGTGGTCCACCAAGTCTCTGTGTCTTTGCCACTGGTATCAAAAGCTTTTTAGTGCACTAATTGGATATGGCTAGAAATCTGAGTAATAGCACAGCTGAACAGAACATGCACTGGAGTGGGAAATATTAACCCCTATGTCAAATAATTAATCTTTCCTCTGTTTTCAGAATCTTTTAATGTCAACTCACATTGAGCTCACATTGAGTGGTGACTTCAATAAGTGACATTTCTGTTTTTATGTTTGATGTTTGCCATCAGTTATCAAATGGAATAGAATCTCATTTGTCAAAGAGAGACTATGAGATGGGGGTACAGGCTAGAAAAGTCTCATCAACTTGTCTTTCACTGAAAAATGAAGGGGACCTTTATTAGGGACTCCAGAAATCAATCCATACTTTTTGTTTTGCAGGTTAGAAGCATTTCATCTATTTCTAGCTGTTTTGTATATTTCTTGATTTTCTTTATACCTACCATTTCTTTCTAGTTTAACCTGCAAGTGAGTCCCTTTTTCAGTAGAAAGGCAACATATAAATAAAACAAACAAGATCTTGCAAATGTTCTGGATCTCATGATGAATCTTCCCACAATATGATGTGGCTCCAAAAAATTGAAAAATGCCATTTCATGCCATGAGCCATTTTTAAGGAGAAAAGTTGGTTATAGATAGATAGATAGATAGATAGATAGATAGATAGATAGATAGATA
>JAHTLZ010000237.1:7633440-7645746 GCA_023846285.1 Phrynocephalus versicolor | reverse complement strand
ATAGATAGATAGATAGATAGATAGATAGATAGATAGATAGATAGATAGATAGATAGATAGATAGATAGATAGATAGGATTATTGCATTTTTATACCTCATCAATTTCCCAGAAGGGACTCTGGGCAGTTTACATAAATGCAAATAAGAAATATGCAACAAAGCAAATTAAATAGAACAGTGGAACAAGCAAGTAAAATAAGCAAATAAAGTGGAATAATTTTCGAGGAGAGCAGCAAGGATGAGCAGGAGACTGGAAAACAAGTATTATGAAGAAAGATTCTATTCTGAGGGTGCGGGACATTGTGTCCACTCCAGTGTCATGGTCAGACCATCACCTGCTGTCCTTCTCTGTATCAATCGCTGCCCGGCCCCGCGTGGACCTCCGGCCATCTGTTTGTGCCCGCCCCTGGAAACTCCTGGTTCCTGATCGATTCCGGGAGGTCTTCGGGGAGCTTCCTGGCGGCCTGGCTGACGATCCGGTCAAAGCCACGGTGGATCAATGGTTTGATGAAGCCTCCCAGGCTGTCGACCAGATCGCCCCTAGGCGCCTTCTCCGTTGCAGAGCTCGCTCTTCGCTGTGGTATACGGCGGACTTGAGAGCAATGAAGCAAGAACGGAAGAGGCTGGAGTGCAGCTGGAGGAAGAACCGGACGGTGATTAATAAGGCTGCAGTTATTGCCCAGACCGGGCACTATGCCCGGGCGATCAGGGAGGCTAAAACATCTTTTTACTCCCTGAGAATTAGTGAGGCCTTGAACCGCCAAGCGGAATTGTTCTGTGTGGTTCGCGACCTCACTAATCCTGCTCTGGTAAGGCCTCCTCCTACTGATTTCAGTAGTGAGACTTTTGCAGCCTTTTTAAGATCCAAAATAGAGGCCATCCGGACCGGTTTCGACTCTGGTTGCTCTAGCCTACCCTCGGCATCCCCTGTCGCTGCACCCCCTCAGTCTCCTCGTATGGTTGAATTTGGGCCTGTCTCCTCGCTTGAGGCCTCCAGGGCTCTTGCCCACTGCCGGCCTGCGTCCACCCCCTTTGAACCTTGCCCATCCTGGGTTATAAAAGCTGCCGGCGGGAGCATGCCCGAATGGGCTTCTACTATTGCCACTACCTCCTTCAGGGAAGGGATTTTTCCCTCTCACCTGAAGGAGACAGTGGTGAAGCCTATTCTGAAAAAACCTGGCATGGCATCGGGTGAATTGACCAATTATCGCCCGAATGCAAATTATCCCTTTATGGGCAAGGTAATCGAGAGGGTGGCCGCGGTCCGGCTCCAATCATTTCTGGAGGGAGAACGGGCCCTTGATCCATTCCAGTCTGGGTTCAGGCCGGGTCGGGGGACTGAGACAGTCTTGGTCGCTCTGCAAGATGACCTCCTCCGGGGGCTGACAGGGGTTGCTCTACCCTGTTGGTCCTTCTGGATTTGTCAGCAGCTTTTGAAACCATCAACCATGGTATCCTGCTGGATCGGCTCTCCGAGATTGGGATCGGAGGCAGTGTTCACTGTTGGTTCCGGTACTTCTTGGAGGGCTTTCCCCAGCGTGTGCAGCATGGGGGGGAGTTGTCTGCCCCATGGATACTCCCTTGTGGGGTTCCACAGGGGTCGTCCCTCTCTCCCGTGCTGTTCAACATCTATGTGAGGCCGCTGGCAGAGGTCATAAGGAGATTTGGAGTCTGCTGTCATCAGTACGCTGATGACATGCAGCTCTATCTCTCCTTTTCCACCTCTGCAGATGAGGCTGTCCAGACCCTTGACCAGTGCCTGGACGCAGTCATGGAATGGACCAGGGTCAACAGACTCAAACTCAACCCCGAGAAGACTGAGGTTATGTTCTTTGGGACTTCCCCATCTGGCTATGGAGGCCCTTTTCCCACCTTGGAGGGCGTTTCCCTCTGGCCATCGGACAGTGTCCGGATTCTGGGCGTAGTCCTGGACCCAGCGCTCAGTATGGAGGCCCAGGTGGCTGCTGTGTCCAGGACTGCCTTTTTTCACCTTCGACAAATAGCCCAGATTTGTCCCTACCTAGATGGGGACTCCCTCAGGACTGTTGTGCAAGCACTGGTGATCTCGAGGCTAGACTATTGCAACGCGCTCTACATGGGGTTGCCCTTGACTCTCCTTCGGCGACTGCAGCGGGTACAGAATGCGGCAGTCAGACTGGTGGCGGGTGTGCGCCGGTTTGACCACATCACCCCAGTTCTGGCTCGCCTGCATTGGTTGCCCGTTGCGTCCCGAATCAGATTCAAGGTCCTGGTTTTAATTTATAAAACCCTCCATGGCCTGGGACCTGACTACCTGGCAGAGCGGATCGACCAGCGGTCAACATCGGCCCGACCGACCAGGTTGTCACGGGCGCACATGCTGCAGGTGGCCAGGCCCAGGGAGACTCAAAAAACTTCCACCCAAACTCGAGCCTTCTCTGTGGCTGGCCCTGCCCTGTGGAACCACCTCCCCAGCGAAGTGTGCTTTGCACAGTCCCTACCAGCCTTTCGGAAAGCATTAAAAAACTTGCTTTTCCGAGAGGCGTTTGGTGACTAAATTTTATCCACCACCACCCCGCCATCTGCCATCTGCCATTTGTTTTGTTTTTATTGACTGTTTAAGTTTTTTTAAATTGCTATATTTAATTGTCTCTAATTTTGTTTATTTTTCTTTGTTGTGAACTGCCCGGAGTTCCTCTGGGAAGATGGGTGGTATACAAGTCTAATAAATAAATAAATAAATAAAATAAGACGGAAAAAACTAGACATGCTGAGCCTAGAGGAAAAAAACAGAGATGAGATGATGGCACTCTTCAGCTACCTGTAAGATTGTCATACAGACGAGGTGCAGTATTTGTTCTCAGTCATTCCAGAGTGCAGAGCACATAATAATGGGCTCAACCTATAGGAAGCCAGAGTTAAATTCAATATCAGCAACAACAACAAAAACCCCTAACTGTTAGACCACTATGACAATGGAGCCAATGAGAGGCAATGAATGTTCTAACACTAGAGGCATTCGAGAGAAAATTAGACCACCATCCCTCAGGTAACTTTGATTTAGATTCCTGCATTAAGCAGGGTGTTGGACCTGATGGCCTTAAAGGCCCCATCCAACTCCATTATTCTGTGATTTTATGGCTGTGTTTGGTCCTGTTTACTATTTTTATGATTATTGAAAAGGAAGCTGTTGTGGTGCTTTCTGGGGGTTGTAGTTCCTCAGGAGCCACCCTCTGTAGCCTATAGGGCAGCAAGATTATGAATTTTAGGAAGGATGATGGAGGCCAACAAATCTGCAAAAGCAAGGCCTCAGACAGCCTTACTGCCTCATACATTGGCTCTGGTCTAGATGAGTGAAATGTAGATGCCCGCAGGAGTGGGTTAATTCTGCCTAAAGAATTATAGCAGTTGGAGTCCAAAAAAAGTAAAAATAACACATCCTTAATGAGTGTATTAAAGAATAACTTCTTCTATATATTTATTATACAATATCTTTAGTAAGGAAAAATTTAATTTTCATTTTCTGTTATAACCTTAGGAGCACATTTGTGCTAATAAAAAAAAACACCTAATGGCTATTAATGATTGAAAAATGAGATATCAGATTAAAGAGAAGAGATAAGTTGGGGTTCAATTCTTACCATAATCTTTTTTTCAAAGTGGAGGGGAGGGGAGAGAAAAAAGCATTTAAATTTTGGAAGCAATATTGATCAGTATCATGAGGTGTAAAGCTGGACTTCAAGACTTAAACGGGAGAAAAATGTGCTCTGAAGAAAGGCCTGCTTGCCGAGGGTCTTCTATAGAGATGGGCACGACTTAGCGCAATTTTCGTTTTCGTTTTCGTTTTTTCGTTACGTAATGAAACGAAAACGAAAAACGGTTCAAAAATGGACCAAAAACGGAAACGAAACGACTAATTTTGAGCCAGTTTTCGTTTTTCGTTACTGGAAAAGCACTTAATGGAGCTAAATGGGGAGAAACGAAAAAAATTTCGTTTTCGTTTTCATTTTTCGGTTTCGTTACATAACGAAACGAAAACGAAAAATTTTGAAAATTAGCTCATGAAAACGGAAACGAAACGGACCCTAGCCGAAAACGGAAACGAAAATTTTTTTCTGGGTCGTGCCCATCTCTAGTCTTCTATACAGTGTTGTGTTTGGGGAATATGAAAGTATGAAAAAAGAAAGTGTTCGATACAAACTTGTTTCATGCAGTGGTAGTTTTTAAATTGATCTATGCGCTGTTGAGATATTTTTGTTCAAAACCTCAAGAAAGGGAGTCTAAATTTAAAAAGCGATTTGAATAACATGGGACTTAATGCTATTTTTTGAACATAAGATCTCAATGCCCAGTCACAAGCTATTTTTGAAGCATAATATCTGACAGTTTGAATGACAACAGCCTCCTTGGTTTTGCAGAATTTGTGTTACAGTACAACCCTTTCAATCTTGAGCTCAATTTATTAAGAGATGGGTAGACTCCCCCCCCCTTGTTTTTAATTCGTTGAGAGAGTTAAAGGATATGTTTTTGTATTTAGTGTATTTTCACAGTAACATTATGCCATTTTGTTTTTTTACATTGCAGGTTTCATACTTTCTCCCAAATTCCAAATTTCCGAATACTGGTATGTGGTGGTGATGGCACTGTTGGTTGGGTGCTTGGTGCACTAGAAGAGGTCCGACATAAACTTGTCTGTTCAGAACCATCTGTGGCTATTTTACCTTTAGGAACAGGTGAGGTTGCAACGGGATTTCAGGAATCAAAAATGCGAAATATGCAGTATATGCATTAATTGACTTGCCATTGTCCCTTTTAAACATTGTTGCTGCATGTTTGCTCCAGTGAAGTTTTTGTGACAGCTGGTATTTTAAAACATTATTTTATTTTAAGTACAGTGGTACCCTGACTTAAGAGCAGGAAACTGTTGGCGTTTTAACTGCCGCCGTACAAATTTTAGATATGGTCTGCTCGACTTACAAATATATTTTTTCTTTTTTCTTTTTAACTTGTTTTTTCAATGTTTAGATAGGTACTCCAACTTAAGAATAGTTCAACTTAAGAGTGTGCATTTGGAACGGATTAAATTCGTAAGTTGAGGTACCACTGTAAAGCATTTGATATTTGCAGATGGCCAGAATCCTAGTCATGTTTGTGGAAGGTTCATGTAACTTCCTGTGGCTAATTGTAGCTAATTGGTGAGATCTAGGGTGCATATTTATCGTGTCTCATTATGCAATGGTACCTCATCAGTTATTCGCAATTAGCCAAGCCAATGATTCAGTAGCATTCCAGCCAATGAGAGTTAAGAAGTGTGATCTTTTTGTCTTTGAAGAAGTGTTTTTAATCATTTTTTATTTTTTTCAAATCAGGCAATGACTTGGGGAGGGTGCTCCGTTGGGGTGCTGGATATAGCGGTGAAGATCCATTCTCCATTCTGATATCAGTGGACGAGGCTGATGATGTTCTTATGGATCGCTGGAACATCCTCTTAGATGCTCAGGAGGCCCTGGAAAGCTCAGAAAATGGTGTGTTGGAGCCTGAGCCTCCTAAGGTATTTTTCTTTGGCTTCCCTCCACACCACACCCCAAACCAAGAAAAGGAAATGCCAAAACCTGGATGGATATCATGTGGCCCTCCATCTGTTGTTGAAGTACAATTCCCACATCCCAAGCCATCATAGCCATTAGCGAGGAAGTCCAGCATCTAAAGATCTACATATTGTCTGTCCATGCCCTAAGCCCATTCTTGTTCATTAGCCACTCTCAACCTTTTGGTGGGGCCATAGCCACAAATACAATATGAAAGAAATATTGTCTGAATCTGGATTGCATACGTTGCAGAACAAACCTTATGAAGTGATATGTGAAGAATTGTTTCCAAATTGTGACCCTCTTCACAGGTACCAGAGCCTCTCACCATATGGCTTGCATTGAGAATGGCTGCCCTGATATACCAGAAGACAGTGTTGTTCCATTCCATTTTCTAGCATCTCTCTTTCTTCCTAACTTGCCTTCTTCCCCCTTGCATAACATGCAGCCACCTATCTACGCAACTAGAGAAGGTACTTCTCTTCTAAGAAAACCCGTAATCGCTTATTGATATATAGATACACTTAGTATGCATAGAGCAAAGCACTACAACCTCACCTCTTCTGTTTGCTGTCTCATCGCCCCCTTACATGTCCAAGGTGGTTTCTTCTGAAAAGTGGACCTCCTTTATCTCTAGGGGCACTCCACGTGAACTGAGACTCTGGAAAAATCAGCAACCAGCCTCGTATGGGGAGCCCCCTACCCCCGGCGAATAGTTGGGGCTCTATAAAGGTGTGGGTGACAGCACTCAACTCTCTTTGTGCAAGGGGTACATGGTGTGATAATGACAGCGCAGGACACAAGAGAAAGGAGAATGCTTTTTTATTTTTTATTTTTTTGCTTCCCTGCCTATCTTGTCCAGGATGTGTCATGTTCTCTGCTCTCTTCCCCTCCTGGTTTGTTGTGCCCATTCCCTCACCCTTCAGTCTCTGTCTTCGCTCCCCACACATCCTTCCTGATGGATATACTATCCATAGTAGAGCTTTGTTTTTGCCATGACAGTGCTTTGTTAATAGTTACTATAGCTTGAGCACGGTCCATGTACAAGATCTATTTACAAAATACAAAGCCCTTGAAAACAAAACACTGGCTTTTAGAATAGGTTGAAATGTACATTTTTGTGAGGAGTTAATATGCATTGAGTATATATTTTTCTTAACAGTAAGTAATGTGGGCCTCAGTATATTTAGTAAACGGTAATTAGGATACATGTTTCATCTAGCAATTGTTAGTATTTATTTTCTGAAGCGTCCGAGTGAAATTGAGTTCATTTTTACTGTTGTAAATCAACGTATAAGCATAATGTTTTGTTCCAGGATAAATTAGTGTTAGAAAGTTAATTACATTTTCCCCCTTTTATAGTCAAGCACATTTGTTTGTTCTTGACAAACAATAATGTAATAACTTTAGACACTTTTTTAAAGTTCTCTTTTTGAACAATGGCAGTCTCCTGTCTTTGTTTTCCTTCTTGAATCATTAATCTGTATAATGAGATAATTTTATAGAATTGTTTCCTCTCATAATAGCAGTTCATATCCTTGGGCTTCAGAAATGTGGCATTCAAGAGAGGCTATTTGATTTTTATTCACATATAATTTTGTTTTTCCTCAAAATGGTTCAGGGTGATAGGTATGGTGGTTACCCCAATTTATCATATACCGTATTTTTCTGTCTGCAAGATGCCACCATGCACAAGATGCCCTCCCAGGTTTTGAACCCCAAATTAATAAAATGAACAAATCCTGCCAGAAAGGATGAGAAACAGTGGGGGGAAGAAAACCCAGCCTGATGCCAGTGAATGAGCTGAGCAGAGTCCCTCCCACTCTGGGCTTTCTCTTCCAGTTTGTGTTCTCTCTCTCTCTCTCTCTCTCTCTCTCTCTCTCTCTCTCTCTCTCTCATCTCTCTGCTGTTTTTCCTTTCCTTTTCTGGCTCTTTCACTGCCCTCCACCTTTCCAAAATGCCTCACCACTTTGGTTTTTGGGTTGTTTTTGCAGAAATTCAAGTCATCTTTTCTGTGGCAGAAGCCTTGGGGGTTGAGCAAACCATTAAGAATTTCCTTTCCCTGGGCCAGTTTCTGCAAAGACAGCTCCAATTTCTGTCAAGCCCCCCCCCCCCCCCATAAAAGGAAAACAAAGCAGAGAGGCATTTTGGAAAGGCAGAGGGCAGAAAAAGAGCCCAAAAAGGAGGAAAGGGGAAATCGCGGTGTGTGTGTATGTGTGTGTGTGTAGGACAGTGGTGGCCAAACTTTGGCCCTCCAGATGTTTTGGACCACAACTCCCACAGTCCTTTGTCATTGGCAGTACAGGCTTAGAATTCTGGGAGGTGTGGTCCAAAACATCTGGAGGGCCAAAGTTTGGCCACCACTGGTGTAGGAGAACCCAAACTGACACCACTGAAAGAGCCTGAAAAGAAAAGGAAGGGAAACAGCAAAGGTCAGTTTGGCTTCTCCCCCACCTCAGCCCCACCCCTGGGGAATGGCTTACTTCCATGTATAAGACGTCCCTTAATTTTTAGGGTCATGATTTACACAGAAAAACATTGTGTGTGTGCGTGCGTGCGTGCGTGTGTGTGTGTGTGTGTGTGTATGTGTGTGTGTGTAAGAGAGAGAGAGAGAGAGAGTGTGTGAGCTATGTTTAAATGTATGCTGCATGCTTCAAGTCCCGATGGAATAGTTAGACTTCCCTTAGATCATCCAGAGAGCTTCATAACTGAGCCCAGGACCTGGTCTCAGGTCCCCATCACTGTGACATGCAGCTATAACACAAATGTTCTGATCTATTTGTTGATATTTAGAAAGGCTGGTCTGCATTGCAGAAATTTCTTTCATTCTTTCTTACACTCCCCCCCTCCCCGCTTCCAGATTGTACAGATGAACAACTACTGTGGACTTGGAATCGATGCAGAGTTGAGTCTAGGTTTTCATCATGCCAGGGAAGAAGAACCAGATAAATTCAATAGCAGGTACCTCGAACTTGTTCGTGAGCAAACAATCAGGGTCCTCCTCCTAAGCCTGTCGATATTCCCCTTTTCCGGAGAAAAGAAGGGGTATAGATTAAATAAATAAATGTTCAGAGAGAAGAAAGATGTGTGCATTTATTTGTGGGCAGTTGACATTTTGGTCTTCCTCTAGTATTTTTGGCATACATAGAATGACCTTCCTTGGGTGGAACCTGGTATAGCTAGAGATTTAAATGTCAAATTAGAATTTCCCATGATGGAAACAGGCTTCTTTCTCATGTTTTGCTGTGCCACCTGTGCAGATTAAAACCAGGTGCTATGTCCAGTGATGGTTTCCTGTACAAGAATCTGGTACTATCATCCAGATATGTTTATGATGGCCAGTGGCTGTTCCAGAGAATTTCTTGCTTTGCCATTTGCTTACCACAATTAGTTGGCCTCAGTTTGATTTTATGTTAGGGGCTAAGAAGACATTGGAATCGTCCTTAATGGTCATCATTCAAAACAACCATCCACCAGTGATGTCTTTGTTAAATGATTCAGACAAGCTAAGGCTGCTTTTACACGACCCCTAAAATCCGGGGCAAAGGGCTCCCAGATGCAGAGCTTAAAATTGTTTTCCCACCAGCTGCAGACTTTAAAAAAAAAATTAAGTTTGGCCATGCCCACGTAAGCGCACCCCAGCACATTTTACAAGTACCTGGCCTCCGGAGGTAAAAAAATTTCCGATGCAGATTATAAAGCTGTGGATGCTGGGCTTAAGTGTCTAGAACAGTATGCAGTGAATATTACCAGGTGAGACATGTTAGTTTACTGCTTCTTTTGGTTTAAATCCCGTTGAGAGACTTAGAAAACAAGGAGTGCTCTGCTCTGCTCCCTGGTTGTACAAAAAGCCCTTTCCGAGGTTGCTTCTGTTTGCACAAGTATAAGTTGAAAGCTGTTCTTTTCACTTTGATTTCCATTTCCACTTTAATGCTCTCTAGTCCCTGTTTTGACCTGAGGTTTCTTTTTGACGGCCAAGCAATGGAGCATCCTGTATTTTGGCATGAGGCGTTTTCCTATTCAGTCTAGAATCCGCCATAGGTTTTGAATATTATAGCCTTGTTGTACTCCTAGACGGCTGCTGGTAGAGAAGTTTAGTAGCTTGTGGTTTGGCCTGGCCTGCCTTGTGGGTGGAAATCGACTATGTTGTGGCTCTGAATTGGGTTTATGTGTTTTGGGGGAAGTATACTTTGTGTTTCTTTTCAGTGTCATCCTGCAGAGCAACTGGTGGCTTAAAAATGAGAAAAGAAAGTGAATCACCCCTCAAATTTCAGGAAATTTGAATACTGGGTTAAAATTGAGCAAGGCATAACCAGTGGTTCAGTTTTACCTTCCGTTTGTATTAAATGAAAAACCGAATAATTTTTTTTTTTTGCCTCTAGGTTTCACAACAAAGGTGTTTATGTAAAGGTTGGATTGCAGAAAATGAGTCATACCAGAAATCTTCATAAAGAAATAAAACTTCAGGTGGACCAGCATGAAGTTGAGCTTCCAAACATTGAAGGCCTTATCTTCATTAATATTCCCAGGTAGAAACAGCATGTCTGTTTTTTTCCCTTGAAGGTGATTATGCTTACACTAAGGTTGGGTCCGTCACTGTATTTAAGTAGCCCAGATGTTTTAATGAGTAGAAGTTACTGTATTTCCCCATCTATAACCCCTACTTTTCCAACCTAAAATTAGTTTCGCAAACACACCGTTCCCTCCTTGGCTTACTTCCATGTATAAGATGATCCTTAATTTTTAATCTAATATTTTTAGACAAAATGTAGTCTTAGACACAGCAAAATACTGTACCTTGGGCTCATGTGTCGTCAGGGTGTATTTTGAATTAACATGTTTTCCTGCTTTCGACATAATGATTCTTCGTTGGTAGCATCCATGAACAATATGTGGTTTGTGCCTCTGGGTGCAGCTGTAAGAAGGCAATTAGAAACCTTTAGGTGTAAAGCTTTTTATTTCAGTTCACAACAGTTTAATGCTGTGCTTGAACTACGCTGTCAGGTGATGACAAGGGTGATTGATCAGTGGCAGCCAGCGCCTCCTTGGTGCAGATGCTGCTGCGATTCAAAGCCTCTTCCTTCCTTCCTTCCTTCCTTCCTTCCTTCCTTCCTTACTTACTTACAGTAGAAGCCAAAGGTAAACTCTGAAGCACCACCTTGAGAGGGGTGAGATCTAGAGGTCTGCAGATTTGTCTTATTGGGCAACTCCTTGCTTGAGGAATTCTTGGAGAATTCTGGGACTTGCGATCCAAAAAGACCAATGTATAAACCACCTAGTCTGGTATTCAAGGAGATGATCTCCTGTAATCCCATGAGCCATACCCTACTATAGGAGATGCAGACAATGTAGTTCCCTACAAGAAGCTACTGCAAAGAAAAAGATAACCTGTTTAGAGGAGAAAAGAACAGAAGTAGTTCAAAAATTAAATAGTAATGCATCATTTTGGAAGGAGTAAGGCACATACCCTGTTGCCCCGAAAATAAGACTGTCTTATATTAATTTTTGCTCCCAAAGATGTGCTAGGTCTTATTTTCAGGGGATGTCTTATTTTTCCATGATCATTTTAAGTGAGCCCCCTCCCTCCACCCCTGTGCCAGTGGACACCTTCACCAGACATCCCCCACACCCCTTTATCATACATGTTCCCCCTACCTCAGTCACCCCTGTGTATCCACACAATGTGCCCAACTCCTGCCCCGCGCGACTCACTGTCTAATTGTGAGTCAGCCAGACTCCATCAGGGCAGAGCGAGCAGCAGGCGGCAGCTTGTCCTGGCGGCAGCACAGGCTCTCTGATTAAAAGAGACCTCGCTCTTCCTGTCTGTTCCAGCTGTGCTGCAGCCAACAGTGAGCTGCACGGCGGCAGCCACCACTACGGTCCAGAGTCCAGAGTTAGAGTAGCTTTGGGTGGCCCTATTATCGGGGAGGCCTTATGTTTTGGAGGGCTTATTATCGTGGAGGTCTTATTTTGAGGGGATGCCTTATATTTCAGTGAGAGGCAAAACTGTAAGTAGGTCTTAATTTTGGGGGATGTCTTACATTTGGGGAAACAGGGTAGAGACAGATCAGACACAGGCAGAATACAGTTGCATAGTAAATTGATATGTGACTGTACATTGTCAAGTCCTGCAGATGCATAGCCCTGAGTATTGACACGGCTATGGAAGGCTACCTTTTTGAACTTGTGAAGCTGTCGGATGAGCAAAAACACAACTTGCCTGCCATCTGAAGGGCTGCACTGGGCCAGATCCTATGGCAGCTGCTCTGTGTGAAACTACGGTTGGCAGATATTTTAGCTAGGTCTTCCCTGTTCATTTGTGGCCTTTGTCTATCTGTCTCTTGATGATGTTCCTTGACAGGGCATGTAACATGTAGATCCAAAGTGGTACAATTTCCATGATCTTCACTATTTTAAATTGCATGATAGGTTGTAAAACATTGCCCACAGAACTGCTTGTGGGTTATACTTTCCTCAGTTATGCAGATTTTGCAGCATTTGCACAACTCCAAGTGATCCTCGTATATCTATGTAACAAGATTTACATAGCCAATATTTTACTACTCTAAAATGGTAGCAGAAGTCACCACACCCCTTCCAGTCATGTCAGAGAAGGGAGGAGGGTCTGCAGGTCTGGAGCTTGCTGTTTATTCTTCCTGTGATGTCAAGTCATTGTTTCTTAATGTCTGAAATCTATCTATCTATCTATCTATCTATCTATCTATCTATCTATCTATC
>JAHTLZ010000237.1:7596032-7621538 GCA_023846285.1 Phrynocephalus versicolor | reverse complement strand
CAAGACAATCCTGCAGAAGGCCAGGTCAATACTCCTTAATCTTTCCTCACTTGAAATTGTCCCCAAAGCTACTATGAGCCATGAGGAGCAAAAAGAGAACTGGTTAGTTGGTTAGTTTTAATTCCTTCCAGTAACACGGGCTGTATCCAACTCGGGACAATTCAACAGAGTATGGCTGATCAGTGTTGTGAAATGAAGATGAGCTGCAGAGACCTGATCATAGATCGTGAACACAAGGTGCAGCTAATTAGACCAGCTTGAACCTATGTGCTTCAGACTGTTTCAGTTGTGAATTAGATATTACCAGAGTCAGTGCTGCTTTCATCGTGATTTGGTTTGACCACAGATCTACACTGAATGTAAAGCTGTCTTTTTATGACTTAATGGTAAGCACAAATACGTGCAGAGTTGACCAAGAGTTTGATGTTTACAAGGGAGTGACTATTGATTGTAAGCTTCCATATTCATGCACTACTTCCATTGGAAGGTTTCTCTGATGCCTAGGACAGTAAATAGAGTAATTGACTTTCTTGATCCCTCCTCCCAAGTAAAGCCTTCAATGCTGTCAAGTGTGGTTGTTGACTCTTCTGAAGGCTTAGAATGAGCAGAGTTTGTATTGACCTAAAATATTGAATAGAATATTTCTAGCAAGAAGGTTTCTAATTTCCGAAGATAATTTATAAGGAGTGTTTTATATACAGTTGTAGTAGTATAAATGTAAATGCTAATCCAAATATCCACCATGTAAAACAGATTTAATAGTAATCTATTTTTGATGGTTCCTTGTGCTAGTAAAAGTTGTTTCTGTATAGTTTTTTGATGCTGCTTTTCCGTTTCTTGCAACATTTCAACGGATGCCTGACGCACATGTCAAACCTCCTGCACTGTCATTACTTCTGTACAAGAAGTTTGCGTCTCAACATCCATTGCATTTATGAGCACCCATTTCCTGTGTGGTAAACAATTTTTGGCATGGGTGAAGTAGACCATTTTAGTAAGAAGGAAAACCTTTTTATATGTCGCTTTAATGGATGCAATACTAGTTTGTAAACCATGCTCTCTTGCATATCGCTACAGAATGTGAGCTGCTGCTTAGCTTACATTTTTTCCATAAATGTATGTATTTAGCTAAGGGCACCTCCATTAAGTCAGTGATTTTCAAACTGGCCAGGCCTGTATGAATAGACTAGAACACACCCATCCAGACCATGTAACCTTGTGTGTTATTTTGAAGCAGACTGCCTTCAGGGTTAGTTTGTCTGCCGTCCTGGCTCAGCTTACTGATGGGAATCCAGTGTTACAGTTTTTGAAGGAATCTCAGGGTTTGGGAAAATATAGTTCGGAAAGCACTGCTCTGATTTAATGGGCCAATTATTCTTAGAAGTTTATTGTTGTTTTTAATCACAAAATGTTCTATTGATTTTTGTTGGGATTTTTCAATGCTGCATTTAAACCAGTTGGTCTTAAGTGTCCTTGCCGTGAGGTGTTCACTCTTTACAAATCCTGGCCAAGGAAGGAGCAAACACTTTCCTGGGCTCCAGAAACCAAGAATCAATCCCTTTTCTGGAAGAGAATCTAAATGAATGAACATAAACAAGTGCTTATGAAATCAGTGAGAGATTCCTTGTTTAACTCGTGGATGAGAAGGGGTGAGAGAGAAGTCTGTTGTAAGAGGAAATCGGTCCCCTTATTTTTGTAACATAATGAAAGATCTCGAGACACGCCCTAGCTTCTGCTGGATAGAGGTTAAATAAGAACGAACCCTTAGTGAAACTGCAGGTGACAGAACGTTCTGTACTACTACGAAACTCTCTTGAAGCATCATAGCTTTCCTCAAAAAATAAAGATTAAAAAAACTGTGTGGTGCGAGTGCTGAGGATTCTGTGCTGGAGGTCTTTTCTCATTGCACAACTCCATTCCCAAAGTTTTGGGGGGTTGGTATCTGTGGACCTCTGGACAAGGGACGGTTGAGATCAGATACTTAAATGAAAACCAAAGTTGAGTTTGTACTTGGTCCTCTCTACTGTGAGTCATCTTGAGAGTGGTGGTGGTGGTGGGAATAAAATGATTTGTTAAACAATGTACCCCCGCCCCTTTCGTAATGAATCCATCAGTCTCATACGACGTGGATGGTCTTTTGGGGGAGGACGTTCCAGAGGGTGAGCGGTTGAATATGTAGGAACCATTGAAAGTGCCATGTTAAAATCTGAAGCGCCCGAATGGCCTGTGGTACACATGGCCACTTTCCTCAAGCCATTTCTCTCTTTCCTGGTTTCCCTTCCCTGGCTGCCCTGGTCTGAGAGGGATTCTGCTGTAGGGGGTCCTTTGCTCAAGCTAACCCCTGTTTAACAGTGTGATCTACAAAAGATTCACACCTGAAATCGCTTTGTGTAAGGATTTCCTGCCCAAGAAGACAGAAATGAGGCCCTGCATTCAAAAAACATTTGAGAGGCAGCAAGTTAACCCTGTGCGCGGAAGCAGGACTTCTAAAAAAGCTAAGCAATATTCAGTAGCACAGAACTTTGAAAACCTCTCTGATTAGGCTTCCAGTGTAAGGCAGTCCCAGCCACCTGGAATTGTTTGCCTAACGCATAGTGCTCATCCTTGGCAATAAACGTGCTTAACAGTCAGCTCACGAGCAGTCATCATACTCTGTAACTGTAAGGTGAACACTCTTCCCACATTGTGTGCCTACGCAGGAGCTAGAAATGCACATCACACTTGTTTACTTGTTCTTCTGTCTTAAACAGGATTTTGTCGTGTATCTTAGTTTTCTAGTTCTCTGCCTTGCATACTTTTTTTTGTCTTTGAAATGATGAGTCCTGAATTGCAATGACTGTAAAAGTTATTTATATGGCGTGTTCTCTCTTTTTTTGTATTTAAATATTGTTTTGTCTTCAGAGTATAATTTTTTGCAATGTATTTGTGTTTGGTTTCTTCCTGATTGTACATTTTGCACTGATTGATTCTGTATTGATTCTGTACCAAGTGTTTTGTGAGTACCTGATTAGAAGGATTTGTCTGTGACAAATATAACAGCTAACTCCTGTTGTCCTCTGGGTACCTTTGTCTGTTGTGTTTTGTTGCCTCTTGAAGGTTTGCGAATAGCAGGTGAGTCCTGGTCAATACTTCATATTGGCTGGAGAATTATGTGAGGTGTTGATCCCACCATATGTGAAAGACACCAGCCTGGTGTTCCCTGGGCTGATAACTTTGCAACAGTTTAGTTGCAAGGCTATTTGCAGAGATATCTCTGTGCTGCTCCTTCTGCCTCACCACTAACAGACACAGTGAGGTCTTGTTGAATACAGACTCAATGCATCCTGTTACTCATGTCTTCAGTAACTTCATTTTCTGCAAACTTTCAGAGTTCTGCCAAGGTGCCTCAGAACTCCCTTTTGTGTTGCATGTCGGCTACATAAGCATGGCTCTCATAGCCTGGACATCAAAACTAAGGATATGATCTCATACCTAAGGTGGGGAAATACTCCATAGTTGTCATACTTGAATCTCCCTTTTTTCTGAATGGAACTTGGGTTGGCTATGCCAAAGTTGATTCCATTTAATAGCTTCAACAGCCCTGGCCACAGGGAAGACTCCAGGGGTGTCCTTTTTCAGCCTCCCTCTCTGTTTCTCCCCTCTTCTCTGATGCAGTGAGAACCACCGAGAGGACTTACTCCCACCTATCTGGGCCTGTTCATTGTAATCTGCCTCTAGAATATTGCCTCCAAAACCAAAGGCAAAATAAAGATGCCTTCTTAGAATGGCTCGAGTAGAAGCTGCAATAAAATGTTGTGATGGGGTCAACCATCCTATTCTGCAACAGTCAACCAGCATTTGGTTGCAATAGCTCTCATGCTGTCTTCATTGGGTCATTCTGAAGGTTGCCCTCTTTGGTGGTGCACCAAGGGGTCCTGTTTTTCATACCTCTGCCAATCTTGGAATTTCCCAGAACCTGCTGATGCTCCCCTCTTGTGTGTGAGTGGCGTCTGGGCTGCTTCAGCCACATGGTCAACAGCAAGCATGCCTGCACCTCAAAAGTGGAAGGAATAAGACAACTGAGCAGTAGCAAGTGTTCCTGTCTTTTTCCCACCAAGCAATAAATTACTGCACTGCTTTATGCAGCTACATTAGCTGTGCTTTTTGAAGTGTCAACAGTTGTTTTTAGGCACTTGTGTTAGTCAGAGTTCAATTGAAGCATTTCATGTTTGTGCTGTTATTGTAACATCGTCTTCCGCTTTGTTGACGGAGTAATCATGAGCTGTTTCTGCGTAGATCCTCTTGTAATTGGTGTGAAAAGCAGCAACAAAGAAGGAGGCTGTCAGGCTGCAGAGTCCAGCCATCAGTAGTACTGGAGCTGTGAAAAAAGACAAATACACACAAACAGCACAAACCAATTAGCAGTGTATTACTGAATGCGGTATGAATGATGAATGAGACCCAACAGCTAGCTGCTTTTGAAACCTATATTAAAATAGCAGTGCCCAACTTGGAATAAAATCCTCAACATACTTAATCTGGGAGTAGAGCCCTCTGAATCAGTAAGATTTAATGTTGAGCATATCAGATTATGAGAGGAGATAACTAAAGATGACTTTTCCAAACTTGTTCATTAATTTTTTCATTTATACTTGAGTATTGAATTTTAAATTGATAGAACATACAACTAAAACCAGCCATTATATGAACAAAATATATAAGTCGGTAGTAAAACAGTATGATATGACCCATAAGATCTACATGTCCCTGGAAGTGCAAAACGGTATAGTTAAATTGCCCAACATCTTTCAGCTTTATATAAACAATTTCCACGAAGTCATATCTATTAGTTAAAATCAAATGAATAGCTAATCCTCTAGTTTCTTCCTCCACTTCTTATAAGAGAAAATTACCACCAATACTACCCAGGAACTTTTGGAAGGGTCATATTTGGCAGAATTTGCCTCCCAACAGCTATCAGGACAACTGAAATCTCCCTTGACTACTATATCATCTATCTCTGAAATTCTTGCAGTTTGTCTGTTCAAGATTTCATCTGTAACTTCTTGACTGGACAATTGGTAGTAGGCTTCAACTACCATGTTCTTTTTATATCTCACCCCAATTCTATTAATCCAGATGCTGCCAATGGGACAACCAAACATCCTCCTGCCTTTCTGTGCAGGAATATGGATTTTTTGACATAAAGTACAACTCCATCTACCTTTCTATTCTTTTCACAACAATTTACATCCTTCAATGGTTGTGTTCCAGTCATGGGAGACATCCCACCAAGCTTCAGTTTATCCCTGTCAAGTTGTCTTTATCTTCCTGAATGAAAATTTTCCCGTTCTTGTTTGTTTCACATACTCTTGGCCTTCTTTGTATAGACTCCAGGAATGATGTGGTTTATGGCCTGTGTTCCTTTATGAAGACTATTATGGGTCTTCATTAGAGCTGCTTGTTCTGTTCCTCTGATGGTGCATAAGCCTTCATCTACCTTTACCTCTGAGCCTGGATCTCCACCACCACCCCTTCCAATACAGTTTAAAGGCCTCCTGAGACAGTTCTACATGCTGTAGTCAAACATATTCTTCTCGGTCCTTTTGAGTTGCAACACAAAATCTAAATCCTTCACGTCAGCACCTCCTGTTGTTGCTGGCTGTTTATCAGGAGTATTTATTTCCCTTTCTATTCCTCTTCTGAGTGCTGGCAGAATGGGTAAGAAGACTATCTGGACCCCAAAGCCCTTGAGTCTCCTTCCCAAAGTCTCACAGTCTGACGTTATTTCTTGGTAGCTTCTCTTGGCTCTGCCATTCATTCCCATGTATATGAGAAGAAAGAGATTTGAATCTGTGGGTGATGTGAGTGACAGCAGTCCCTCTGTCATGGCCCCAATTTGCTCTCCACGGAGGCATCATGCAACAGGAACTCTCCTCCGCCAACCTTCCCCATCCAATTCCTGTTTGGTCTCCCTGGTCACTCTCCCTGGTCACTTGCTCCCTGGTGTCTCACTTTTATTTCCCTGCTCTGCTCTCTCTGCCTATTTGATCTCCTCTTTCTCTAGCAATTGGAGGAGCAAGGAAGGATCTGTGATAAAGCATTGGTGCTGTTGTCTCCAAAAAACATCTCCACCTCCTGGATGGTAGTTTTGTCTCCAGAACCTTGCTTGCTACAAACAGTCTTTTTCTGGGCCACCATTAGACCAGGGCTGATTCTCACTGGATTGAGTGATCTAGTGATGTTCAACGTGCTCTGACCTTTGAATCGATCGAATGATGTTCAGCGTGCTCTGACCGTCTGAATGGATCTGAATTTTTTTTTTCAATTCAGAACACTGGCTACTTTTCCTTTACACCAAATTGATAGATTACATACACATTTTTTAAAAAAATATGATTAATGCTACATATAGTTTGGCTATAAACCTGTTAGTACCAAGTTTTTGATTTTCTAGCAGTTTTCTGCCTTGTTCAGACTCATCACCACTAAAGGAAACCAGAGAAGAGTCAGCTGTAAATTCAGGAGGCAGCTGAAATACCAACATAAATAGCAGAAGATACTCACTTGACCAGTCCAGCGTTCCACCTTGGGCTGCAGTACATGTAGAGAAAGGAGCATTTTTCTTCTCCACCGTCAAGCTTTGGAACAAAAGCATGAACAGGACACCCAGGAGCTGGCTGTTGAAACAAAACCCATCACTAGAGAATGCCCCGTGTTTCTTAAGGATTGAATTATATCACACTTCTTTGTTTGGTCCCCTGAGCAAACAGAAGTTGCACTGTTGCTGCAGACAGACATTATCTTGTTCAGATTCAATGGGATCCTTGTGGGGTTCCTACTATCCCAGACAAATGTGACCATGCAACAATGTTGGTAGCTCCTATTCAGTGTCTCCTCCTATGTAGGAGTTAAACGCTCCTTCACCTGCAGCCTGCCTCTCCTCTCAGCCTATTTGATGACTCTTTTCTCCCTTGACCTGAAGCTTTCATTCTTTGTGACATGCTGTTACGCACACCCATTCATTGGCAATTACGGCACAGCAACGAACACTGGATACTCGGTTTTTTTACAAGGACAGAGACTCCGCTCAGGATTTTAGTCCTAGCTTTACAACTGTTAACCAAGGTGCAGAACCTATTTTGGGAATGCTATTCAGAACATTGGATGAGTGCTGGAAAGTCATCCTAGAGCAGATTTTACCCACCCCGCCTCATGAAATTATAGTCACCCAACCTCCACTGCATCACAGGCAGTGCTGCTATACACTTGCTAAACTCTGGACTAAATCTTGTTGCTTTCATTACTAGGGCATCAATGTCGTTAAATGCCACTGATTCAAATGCAACTTCCTTTAATTGACATAGCCTCATTTGGAGCAGTGAAACCTATGGAGGAGGTTGATTCACCTTGACTGATTTCACTGGGCTGGCTCTACCGGGCAACAGGATTTTGGCCACTGTGTGCAAAGGAAAGGACTCCAAAGGCATGCCTGAATTTTTTTTTTCTGCTCTCCTTTCAGCAGTAATTCCATGCCCGTCACTTCCTGGTTAGGCAATTCAAGTGGAAGGCTGGTCCTTTTCTAGGTCATGGAATTATGCATCAACTTTGGAAGTGGCAAGCAGGGGGAAGTATGTTTTCCTGGACTTTTATGAACATTTTTGGTCAAGAGTATTTGGGAGCAAACAAAACAAGCAGGCAGTGTCACTATATTTGAGATTACTATTAGTGCAGTTGCTGGTGACACTGCCCTTAATAAACACCACCACCCCACCCCACACACATTACACACAGAGGCAGTTAAAATGGTCAGTGGAGTACTTCCCCTGTATTGGCTTTTCAAAGTAACTATGGCTGCCTGAACAAATTGGCTGTCTAACCTCCTATGAACCTCCTCCTCCTCTTTGCTGCCCTCTTAAGTTTGTGAGTCATCTGTCTGTTTTCCTGAGACGCACCATTGCTAGAATAAGAACCTGTATTGCACTGTTTTTTGCCCTGTCCTAAGGTCTGGAGGCAAAGAAGAGAAATGATGATGAAGTATAGCAAAAGTAGCCATGTTGACCCATTAAGAACAAAATATTTTTTTATAAAAAAAAACCTCACAAGCAGGTGATGGCTTTTGCAGGCCCTGTTACTGTTCTGGCATGTTGACCAACTTTTTTAAGTTCTCCAAAATGGTCAACAGAACAGAAACAGGGGATGGAGGGGGACCCGCAGCCTTAAGAGGACATGTAAAGAGTCTAATGGTTTAAATTCTTCTTAAAAAGAAAAATTCTGTCCTGCATGAAGAAGAAAAATCTAGAGATTTTTTAAAGTGGCTGATGGATTTGTTCCTTTGGTACAGGAGCGCTTTCTTTTCATCTTTATCATTAGCCAAACAAAAAAAATTAAAAAATGTGGGTTTTTTTGGGGGGGGGGCTCCTTTTATATTAAAGGATAAGTTTTACACATAAAATTTGCGGGGTTTTTTGCACAATATGGGATTATCTGCAGATAACACAAGGATTTTGTTCCCACGTGCATGCACACACACACACACTCTCTCTCCTCTCCCTCCCTCCCTTCTCTTGTGGATTTCCTTCTAAAAATGCATAAACACACATATTCTTACTCAGCAGGGAGGAAACGATGAATTTTTAAAAATTCTCATCTGTAAGAATGAAACAGATGCAGATTTCTACTCTGGAAAACCACAATCACTCTTCTTTTTAACTTGAGGTTTTTTAAACCTGTTGGCCAAAAGATCAAGCCAAAGCCTTTTAGCTTCCGTGTTCTCTCTCCCATCCTGCCCCCTACCTCTTCTATAAATGAAGTTCGTTCCAATAGAAATATTGCTGATACTGTTGATTCTGAGGTTTGCTTCAATCAACATGGGAACGCTACATGCCATGACACATAGTACGGAAATTATAATCGTGTGCCATCAAGTGAATTCTGACTTATGGCTACCTTATCCAGGATTTTCTAAGTACAGAACACTCAGAAGTAGTTTACCATTGCATTTTTCTGGAGGTGCCCTGGGACTGTGCCGTTTTGCCCCAGACCACACGGGCAGCTGTTCTTGCAGAAGGCACAGTGAGGAATCAAACTCCCGACCTCTGGCTGTCCAGCCAGATACCTAAACCTCTGAGTTTTTGAACCAGCTTTGAGATGGGCATGAACTGCTGGTTTGGCATGCTTCGTCTCCTGGCCGAGCAGCTGATCACCACCCCACCACCCCTCCATCATCATGTGCCCATTCAGAAGCCTCACCCTGCCCCACCTCCTCCGGACACTGCCGCTGCCGAAAGGATCCCTGTCGGCAGATCAGGAGTTTAGCCAGGAAAGAGACTCTGTCCAAGCAGTAGTTCCTGCCCATCTCTAGTATAGAAGAAGAATGTGCCTATAATGCAGTGAATCTCTGCCCTGGTCGTTCTACTCACCTAGTCACAAAAATCAGCCCTGATGTGGTTCCTTCTCCTACAGGATATGAGCATTCGACTGCTAGTTCCATAGCCACAGGATAGAGGGCAAAGCCAAATAAGCCGAAAAGGGAGCTGATCACGGCCAAAGCATAGGCCTGGTTTCTAAGCTGCGATACCTACAGAAAGAGAGTTGATCGATACCGAACGTGCACACACACCCATGGGGGGGAAAGTTCATGGGGGGGAAAGAGGTGTGACTGGACTGTAAAGGGTTTACCACAGCAAATCCCACGCTAGCCAGGGCAGCTAGACAGAAACAGATTTTGGTGGCTTCGATGAAGTTCTTGGTCCGGTCCACGTACAACCCCAGGAAGAAGGCACCAATGAACCCGGCCACAGTAAACAAGGCACCACTCACACCTGCAAAAAACTGTCAAGGGATATGGATTAGGAAGAGTTCAACCGTACCTTTCAATACTGTACATTTTTTGTTTCCTGGTGACTAGGACGTTTGATTGATCAGTAGCATCTTACATATTGAGTTTATGGTACTCACCCTAAAGTCCTGTCCATAGTCCTCCTTATGATGCATGACAACATCCAGATGAATTCCCACAATCCTCTCAGAGAGGCCCTGTAGGTCACCCCCTCCATAAGCACACTTGTAAGCCCTGTCTTCCCCCCAAAGAGTCACCCCTCTGCACAAGCACAACCGTAAGCACTTTCGCAAAAATTGTCACTTCCTGTCAGGAATAGGACATCACTTACGTTTGAGTATCCGTTGACACACAGGACCTGTTCCAACAGAGCACTGAAGCAGGTGAATATGGCTACCCCTCCCCCGAGGCAGAACGCCAGGATAAGGTAAGGCTTATTTCGCATGAGCTGAAAATGAAAACATAAGGGTTTTGTTTTGTTTTGTCCCCCCCCCCAGAAAACAACATATTATTCAACATCAAGTCTCTACATGACTCAAGTCTGCAGAGTATGCTGAAACTTTTTATCTTGTTCTGCAGAACAACGGAGCAAACTGGACAGAACACAAGCAGTGTCAACGATTTAAAAAAACATGTCCAGAAAGCACAGGACAGAGGCCTGTCGCAATGCCGGTCCTTAGTTTCTTTAAATTGCGGTGAAGCGGTTCCTCTAATTTTAATGAATGTGGTCAGCCGCTTTTGGAGGAGGCATCCATGAACAGACAGAGCAGGCTACTTGGTTTCCAGCAACGCAGGTTCTACAAGGTTTCCTGTAGGATGTATCTCACTTTCACTCAGTGTAAGCCCCAGCCCCATTGTCTTCTCTGCCTCCTTCAGGGGAAGGAGCATCACACGACATCATCTCCCGTCATTAATCCTAAAAAGGTAAAGGTTCCCCCTGCACTGGTGTGCTAGTCGTGTCCGACTCTAGGGCAGTGCTCCTCTCCATTTCCAAGCTGAAGACCCAATGTTGTGCAAGTCCGTGGCTATGTGGCCAGCATAGCTGAATGCATTTCTGCACGTGGAACACTGTTTAGCTTCCAGGTTTTTTACGGCGGTACCTATTTATCTACTTGCATTTACATGCTTTCAAAGTGCTAGGTTGGCAGGAGCTGGAGTTAATGGAGGCTCACTCCACTGTGTGGCACCCGGGATTCGAACTGCCGAGCTGCCAACTTTGCAGCTGACAGTTTTCAGACCTCTAGCCCACTGAGCCACAATGCCCCATTAATCCAGATCCTAACCCTAATAGAGACCCCAGCCTGGACCAGCAAGCCCAAAGATCACTATTTCGCTCCACCTGCAACTTACCATCTTCAAGCCTCCACAGAACGAAGGGGAATTCGAGTGACTGGCACTTGCTGTTGGAGGAGTCGGAGGGACCTTATCGCGAACACCGACTGTCGCTAATATGCAGGCAAGCACCGCAGGAGCTGCATACACTTCCAGCTGTAACACAATAACCCACCATCATTTTCAAGAGCATGAAAGCATGGGTTCAACCAACTTTGGCCAACTACGTGTAAGTGGCACCGACTTCGAAATGGATTCAATTTCACTTACCATTAAAGGAATGTCTTTTCCTTCCTTCACAAGGGTGGGCGACAGCAGGTTCGCGATGAGAATGCCCAGTGGATTGGCTAAATGGGAATCAAAGGCAGAGAGGGTGTGTGTGTGATTTAAGGGTGGTTTTAGTTGTGTAAGAAACTCAAACAAAATGCTGAGCTTGTAGCAAAACACGACTGAACAGCATAGAGAGTTCATGCCTGTATTTGGTTAGCGATCAAGGGCTTCCTTTGAATGTCTTTGTTGGCTTGCTGGTCAGATGCCTGATTTAGTACCTAGTCATCAGGAAGATGGAGTTTTAAACAGGTGCTTCTCCCTTAAGACCTGATGTAAGGTCTCTCTCAAGAAGCAGATGAAAAGACCTCTTTGCAGTGGCAGCCATGTTCTCGCCTGCATGATCGAATGCCCTCCACCTTCTCTCTAGATAAGTTCCTATAATGACATCCCTTTGCAGAGATAACTAACCTGACATGGAGAGATCATAGAATCATAGAACCATAGATTTGGAAGAGACCTCAAGGGCCATCCAATCCAACACCCTGCCATGCAGGAACCCCATCACAATATTTCCGACAGATGGCCATCCAGCCTCTGCTTAAAAACCTCCACAGAAGGGGACTCCACCACCCTTTGTGGCAGCATATTCCACTGCCGAACAGCTCTAACTGTCATGAAGTTCTTCCTAATGATCAAATGGAATCTCTTTTTCTGTAGTTTGAAACCACTGCCCCGAGTTCTGGTCTGTTCTCTCTAGCAGGCTACTGTTCAATGGATGTGGGCAGTGGGAGGGTGTTGCATGGAGGTGTATTTGGGGTGAACCTGCACCTCCAGTGGTGCAAGCCTAGAACTAGGCTCGACTAGTGGTGGCAGAGACATCAGCAGCTTAAATACAATGGCAATTTGTCAGAATCTGGTCATTACATCCCTCCCAGTGTTTCAAAAGACCCTACTCAACTCAATAAGCCAAAGGAAACTGGCCACTAATTCCTCTCCAGCTAATCCAACATGTAATGAGGAAACAATAATTTAGTATTTGAAAAAGCCAACAGCTGATGGCTGACATCCATTAGTAAGTCACAACAACTAGGGTCGGCCCACTGAATCAATATGGATTTGGTGAGTCAACGCCTATGCCAGTTCTTCTTACTCAACGGGCCCACTGGATTTGTGACTTAATCCTGGATTTCAGCCAGTGTTTACTTATGGTGTTAAACTGAAAGGAGGCCCGATCTGCTATTTTTGTCACTGTTATGTCCCATGAAGTCACTTCCCATTTATTGTAACCCCCATGAATGAGTGGCCTCCAAAATATCCAGCCACTGACAAGCCTGGCTCAGATCCTGCCAACTCAACACTTCCTTGATTGAACCAGTCCACCTCAGCTCTGCTCTGCCCCTTTCCCTAAAGAATGGGACATTCATTCCGTGGTTACAACCATCTTCAAAACATTCTCAAATCTTATAGCGCCTTGAAGACAAACATGGCTACTGTGCTACATATTCTTGTCATTGCTGACCACCGGGCATGGCGGCTAGGGTTGACTGAGGTTGTTGTCCCAAACATCTAGAGGAGACCGACTTCAAGGAAGCTATGCTTTTTGGCAAAACCTGTTGTGCTGGAATATGGCTACGCACATGAACATAAGCATGTATGGAGAAAGAAAATGCTACCAGTGAGGTCAGAGGGAGAGAAACAGAAGAAACAGAGGTGGCAGAAATTATGTGAAGGCTTAGAAGAAACAGAGGTGGCAGCAAAATGGCTACCGTGATTATTCACAAAGTTGGGTTGATCTGTAGGTATTGACAGTTAACGTACGTAATATGATAGAAAACCAAATCTCTGTTTAAGACAAAAGTGATAGAACCAAAGTTGCCACTCACAGTTACTTTGGCAGCTTCTCATTGGATTATTTATTTATTTATTTATTTATTTATTTCTATACTGCCCATCTTCCAATGGATCTCTGGGCAGTTCACAACAGTTATAATACAACAATAACAAAAAAAATCAAAATAAAAAAATAAAAGAAAGATAAAAGGCAGCAAAGATTGCGGCTAATATTTCTCACACACACACACACACACACACAAACTACACACACTGATGGTCGCCAAATGCCTCTCCAAAAAGCAATTATGCTCATTTCTATTGTAATAATAATACAGTGTTAATATCCCATCAAGTCAATTCTGACTTTATGGTGACCCTTTTCAAGGTTTTCCCAGTGAAGAGTACTCAGAAGTGGTTTACTGTCCCCTTCTTCTGGAAGTGTCCTGGGACAGTGCAGCTTGCCCAAAGCCACACAGGTTGGCTCTATTTGTAGAAGGCATAGTATGGACTTGAACTTCCAGCCTCTGGTTCTACAGCCGTCTACCCAATTCACTGAGCTATCCAGCTGGTATCATATTGCATACAACCATCTCAAATAAAAACATTTCCTCCCAATGAGGTTTGATCTCATTATGCTTAACACAAAAAATCTGCCCCCTCCCCCCAAAAAGAGAACCCTTTCACAGTTTGATGCTATGTAGAACATTCCCCAAATGTTGCCAAGTGTGAATTATTGACTTTTTGGGGTGAACCTATCATATCAGTGCAAAATGTGTTCAAAAAGTAACCAATTCACAGGGGCATACAGAGGTGTGACAGGGTACCTCTAGTACATCATACACTTCCAAACTGTTTGTCAGAAGGGCCAGATTTGGTGAGATGAAAATGTGGGGGGGGGGGCGACCATTCAGCTGCATTTGGCCCCTGGGACAAGACTCTAAGACAGTGTTTTTCAGCCTTTTTTGGGCAAAGACACACTTGTTTCATGAAAAAAATCACGAGGCACACCACCATTAGAAAATGTTAAAAAATTTAACTCTGGTTTGTTCTGGGCTGGGGCTCCCGGGCCGGCTCGTGTTGGCGGGCGGGCTGTCGGGTGGCTCAGTCCATTGGTAGCTCCCAGGAAAGGGGTGGTGGTGGTCCAGGGTAAAGAAAGGGGGGGAGGGAAGCGAGCGAGTCGCGGCGGCGGCGGCAGACACAGGGCAAACACTAAGAGAATGAGCGGAGCCAGGTCTGGCCAGGGAGGAAGTGACGCCAGAGCCACGGGCCTCGGGGGAGGGAGGAGCCAAGCTGGCCCTTGGACGCTATTTATAGTGCCTCCCAGCTGTGGGCCGCCCACCGGCCCTGGGTTGAATTTCTTTCGAATTTTTCAATTTTTCCCACGGCACACCAGGCAACATCTCGCGGCACACTAGTGTGCCACGGAACAGTGGTTGAAAAACACTGCTCTAAGACACGCAAGGAGGCGGGGAGGATTCTGAAACAATGGAGCCGGGGGTGGACAAGCTGGGCAGGTGGCTGGGGGGGGGGGCGGACGGAGGCAGGGAAGGCAGACAAACCATAAAACTTCAAGCTGACATCTCCATCCGATATGGGGAGGGGCCAGTTGGCAGGGATATGTGATAGGCTGAGCCGGTGGGAAAAAGAGGCTGTGGGCCGCTCAAATTTGAAAACGGACCGCATTTGGCCCCTGGGCCTGACTTTGGACATGCCTGTGTTACTTGGCTAAATATCAAGAAGCATCCACTGATTAAAGCCAGAATCTTCAAGGGGAAATGTGGTGCTGTAGAGCAAGCAGGCAGCGGTCTACTCCCCCATGGGCAGTCAGTCCTTCACATAACCAGTCATATATGATTGTATGAAGGATGAGCTGCATGGAAGACTCATTCCATCCTCACCCTTGCTGACGAGCTTTTCAATGACCAGGACGTTAGCCTGAGATGTTAAGATTATTATTCAGTATCTTAACTTGAGAATGAATGGTGCTCACATTAGAATCACAATCCTTCAGAAGCGACGCTGTCGCTCCCATACGATTCTTCACCTTGAAGACACAGCTATTTTTCCAGACAAATGGGGAATTCCTCAGCAGGTGCTAGGCCCAATTTGTTGATTTCCATCACATCTCAGCACCTGAACACTCACAGCTGTCAGGACCAGCTGGCTTCACCAGCGGCGCAGCCACCGCACAGGCTGCGTCATTCATTTTGTGCCAAGATGGCCCCCTGCGCTAGCTCAGCAGGCACTCCGGAGACGAGCAAACACAACATACACCCACGAGATAGGCAACAGATCCAGCTGGTGGTTTTGCAAATGAAAAATAGCAGGGGTGCTAGCAAAGGGAATTTGCTTTGTAGTGGCAAGCATTCCATGAAAATAACATATATATTGGACCTTGGTCTTTCCATTCTTCTCAAGCTACCGGAACAGGCTAAGGGCCTCATCGAGAGAAGATTTTAGGGCCTGGGGAATACTTTCTCCATTTCCCTCCTTCAGAGTCTCTCCACAGCAGCCTTCCCAGTCTGGCTCTTTCCAGACATGGTCTACATCACCTCCCATCATTCTCAAACAACATGGTGCTATCCGTGAATGATGGTGGGTTATGGGTTAGCACATCCAGAAGGCTGACCAAGTGGACGGAGGCTGCCTAATAATCTAAATTATGCTATAATCTTGCATTCTTATAGCACAGCTGAGTCTTTGTAAGCATTTCATACACATAACCAGGTAATCCTTAAAATGCCCCTAAAAGTAGGCCAGTGTCCTACAGGGTGAACATGAAACAGAAGCATCCTTCAGACCAGCCGTACAATTGGCCACATTCTCTGTCATGTGGCCAATTGTATGGCTGGTCTGGATGTACATGTGATAGAACAAGGGTGAGAAATAGACAATGTCCATCCTTTTCTGCATTTAAGCAATGGGATATTAACTTTATTCTTGGATTACAAATGGAACTGAGAACTGAGAACTAAAATTGAGAACACATTGATTGTGTGGCAGAGGCAAGATGGGAAACAGTGGCCTCTTGGTTCACTGCTGCCCACCACATCATACCACCACTAGAGGACCCAAGACTGAGTCCATGTTAAGCAAGGAAAGGGATTTCTACAAATTAGATCTTGACACAAATAGCCTTTGTGCACCATCATCAACACAACTCATCTTGCAAGTCACAGTTGCATGTTTTGGAGACCAAAAATGCACACAAAGCACTATGCATTTTACAAAATGCAAACACGTCAATCTGTGTACAAGTGGGAAAATATGCACAGACATGATTTAGCTAATGGAGAAAAACGGGGTGTTAATTTAAATACACAAATAAATGTGAATGTTGGAAAACTGCATGTAAAATGCATGAATTTCCATGTAAAATGCACACCATAGTCTCCGAAGCTCATAGGACGCTAAGATGAGAAGAAAACACTGAGGAAACTGGGATAAATGCAATGAAACTGAAACAGATTTACCATTGCCCTGTTACTTACACATGGAACCAATCATATTCGCTGTAGCTCTCTGGTGATCTGGGAACCACAAGGCTGCTACTTTGGTTGGTGAAAAAATGATGAGAGGCTGGGCCATTCCACAGAGACACTGACCAATCAGCAGGTACACCACGTTAAGGGAGCCCGGGCTCAAAAAGCCAACAATGCTGAAAATCCGAATGATGCTTCCAATCATGTTTAGCCAGGCACAGAGTATCACCTGCAAGGAAGGAAACCATCTTGTCAGCAATACTGGAAATAGATCCATGAGTCTGTGAAGATTCCCAGTCATCCAGGTGAGTTTATCTGAAAGATGAGTCATGGCAACTGGAGTTCTTTTCTTGAGAGATTGAAATGTTTCGCTACTCATCCAAGCAGCTTCGTCAGTCTGAAGAAAGTTAGGGGGGTCCTCCATTTTATAGTTCCCATTGATTTCAAACACACTGTGGTCTGAATAGCCTCATAAGTTGGACAAAGGCCTGAATAGGCTCCTTAGGTGGACAAAGGCCTAAGGTGCGTGAAAATCCCACCTACGAAACCTTTCCCAACACCCAATAAGTATGGGTCATTAGCTATGGCATTGCTGGTGGAGATATGAAGTGCTTCTGATTTGCTTGGGGATTGATGAAAGGAGAAGCTTAATAAGTAGCAGTCAGATTGTGTCTGAGTCTCCCACCTCTCGTGCCATAGCTAACAACCTGCACTTAATGGGTGTTGGGAAAGGTTGCACAGGTGGGGCTTTCACACACCCTAGGACTTTGTCCACCTAATGAGCCTATTCAGATCATGGTCCACCTATGAACCGATTCAAGCTATTGTCCACCTAATGAGCCTATTCAGGTCTTTGTCCAACTTACGAGCCTATTCAAACCAGGCTGTGTGTGAAATCAAGCTGAATTATAAGATGGAGGACGTGCCACTAACTTTCCTCAGACTGACGTAGCTGCTTGGATGAGCAGCAAAATGTTTCAGTCTCTCAAGAAAAGAAGTCCAATTGCCATGACTCAACTTTCAGATAGATCCATGAGATTAAGTTGATTTATGATACAGCAATACCCCCCCTTATACATGGGATCAGTACAAGGGAGTCAGTATAAGAAAAAAAAGGGGGGTGAGCGCGTGGCCATCACAAAGCACAATTGCAAAATAGGTTACAGGTGATATACCTTTATAGTCCACTATTAAAAATAAAAAAGGAACATTGCAAGCTTTCGAGTGTAAATCAGCCTTCTTCAAACCAGGTATAAGAAGTACAGTGGACCCTTGTATAACAAATTGTTTGTATAACATAAAATCTGCACAACATAAAAAATTCTGGAGACGGGAAATTTGCTTAACAGAATCGCCTAGGGGGCAAATCCGTACAACATAAAAAGGGATTACTCCGTTTTCAATGCGTTCCTATGGGAAATTTGTATAAAGGAAAATTTGCTTAACATAATTTCATTTGGAATGAATTAATTCCTTTATACAAGGTACCACTGTATAAGATAATACTCTTTTCATGTGTATTAGCAGAGCTAACCATTAGAGGGACCTGAAGACCATGCTATGAAGGTAACACGGTCAAAACATTTCTGGTAATCTCTCTCTCTCTCTCTCTCTCTCTCTCTCTCTAGCTTGTGATTATCCACAGTTTTCCATCTCCATAGGGCACTTGGAAGCAATCCCCAGCAGTGATGGGGGCCTACTTTACAATGTGATACTAGAAGAATTGCTTTTTCTATGTTCTATATTCTGGTTAGATTCCTTACAACTAGATCTCAAGCATGACAATGCTTATGATCCAATCCCGTTGAAAGGGTGGGTATATTTGTAATAGCTCTGTGCCTTCAGATATTTTGCAGCTTTCTGACTTAGGAGGTCTCTGTGATTTTGGGTTTTTTCATGCCAATTCATCTCCAGGTGTGCAATTATTTCTTTAACAGAACATCACTTTTTCTTTGTGTTTGGAGAATTCTGTTTCTTACCTACATTCCTATTAAAGCAAGATGTACACAGCCATAAGACTATACATTAGTTCTATTATTATTTATTTATTTACGGCCAGTGACCAAACTAGACAGGTACAGCAACAAAATACATAATATAAATGTGCATTCCATGATAGTATTTCAATTAATACATAAAATTGGTAGATTAAAAAGTACAGGTTAAAATTTAGCAGCCATTAAAACATGAGTATTATATTTCTTTATCTCCATTTATAATCTGATTTTGAACCCTTAGTGCTACTGCACAGAATTTGGCAACCTGCTTGGTTATTTGGTAACATTTATCAGAAAGGAGCAGATGCACGTAAAAATCTATTGACCTCCCAGGGAATTTGCTTATGATAGGGGAGATGAGTTCTCTACGTAGGTCTTGATAATAAGTACAGAATAAGAGAATGTGTTCCACAGTTTCCAGCTGATCATTAGTACATGGACAATTACGGTCTGTTAATGGTAAACTTTAGCTCTAGAACCCCCTAGAACAGTGGTGGCGAACCTTTGGCACTCCAGATATCTTGGACCACAACTCCCAGAATCCCAAGCCTAGACTGCCAATGGCAAAGGACTGTGGGAGATGAGGTCCAAAACATCTGGAGTGCCAAAAGTTTGCCACCACTCCCCTAGAGCTAAAATGGTTGTACTGGGAATTAAGGAACACCTGGCTTCATCTACAAGAGACTTCCGAGATAGCCCTTTCCTGTATGTTCCATGTTCAAACCTCTCAAAAGCAAGAATGTATGAAGAAGCTGAGCAGGGCCTAAAGAGCAACGTACATCCTACCCATCCCCAGAAGTTATCGTATTGCCATTAGTAAGAAACAGATTCTATATATATTTAAAATCCATTCACTTTAAGAGGGCTTGGCCAGTCAAGATTCTGTACAGGGAGAAGGAACGCAACACATTTATAGCTTCATTAAGATTAAAGATGGAAAGATGGCTCTTCAGATGTGGTTGGGCCTCCCCTGCCATGATGGTCCAGCTTGGGCTATGCAGGTGAGGGCCAATGGGAGCTACAGTGGAGCAACATCTGGAAGGTCACAGGTTGCCTACTTTGACCCATGGTAGGTTTAGATCTCTAGTGCCCAAGTGTTCACTCTCAGTTATATACATTCAATATATTACTTTTTTTTGATCAATCCATTGCAGCTATGCACCCCACTGGACCAGGGTCATTTCAAGGGGGGGTCACCTCACTTCTATTGCATAAATCCTTAACCTTCCAAGAAACCCCAGCAATGCAGTTCGAGAGGCACCCCATGAGAAGACCAATGTATGCCACATTCTGTTCCAACTTACTGCAAATTTAAGTCCGATGGTGTCCAGAATCCATATTGCTAGGAGACCAACTGGAACCGATATCACCAGATATACAAGAGAGAGCCAGTTGACTATGTCCACCGAGGTATGGAACTGTTCAGCTGTTATATCAGCCACCGGAGCAAATGTCAGCCATAGCTGCAGATGGAGTAGGGAATGAGAAGAACAGGCAAGCTTGTAACATATTAAAGGAAAATACCTGAGTAAACTTATCTGGGATGGTCTTTGGGAGTGGCAACATTTTGATGCACTGTAAGGCTGACTAACACGTCTGAGTGTCAAGTGAGACTGCGAAATAAGTTTGCCTACACCAGTGGTGGCAAACCTTTCGCACTCCAGATGTTTTGGATCACAGCTCCCAGAATTCCAAGCTTGTATTGTCAGTGACAAAGGATGGTGGGAGTCGTGGTCCAAAACATCTGGAGTGCTGAAGGTTCACCACCACCGACCTACACCATCAATGACATGGGCCATTCTGGCAGGTCACATTTAGATACAGATTGCTGTTGCACTCAAAACGTGGAGTGGCGACGGTAGTCCCTTTGTCCTCTATGTGGAGCTATTCTGTACCACGGTGGATGAAAAAAAACCAATGGTTTTTAAAAAATTAAAATAACATTGATTTAATCCACAATTTAATTTTTTTTTAAAAAAATGACAATTTTGATTGAAATCATATTTTTTAAAATCTGCATTTTTGTTATGATTTAAATTTTGATTTAAATCAATTGGATTTCACTCAAATCTTCCCCACTTTGTCCCACATAAGGATCAGCATCTGTATCTTCCATGGACTGAGATGAACTGTGAAACAGTGCTCTAAATCAGACTGTGTAGACCAGTGTTTCTCAACCTGTGGGTTCCCAGATGTTCCTGGACTGCAACTCCCAGAAATCCCTTCCAGCACAGCGAGTGGTCGAGGCTTATGGGAGTTGCAGTCCAGGAACATCTGGGGACCCACAGGTTGAGAACCACTGGTGTAGACGAACCAAGAGTGACCAGGTTGGCTTGGCGTATGGGCAGTAAAGCCCACAAGGGCTTCTCCCCATTTCTGGCTGTCACAATTCAATAATAATAATACCCTACTTTACTTTGCTGCCCTTCCTTGGCATCCCAAATCTCTGGCCTTGACCTCTATAGTGGACAAGGGCCCCGATTACAACTGCACACCCAGCCCGGTGTGGTCTACTCTTGCATGTATCCTTTCCCCTTAATGCCTCATTCTTATCAACATGTCCTTGGCCAGACACTTGACTCCTATTTCTTATTGCCACAACACGACACAGAAGTCAAAATCCTCAGAGACTCTCTTCCCTGTGAATCTCAGCTTTCAAGACAAGAAGCAAACCTTTGAGAGTCTTCTAAAAGAAAAGGGTGACTGGTCCAGGGTTATAATTTGTGTACACTCATTCCCCGTTGGGCAGTTCCAGAAGCCTTCCCTGGCCATTTCACATAAAACCCTCCCATCAAAGCTGTCAGGGAAAAAGACCCCGGTGTTGAAATTGCCAAAGGAGATGAAACGAATGAAGCCTTAAATGTATCAAAGAGGTTCTCTGACAAACTGGGGTGGCCTGTCGAGCTTGTTACAATCGAAATACGATGATCCCAGGGTGACATGCACAGCAGCACCTCATAGTGAGTTAGAGTCTTGCAAAAGGTGGCCTCAAGCCTCTGAAAAGCAAGGACTAGGTAAAGAATTTACCGTATTTTTCACTTTCTAAGATGCACTTTTCCCACCCTCAAAAGTAAAGGGAAATGTCTGTGCATCTTATAGAGTGAATACAGTAGTCCCTACTTGACCTCTATCACAGATTTTGCTTTAGAGAGAAGTTACCTGCACGGAGCCTCCCCTGTCCCCTGCTGCATCCAGGATTCTGTAGTTCCAAGCCTCTCCCCACCCTCCCCTTCTGCAGCCAAGATTCCCCAGTCAAAATCATCTCATTTGCAAGGAGGTCTCCTCCATAGAGCATCTGTCCTCCCCTTCTGAAGCCTGGATTCCACAGTTCCAATCACCTCGTTTGCAAGCCTCCCCTTTTGCAGCCAGGATTCCCCAGCCATTAAAACTTAGGCTAAACTTTGTTTTCTTGTTTTCCTTCTCTAAAAACAATGTGTGTCTTATGATCAGGTGTAGAGATAGGGACGAAATGACAAAATGGCATTTCATGGTCATTATTCGGGCCCTGGGGTCTGTGTCGTTCTGTTTCCGTTTTTCAGGGGGCCGGGGCCCGCATCGTTTCCATTTCTTTGCTTTTCGGGTGTGGCAAGCTGCGGCCGCAGGGAGCCCTCCCAGGGCTGGGGCAAGCCTCCTGGGAGAGCCGTCCCGCAGCCACGGGGAGCTCTCTCGGGATCGGGCGCTGCTCCGATCACCAACCCCAACAGCCCCCCCCCGGAGCACTGCTGAGCGTCGCCCTCCCTTGGGCCTCCTCCCCAAGGACCGATCTGCTGCGCCGTCCGCCACCCCCACCGGGTCGCTGCCCCCGGAGCTCCGCACAGCGCCGCCCTAACTGGGGCCCTTCTCCCCGGGAACCACTCCGCCCTGGGAGCCACTGCCCCAGCAGACCACCACCCCGCACCCCCCCAGCCTAGACCCAGGAAACCTGTGGGGGTGCTGCTGCACTCCCCCCGTACTCCAATGACATCCTCCGCTCTGGCTTCTGAGCCGGCTGCACTGTCGCCGCTTTGCCACGTGGCCAAGATCCAAGAGCCCAGCCCATTAGGGCTCGGATCCCGTCTCTTCTTGCGAGACTGGCAAAGTCTCACGTCGGCTCCGGTGGGGAGGGGGCAAAGAGGCTCCACCAGGCCCAACCCCCTCTCGCCGCCCTCCGCTTGTTGAATGACAGCCCAGTGAGCTGTCATTCACCAATCAGAGATGGCTGGACAGGGGGCTGGGATCCCGCCTCTGCGTGCGGAGGCGGGATCCCAGCCCCCTCTCAGCGCCCTCCGCTGCTTCATTTTTCATTTCGTAAGCGGCGCGATGCCAGTAATGGAAACAAACAGAACCAAAGAACATTTTCGTGGTTCTCTTCGGTTTGAGTCTGCCGCATTGCAACAGTCGTTATTCGTACTGTTATGTAACGGAACGAATAACGGAGAACAGTAACTAATGGTTGTTTCGTGCCCATCTCTAATCAGGTCCGTCTTATAGAGCAAAAATACAGTAGGTTCCCTTGTGTAACTAACAACAAGAACAAAAACAACAATCACATGTGCTGTCAAGTCAATTCTTACCCATGATAACCCTTTTCATGGAGCTCCGGGTAGATAATACTGAGAAGGGGGCATCCCGGGACAGTACAATTTGCCCAAGGTGACAAAAGCTGGCTTTTCTTCCAGGAGGCACCCTGAAGAATCAAACTCCCAACGTCTGGCTCCACACCCAGATACCTGAATCACTGAGCTACCCAACTATGTCATCAAATAAGTTCTGGCACATGGCAATCCCTCTCAAGGTTGTGTAGGAATAACATACCAAAAGGTGGTTTACCAGTCCTTTCTGCAGATGTCCCGGAACTGTGTAGCTCACCCAAGGCTACAATGGATTGATTTCCTCCCTCAAGGCACAGTGAGGAGGCAAACTCCCAACCTCTGGATCCATAAGCTGGCATCCAATTCACCAAGCTACCCAGCCAGCCAGCCTCTGGAGTAAATGGTATTTGAACGCAGTGGACCCTGCTTTCAAGTAGCCGTGCATGATTGTCATGAATGGCTGGACTCATAGAGTTTTGGCAGCATGGATTTACCACAATTTCCCATCAGTTGGGTCATTATGAGGCAGCAGGCCTGGAAGCTCTTGTTTAACCTTAGATAAGTCACCTTTTGGGGGTGACAAATCATCAGAGACTTCCACCCAATGGGGCTGCCTTCCCCCATCTTTTCCCCATCTGGTCTTACATCATAACAAACATATCCAAACTTGGGGTCCTAGATCAAAAGAATGCCAAGCTTCCTTACCCCTCAACATCCTGCTCCCTACAAGGAAGTACCATAGCACCAAAACTGAACAGCTAGTTAATGAAAACATATTGAGAAGGACATTATGCATAATATGCTTGTAGGCTAATGCCAGAACCATGCATTTCTCAAAATTTCCAAAACAAACCACAAATATGGTGGTGGTAGTGGAGGCAGTGGCAGGATAAGGTAGGGATGCCACGGGAGCAGTAGGAAGGAGGCAAGTGGAAGGTTGTGGGGCAGGGAAAACAAAATAGGAAATTCATTTGATTACCAAAAAGTTTACTAGCTCTGGAAATTTGGGTTCCCCAGTTTAGACAAACTCAAGCCAACAGGAACCAACAAACCAGCAATTGGTTTGGTATTTTTCTGGGGGGGGGGGTCATGCCCATCTCTAATCATAAGTCAACATCTGTCCTCACGGCACATCACAGCAACAAACTGCTACAAGATAAATTGTTACAATTTCTATTCCTCATCATGTTCCAATAATATTGCATGACGTGTGAAAAGGAATAGAAGCAGCAACTTTTAAATTAGATGGAATGTACTGCTAGAGTTTATGTCATTTCACTTACACCGGCATCGATAACCCATAGGATTCTGGCCAACATCCCTTGTTTGTTGGCTCCTTATGGTTTCCTTGCTTCCACATTAATAATACCTGTGTGCCATCAAGTCAGTTCTGACATGGTGGATCTTTTTTTCAGGGTTTTCTAGGTAGAAGCTACTCAGAAGTGCATTGCCCTTTCCTTCTCTGCAGGGGGGGGGGCACCCTGGAACTATGCAAATTGCCCAAGGCCACCCAGGCTGGCTCTACTCCCAGGAGGCACAGAGAGGACGTGAAATCCCGCTGGCTCCACAGTGAGAAACCATAACTGCTGAGCTATTTTCATTTAACACAAACCAAACAGGAGGTCCTTATTCAGTTTGATGCAACTCAATTGCTCTTCTATGCCACAATCAAAACAAAGGAGCAGTCCCCTGGCAAGCTGGTCCATTCGATAATTAAGCCATTAATTTAGATTTTTTTTTTTTAAAAAAAATCAGACTCTATGGCTGAAATCCTTAGCACTGTGAATCCCAGTACAGCAAACCCATGGAAAGACTGGGCAAGTCACTTCCTCTGTATGTTCCATTGATTCAAATGAGCCAACTCTGGCTGCAACTTACTATGCTAATTAGAGATGGGCACGACTTAGCGGTATTCCCGTTTCCGTTTCCGTTTCCGTTACTCGGTTCCGTTACTCTACGGAAACAATAATGGGAATTACTCCGCCAGACTTCGAGCTCGAACCGATGAACGAACAATTTTGGTCTGATTTGTTGTGCTCGTTACTTGCATCGCGCGATCGCGTGATGCCACGCGGCACAGAAAAAAAGTTTTTAAAAGTTAAAAAACCCGGTTCCTGGCCAAAAAGCAGGCGGAAATATGCCTGCCGTGCCTCAGGGCACCTACCAGAGGGGTGGTTTCTGGAGGTCCCCGGCCTCCCCCC
>JAHTLZ010000237.1:7557132-7587009 GCA_023846285.1 Phrynocephalus versicolor | reverse complement strand
GCTGCTGCTGCTGCTGCTGCTGCTGCTGCTGCTGCTGCTGCTGCTGCTGCTGCTGCTGCTTCTTCTTCTTCTTCTTCTTCTTCTTCTTCTTCTTCTTCTTCTTCTTCTTCTTCTTCTTCTTCTTCTTCTTCTTCTTCTTCTTTGCCTCCCGCCCCTTTAAGAGGAACCAGGAAGTGACGGGGGGGGGTCGGAGCAACTTCCATTGGCACTCCGGAGATAAGAGTGCATTCTTTTCTCCCTTTTTTTCTCCATCCCGTCACACAGACAGAACAAGGAAGTGCGGAGGGGGTGGGAATGCAGGGAGAGCGACAAACCCTCAAGATCTCTGGTCCGAATTTAAGGGACCAGCGGATCTTAGGGGTCGTGTAAAAAGGCCCTTAGTGGCATGAAGAGAACCTCTTTGGGAGTTCTGTTCACTGCTTTTGTCTCATTGACAAAGCAAAGCAAAGCAAAGTGTTCTGCTTATTTACCGCCCCATATCACTTTAAGTAGTCTCTGGGCAGTTTACAGTTTAATTATGCAGGCTACACATTGCCCCCCCCCCCAGCAAGCTGGGTACTCGTTTTACCGACCTTGGAAGGATGGAAGGCTGAGTCAACCATGAGCTGGCTACTGGGAATTGAACCCCAGGTCGTGAGCACAGTTTTACCTGCAGTACAGGCATTTAACCACTGCACCACAAGACAAGGGGATAAACTCAATGATCTGTAGAGTGCCTTCCAACTCCGCAGGCCAATGATGGTGCAATGGGTAAAACCAAAATATTTTAGCCAAAATGTTTTATGGATTTACGGGGAAATTGTAGTTGCTTAGCAAATGAGAGTTATTCATCAGTTTTTATAATGACAGCTTTAAGGACAAAATTGCTAGGGTAATCCTGTGATCATCTAGATACACAGATTAATTAGAGGATGATTATATTGCAGTAATATGGGCTACATGTTGATGTATTTGACAACTGCATTTAGTCTGCAACCTTACGGGGGTGGAAATGCTGGATGAAATGCAACTGACTCCTTGAGCTTACATCCCTACAGTAGGTTTTATACTCTTAATTCTTAAACATTGATACCTTGTCAAATATAAACACAATATGAAAAACAGAGTTTAGGAGAGTATGAGGAGAGTACCTGTGGGAAAATATGGTACTCCATTTGAGGACATTTTTAATATCCTCAAATGGGGGTCCTGGACATGTGACTCATCTGACAAAAAGACCCTATTCACCCTGCCAAAATGTGCGTTTTGCGGCCATGTTCTCCAGCCTCAGTCCACTTCCTGTGTTATAGAAAAAAATCAGAGGGGAAGGAGGTTTCACCTAGGAAACTATTGTCTGCTATTCCAGGACCTTCCAACCCATATTGTTTGCCATTACTACACTCAGGCCTGGACAACTTTTCCCCTGCACTGCAGGAACTAATGGTTGAAGAATCCAGCAGTAGTCCTTTACACAACGTAGAGAGACAAAACACTTAAAATAAGGTGATTAAAGAGCAGGTCCAGAGATGGAAGAAGCCACCTAAAAACCAGTAATTATGCTTCTGCTTAATGAAGATGCAGCAGCATTACCTCGTGACGATAACCTTAACAAGGGATTATTCCATTCATTTTGTGGGGCAGCCCTCAGATTGGAGTTGCTTTGACAGCGATAAGGAAATGGCCTCTCTAGATGGTGGAAAAGGAATATTTTGTGGTTCAACTGCTGCTTCAGAATGTGCCTCGTGCTCTGTGGTGTATGTTGACATAATGACAAAGTAGACAGAACAACATTGTGATTTGTGTCACAAGCTAGCAGCTAAGAGTGTTCAGATATGGGGGCAAGTTAAGGTAAAAGAAAGAAGTTATTTGACTGACTTCTGAGAAATGAGAAAGTGAAGAAGTGTTACATTTCAGGATTAAAAGGGGGGAAGCGCTGTGGCCATTGCACACAATTCAAAGGAAATAATGGGCAGCACATTTTTTTAGACTGCCAAAAGTCACAAACAGTCTAGCTTTCAACCCTGTTGAGTCTTCATTGAGCTGGGCACCACACTTAGCCTATGCTTGTGATTTTTAAAGTGAGTTCATAAAAGCATTAACTGCCCTTGTCTATGCACTGTTAAAGACCAGGGGCAAGATAAATAGACTTTTAAAAAACCCAACAACCTTGAAATTGTTTATGGTGATGGTTATGGTTGGTTAAAAAGTAACCCTGCACTTTGCAGGATTTTTGAACTGCTCTAGCCCAGCTGGCCTGCTTAAGACCTCAGAAGGCCTGCATGTGTTGCTGAAACAACTGACCTCCTTGTGTGGGGTCTAGTCAGCAGCACCTGCCACTGTGATCTTCCCAGGTCCCCAGTGCCCTCAAAGGAGCCTGTGCAGTGTAATATGAACTTGCCTCTTTAGAATGTACTGTAATCTTGCTTTGTCAGGCGTGATCTTGCCCTCCTAGGTGGTGCCACACTGGCAACCCAATACCCTGTGGCAGCTCTAATCCAGCGGCAGCTGTTGGATCTAATTTCAGGGATATTATGAAGCCCACCCTTGAGTTTTAGTCTGCTGTTTCCCATAGCTGTCCAAGATCCTGGACTCAAACAGGACCTTGAATATCTTGTGAAAAGGACTCAGGCAAAGTCTTTGGATCACCACTCCAAGCACGAAATGCAGCTGGTGCTTCAGTTGTGAATCTGGCAGTACGCGTCCTTCTCTTTCCCCATGCGAGGGAGAAGTGGGGAGCGCCCCCCCCAGCAGCTTCGTGCTTTATCCCTGCTCCTCCTTCTCCCCATGGAGGACGAGCAAGGAAGAGAAGCAAAAGAAGACTAGACATCCTACTGTTAAGAAGGATAGGAAGGATAGGAATCTTTATTGTCATTGCCCCCTTGCAGGAACAACGAAATTTTGTGGTTGCTATATAAAACTCATTTAAAACATTTCACATAGATTTAAAAACAGGTACAACACATAATATGACATATAAAATGACTAAAATATGACATATAAAATAAGCTGACTTCCAAGTCCAGGATTTCCATTTAAGGCCAATATTGCTCTAAAAAAGAAGCTATTTTTGAGACGGTTATGTCTTTACTGACGAGAAAAGGTTTTGGCACATGCTTGTTCCCAGTTGGGAGGGTGTGCAATAGGGAATCCCATTGTTCTCTCCAATCACTCTGGGGGAAGGAGGCTTGTGCATAGAAAATTGCCACATACCGGCGGGGTGGTGGTGGACTTGCCCACACCCTTCTGTGCGATGGAGGGGGGCATTCCATGAGATGGGCAAGGCTCGGGGGCTGGGCGTTCCACCACCTGCAATATAAACCATTCCCAAGTGTCAATGGAAGCCTCATATCCTGAAGTCCAAGGAAAAGGGGATCTCAGGAAGCAGAGTTCAAGGTCAGGAAGGAGAATTGAATGGGAGTGTGTGTGTGTGTGTGGGGGGGGACAGTAGAGGCCATTTATGACATCGGGGGTGGGGGGCTGTGATAAGAAATTCAGCATTAAATGAGCTTTGTAAAGTGCCATCCTCAAGGCCCAAAAGATGCCCAGTGCCTTAGATTTAGACTAAAAGGCAGAACAGATTGAGTGACTCTCTGAAACTGGAGTCACACCAACCTCCCCTGGAGGGTGATCTGAGACAATAGTGTCCAAAATCCTCATATGTAGCTGTACAAATTTAGGAGATGAGTAGACCCAAGTTAAGCAGTCACCAAAGACATTATCAGATGCACACTGAATTACAGTATTCAGTATGCCGCAGATAGCTTGGGGCAATTTTAGCAGGTCTTTATTGGCTCCCTGTTATTTTCCATGCTTGGTTCAAGGTGCCTGTCATTGTTTAAAAAGCCCTAAATGGTTTAGGACTTCAGTACCTGCCAGAATGTCTCTCCTACAAAACAGCTACCCATCCCACTTCATAGTCCAGGTCATTACAAACAATAATACCATAAGAGGCCAATAAATAAAATAAAATAAACATTGAACATCAGAAGCCAAGGTTTTTCCATTGTGGACCACATTTCTGGAATAAACTTCCAGCAGAGGTTTGTGAGGTGCCATCCCTTGCAGTCTTCAAGAACTTAATAAAAACAAAAGTGATAGCTGTTTTGAGTTTTTCAGGCTAATTGACCATGTTCTGGAAGTTTTTCTTCCTGACATTTCACCAGGCTCTGTGCCAGCATCTTCAAAGGGCAAGGGGCTTGGGGAACAAGGAGTTCTCTCTGTGCTCTGGGGTATAGAGTGAGTGAGACTGTGGGATTTTAAAATTGTGTGAAAGGGGAAGCTTGTCCTATGCAGGAGAATAGGTGTTAGTCATTGTATTATGATGGAGGGATTAAGAAGTTTCACTGCAATCAGGGGTCACAGGCAATCTTTATCTGTGGTTGATGGGTGCCGTTAGCTGTACTATTGGGTGAACTGAACAGTGGTGCTTGTGGCTGGGTTGGAATAATTGAACTTTGATCTTTTGCAGGCTGTAGCTCTCAGTACTGGAAACCAGGCTTTGTTGATTTTCTGACTTTATTCTTTTCTGTTGAAACTGTGGTTATGTTTGTGGGTTTCAGTGGCTTCCCTTTGTAGTCTGACATATTAATTGTTAGTTTTGTCCTGTACCTCTTTGTCCTGGAAGGGGATTTCATATCCAGTTTGTTTCAGGTTGTGTTCAGTTACCGCTGATTTTTCTGGTTGTTTTAGTCTGCAGTGTCTTTCATGTTCTTTGATTCTGGTCTGGATGCTGCGCTTTGTGGTCACAATATATACCTGGGCACAACTACAAGATATCCGGTATACTTCTGAAGTGGCAGATGGGTTCCTTTTGTCCTTTGCTGACTATAGCATCTGTTGTATTTTTGTGCTGGGTCTAAATACTGTTTGTAGGTTGTGTTTTTTCAACACTTCTTCAAACAGAACTGTTCAGAACTGCCTTTTATTAGTTACTCTATCATCCAATATCGTTTTGATTATTCATTTAAATAGCTGGTCAGTGATTTTTCACTGATTGATTTTTTAATATATATTTGCATATTTTGTACTTATTCTTTCTTTCTGTGTATGTTTTATGGTAAACTGCCCACAGAGTGTGTGTTGCACCATGGGGTTGCATGTAGGTAGGTAGGTAGGTAGGTAGGTAGGTAGGTAGATAGATAGATAGATAGATAGATAGATAGATAGATAGATAGATAGATAGATAGATAGATAGATAGATAGATAGATAGATCAGGATTTGAGCTATTTACATGCAATAATCCTAGGAAAAGAGGCATCTTTCAAACAGCTTGCCGCTCAGTTTTCGGGTGAATGGCTATTTTCAGGAATGAAACATTTTCCTTGCACAGCTCTTAATGCGAGGAATCCTGAAGCAGGCACACAGGAAGACAGCTCTGAGTGTATCTTAGAAATGGAGTATGGTTGGAAACAAGCTCGGGGAAAGTGGCCGAGGACCATGTTCAGCCCAGTAGCCTTGTTACAGGCAGGCAGAGAATGATAGGGAGTTGCTAGTGCATCATCCCCATCATCTGAATGCTCTCAGCGCCTTAATCTCACCCGAAGGCAAGGCACTTATCTGACAACTGATAAAGCCTGGCTGATTAACACCTCCTAATGACACTTAGCACATTTGCAGCCTTTCATCTGTAAATCTCAAGGCCATTTAACAGAGATAAGCACAGTTATCCTTTCCTGAGGTCAGTGCCTCTCAATTGCTTGTCACCCTGAAGCCTGAAACTCTAGAGATGGCAGAGATCGTTGTGTTGTTAAATCTGTGCTTGGGATCTTAAGGATACAGCCTGCTTGGGGCAGCCTTAGCAAAATTCTCTCTCTAGAGAATCACACAAAAGGTGTCTGAAGGGGAGGAGGGCTGTTATTGTTGTGGGTCACACCAGAAGACTTTGTTCCTGCCAGGTTTGTTGTTATGGATTGTCAAGTTGCCTCCCACTTGTAGTGACCCAACGATTCTCCAAAATATCCTGTCCTGAAAGTGCCCTGTGTTGCTCTTGTAAACTCAAGTCTGTGACTTCCTTTAAGGAGTCACTCCATCTCGTATTTGCTCTTCCTCTTTACTTGCCCCTTTCCATCTTTCCCAGTGTTATTGTCTTTTCCAGAGAAGCCTGTCTTCAAGAATTTAACTAGGCAGGCTATAGACTGCTCCCCACCCATTCAGCTGGGTACTCAGTTTCACCAACCTCAGAAGGATGGAAGGCTGAGTCAACCTTGAGCCAAGTTACCTAAGCCTGGCATGATCAATCTCAAGCTGTGAGCAAAGTCTGGACAGTAGTATAGTGGACCCTTGTATAACAAGCAGTTTGTATAACATAAAATTTGTACAACATAAAATATTCCAGAGATAGGGGGAATTTGCTTTAACAAAATTGCCTATGGGGCAAATCCATACAACATAAAAATTGGGTTTTCAATGCATTCCTATGGGAAATTTGTATAAAAGAAAATTTGCTTAACATAATTTCATTTGGAACAAATTAATTCCCTTATACAAGCTACCACTGTACTGCGCTTAAACTACTGCACCATGAGGCTCCTTAGTTGTGTAGTTCTTCTGCAATCAAGATTTTCATGGCCTTAATATTCAACTGCAGTCCTGCTTCAACACTTTTGTCTTTCAATACAAGTCATTTAAAGTGAGAGCTGCTTTCTGCAAGTAAGATGCCCCCATCTGCACATTTTAGATTACTGATGTTTGTCCCATCAATTTTCATGCCTCTGAATCTAGTCTATGTTTCCATATATGTTCTGATTGAGCATAAGAGTGAATAAAATGTCTGATAACCCTTTAGCCAATAGGAAAGCATTTTATCTTTTCAAACTCTGCTCTAACAGTAGCTTCTTGTCCAAAACACAATTACAGTTGGTTTCTTCTGGATATTTTATATAATTTATGTTTTATATAAATGTTGTTGTTTTATTTCTATTGTAGTTTCTTCCACTTCTGTTGTATACAACCCATAGTAGCAATTTGTTAAATGGGTGGTATATTAAAATAAATAAACAAACAAACCAACAAATAAATAAAATTTAAAAATTGTAAACCAACAAGACAGTGCTTTAAGCACTATGTACTGGTATATAAGCACCATTCTTGGCATTATTCTTTTTTGGATCTTGAAAGATTCAGTCTCTGTGGCTTGAAATGCAGTAGTTCTATCAGTATTACAGCTCTCCTGGTGATTTATTTCTTCCTAATGCTTTTCAAGTAGCGTTCATTTCATTTTCAAGAACTACAGGTTCATCATTATAGGATTCCTCTTTAGAGAAGTCTGTCATCCTTTTATTAAGTTAGATTATATTTTGGTGCTGTAGTTCTTTTAATTTTATTTTTCAAATTTTATCTAATGTTGGATATTAACAATTCATAATCAGTCAGTATCACAATCTGTTCCTGCCTTTGTTTTGGTACTAATGACAGAACTATTCGTATTTGTCCTGTTCCAGTAGCTGATTGAGTGCTTTACCACCTGGGGGTTCTCTTCGTCCAGCACTATCCCTTGATTAATTTTGGATTATCTCATCATAGGGCTTTCATAGTCAGGAAAGCTGAACGAGGGTTTGCCATTGCCACTTTCTGCTCAGTGAAAAAAAAAGTTAGTTTGAGCATTACTGTCATTGCCTCCACCACCACCACTACATTTGGCTACCACTGCTGCCCAGTATCTGTCTTGAAGAGAGTGGATACATCTTGGTCTAGAGCAGTGGTTCTCAACCTGTGGGTCCCCAGATATTCCTGGATTGCAACTCCCAGAAGTCCTGGGCAGCTCATCTAGTGATGAGGACTTCTGGGAGTTGCAGTCCAGGAACATCTGGGGACCCACAGGTTGAGAACCACTGATCTAGAGTCTTACCTGTGGCCATTAGGAACCACTGATCTAGAGTCTTACCTGTGGCCATTAGGGGATGATCTATATCAGTGGTTCTCAACCTGTGGGTCCCCAGATGTTCCTGGACTGCAACTCCCAGAAACCCCTTCCATCACAGTGAGCAGTGGAAGCTGTCCAGGGTCCTAATGGAGTCTGGGCCTAATAGCATTGCTCTCAGCTTCACTGCACACTCAAACCCCTGCACCATATCCAAGAAGGGGCATTTTGGACAACAGCTCATGCTGGCTGATGGTCCTGAGTGTTAAGGTCCAAAACATCTGGATGAATAAAGGCTTCCCCCTCCATGTTTCAAGCAGTAGAGCTTGAGGCAGGAAACCAGGGCTCTAGCCATAAGTGTCAGAATTTAGAGGGTGCAACAATTTGCTACTGGAAGGGCCCAAACCCAACCACTCTGAGTTGAATACCACCCCCAGTTGCTTGTCCCTGGGTAGGAGGAAACACAAAGCAGGTGGTCTACACAAGGAACCAAGAGGACCACTGTGTGCTCAGAGTCTGGCATTCCTTTCCATTTCTCTGTTCTATAACCAGCAGTTTTGATGTCCAGGGCTTTGCTGCCATCTTCATACAGAATCTGAGCACTGGGCAGCATCACCACCACTCACCACTTAGCAGCACAACTATATCAGATGTTATTAGGGCAGCAGGCCAAAATATCTGTACATCTCTTCTTGGTTGGAGACAAGGTAGTTGTTTGGTGTTTTGTTGTACCATGGTCAGTGCTGTCAATTTTAGAGATGGAGAGAACTCCATCCATCAAATACTGCCATACAGATTGCACCAGGGCCAACTCCCCCATTAGCAGCTGGTTTTGGTGTTGGGGAAACACAGGGGACTTAAAGTTGTTTATTATTGCACTTTAAAGGCAGGAGGGAGAAATATATATATATTTGCCATCCCACTTGGGACTGGTACGAAGAAATGTTACCACATGTCCATTGCATGACAACAGGAGTTCGTCCCGACCATGCCCCCTGAACTGGGATTTAAGCGTGATGAGCCATACCTCCCTGGCCTTGGGAATCAGCTTGTCTCAGTTCTCGTTTCAAGACAAGAGCCAATGAAGTAAGGCTCGTCACGGAATGAACACATTCTCCATCTAGTGGCAGGAGTGCGAAGTGCTATTCGCCATTACATTCCCTATGGCGTTAGCAATGCAGTGCAGAGAGATAAAAAGACATAAAACCTTGAACTTTGCTTTTTAACACATGGAAGGCAAAGTTACGGAGATTCAAAATTTCGAAAAACGGAAGGTCAGACCAAAAAAAAAAAAAGGCAAATGAAGGCAGGGAAGTACAGATGTTATCACGAAACAAGGACGTGCGGTCAGAGTTGTCACGATACCATTAATCACGCCTGGGGGTACATGGAAACAGGGACAGAATCGGGACGTGGAAGGACGTGAGGTAACCATCTTTGTTGTTGTTGTTTCAGCCACCAAAAATGGCTGGGGACCTATATACCTCTCGCTGTGTGTTTATGTGTACATATAATTTGCCACTTTGCATCAGGTAGCAAAATGTGAATGTCCCAGACTTTGATTCCACTCCTAGCCTTTCTTCTGGAAAGTAGATAATAAGTGGTAAACATTAACAGTACTGTAACATCTATCTTAACTGAGCTGCCTTGAAATACTGCAGGCTAATTGATTCTTTTCAGTTTTCTGTTGAATATTATAAGCACGCTCTTTGCATTCCAGAGACTTTCTTTTTCATTATTCAAAACCTGAACTCTTAATCATGCTAGTTGCTCCATTTCAGCTTGTTACCTTCTGTGGTATTGTGATTTAATTATCTAGCTAATTAATTAGATGGCTTCTACTCCTTATCATATCTAGCTTCAGATGATGGATCACATTTAACTTCAAGGTAGCTTTTAAAAAAGAGGTAGAGGCACGAATGAAAAACAATCAATGAAAAACCAAAATCAATAAAAACTATTAAAGCAGCGAGGGTAAAAACACATGGCACAAAAACAGTGGAGGAAAAACAGTAAAAATAGAAAGCAGAAAACAGCAATTAAAGGGCTCACAAACAATGAATAGTTTATGTTTTGTTAAAATCTTTTAAATTAATTTCTCCAGCCTCTGTCCACGATGGATATTATATTCTATTAATATCACTTTAATTAAAGTCTTACTCAACAAGGCATGCTATGAACATTAGGGGAAAAATAGTTCTGTTTTGATGGCTCAAGTGTGGCAGGCCACAGCAGGCCATTGCTTCTTTCACAGTATTAAAGCTACAAGAAAATGCTGGACCATGGCAGACTTTACACAGGAAATGTACTGTGTATTTCTTGCCTGAAATTGCCAGAGTGACCGGATGTTGGTGGATTCAGACCTCTCTTGCACCTTCAAGAGTTCTGAGATAAAAGAAGCTGCTATGAATTGGCGATGGAGAAAAGGATGGAAGCATGGACAGCAGAGAGAAGAGTTGGAAAAGGAATCCTGGAATCCTTTCTGAGGTGGAATCTTCTTTTTACCAGAAGATTTAATAAGAGGTAGCAGAACTGCGGTCTGAGGTGAATGGTGGCTGCTGGCCACCCATCATGCAGCACTTTTCTTTATTCTTAAACTGAGTTTGAAAGGAGTTACATGTAACATTGTTACCTGCATAGTCATTTCTTGGGTAACAAATAATATGACTACTATAGTTACAAAGCAACTCCTAACAACCAGTTACTCTGAAGAATTACATTTTAGGATCATCTAAAGGTATTTTTAAGAAGGGTTTTGAGAGGAGTTTCCAAGGCTTTATACCATTATTTGTCAAGGGACACATTTTGGGTTTTTTTCCCTTTGTATTTAAAAAAAAATATTTGTCTAGTGAGTTATCAGAATTAGCCACTATAGAGAACAAGAGAGATTTTCCTGATTTCCTGCCAACTGATAAGGAGAATGTCAGGTATGGAAAACAACAATTTACCCATACTATGACAATATTCCATGTCTTTCTTTGACTTCAAAACCACTGACCAGTTTATATCAGACACGAAATAAACATATAGCATCTTGAAATACAATATACCCATTCTATATGTGGGTTTAGGCTGAAAGCTCTCCACTTTTTACTACTGTATCTTCTTCACAAAGCCAGAAAACATTTTTGTCAATTTTGGACTAGTGGTTTTCTCTCGTCCTCCCCATCTTGTAGGTTGAAAGAGTGAGGGAAAAAAAGAGGCATGTGTGCCCCCTTATACAAACTGAGTCAAGACACGATACAAGCGTAGCTAACAAAGAATAATTGTTCACCATTAACTGGAGAATGGCTCTTGAAGCCAAATTACTTCTAAAATTATTTAATCTTTTAGGCCCCGGGGTTGAACCTGAGCATTGTTACATTCTCCGCATGTACTCGGAGGCCCTGTAGAACTTAGATGTTAGTTGACCATCTCATGGCCCACCACTGGGCCTCTTGGCCACCTCTTTCTATTTTCCAGTGTACAAAACTCATTTTCCTCTCACCCACCTTGTCTTCATTTCAAAACCCAACTGCAGTTCGCAAGCCAGCATTTGAATCATTGGATGCAGCTATGTCATGAACCTATGAAAGTAGCAAAAAGCGACAACTGCTATGGGAAAGGAATTAAACGCAAGGAATTTGTTAATTGCAACTAATTATTCCAAGCTATGAATTTCTGAAGCGAAATATGCGTAACAGCTAGGCCCTAGATGCTGATATTCATGCTCACTGCAGTATTAAGGGCTCCATGGCTTGTGTGTGTGTGTCTCTCTCTCCATAAGTTTTCCCTTAGAAAGAGAGGCTGTGGGACAGAGGTAGGCTCTTGGTGAGAGCAATGTGTCACCTTTATAAGTCTACATCCAATTTTGAATTGGATGAGTAACAGACATACATATTAATGCATAAAACAAAACTCCAAAATTTGATGGCCCCATCACTATTGACAAGAAGATTGTGGCTGGCATCATTATTCATGAGTTAGTGACTGTGATAATCTCTGGATGGGGCTACTTCTGAAAATGTCTCAGGCGTTCTGATGAGTGAGTAATGCTGCTGCCTCTCTCTTGAAAGGGAATGGCCAGAAAGAGTGCATCCATTTGGGCACAGCTTCGCCTGATTCCCAGCCATCTGTCTAGTGGGTAGGATGACCAAGGAAAAAACCTGAAAGTCAGCAACATGTAAAATGAACTAATTCTGTTTTCCCCTGATTCTTCCTCCTTGACCAAGACTTGCAGTCCTGCACCTCAGCAAAATTTAACAGCTAAGTGAACTCCCAAAATAGCCTCTTATGCTGGTTCTATAAGATTCTACTTCATTATAACTGATTCTCTGCTGGACAGTTGGTATGGCCTCTACCCCCGATCAGGCAGGTGGAGCCATGCTCTCCTGGTGTTCAAGGACCAGCTTTTCCTGAATGAAAGTTCAAGAAGTCAGTGATTAGTGATGGGAGCCTAAAAGGCCAAAGCATACCCTGAAGATGCCTTCTGTCTTGGGAGAGCAAATAGTTCCTATCCAAAATTCCTTCCGTGCAGGACACAAGATCATCTGGACTGTGTGCCTGTGTTTCACACATGCCTTCATTACTAGATACAGACTCTATTCTTTGGGTGCCTTGTTTTAGCTGCCCTAGTATAGACATATGCACGACAGACTGTTGTCTATGTGTAACTGGTTTTCTCTTGATCTCCAAATAAAATGAAATAAAATACATTTTCATGTAAAATATTGTCTGGCACCTGGATTATGGCCTTTTAGCTGATGGCACCCCAGGCCTAGCTGTCGTCTAACTGATGTCAGATGATGGTATGGCCACCATCTAATATAATTTCAGATACACAAAAATAAAATAAAATAAAATTGAATTTTCCTATTGTAGTGATTTCATACCTTACTGGGGTGTTGTAATGCACATGCTGCCATGATTGGCACATGCTTACTGAGTTTTCTGAGAGACAGTTCTTTCTACAGTTGTTATATTACAGAACCATGGCTTTCATTATAAACCTGAATCAACTTCAGACTTCAAACTTTGATTCTTTTATGCACATACTTATAGCGATTTACTCATGTGCCCTCCGATTTACATTTTTATATCATATACCTTTCACGGAGAAGAGTGAGGTATAGTTTTGATCCTGCTGTGTCTTCTGCTTCCAGATGAATACATGCTCATAGCCTGCATTCAGCTGATTTAGAATTAATTGTAATGGCTGAAGGTGCTGAGATTCTAAGGCAGTTCCGCCCAGTAGGAAGCTAATTCTGTCAACAGACTTGTCCAAGGTGACTCAGACTGACTAACAAAGCATATAAAGGAGCGGAAGGGTTAAATAAGAGGCATATAACTTCAAGATAAGGTGTTATGTCATGAAGAAGCCTTGGAGTGACAGCTGTTCCTCTCTAGACTATGTTTATGCAGAATATCAGTATGCCAGCCTCCATCATAATACAGTGGTACCTTGTATAAAGGAACTAATTTGTTCCAAATGAAATTATGTTAAGCAAATTTTCCTTTATACAGATTTCCCATAAGAATGCATTGAAAATGGAGTAATCCCATTTTATGTCGTTTGGATTTGGCCCATAAGCGATTCTGTTAAGCAAATTTCCCCTATCTACCGAATATTTTAGGTTGTACAAATTTTGTTATACAAACTGTTTGTTATTGTCCACTGTACTTTTTATTAATAAACCAGCTTCAGTTGACTGCAGGCCAACTAAATCAGGACTCCCACACCATTAATATTTGAGTCAGAGGTAGAATTTTGTCAGGTTGCACGGGTGAGAAAAACTGTACCTTATAAAATCTCCAGCCAGTTATTACCTTCAAAGGCAATTACTTTGACACACTTGACCTCCAGGGAGCCTCTACCATGAATTTACTCTGGAAATACCTTAATTTCTAGAGTATATTGGGGTGTTTATATGTTGACTTTGATAATGTGTAATTATGGCCGATGAGACGTCTTTGTGCAATTTCCCTTGTAAATACAAATGGTAGGAGGGAGCAACCTTTTTATTACTGCTGCTGTTAGCTGGTACTGCACTTCTGTCTCTTAGTCCTGCCATCTTTGGAAAGCTTGATATTTCTTCTTGGGTCCTTTACTCAGGTATGTGATACAAGTTGCTATTATTGGGGGAAGTGGGCGGGTTTTCTAACCCACCCACTTCTTCCCTGGGTTGGATTTACTTTTGATAGAACACATCTAATCCTGGAATGTATTCCTTGGGGTGGGGGTGGGGGGTAGAAACCTGAGTAGCTCATTGGTGTGCTGTGAGGATGGCAGATTTATGAGGAAATGTAACAGAATTATGAACATTGCAAGGCCCTGATCCAGGTAATCACTCGTCAGTTCACTTGGCAGCAATTGTAACAGAGACTCAGCTCCTCGTCCCAGTACATAGGCAGATCCACATGAAAGAAGAAGGTCGTTCTCTAGCAGCAGAGACGAGAAGCCTCTGGCTTTCCAGATGTTACAGAATTATAAATCCTGTCAGTCATCCTCTGTGATCATTGACAGAGGTTAGACACCAGCAGCATCTGGATGGCGATAAACTCCTTACCCTTTTCATCAGAACCCAGCAATCAGATGATATTAGTGTTCTAGATCTAGATCCATGTTTATTCCAAACATGAATTTGGAACTTTGTGGTAGAAAATTGCCAGTGATTATGGTTAGGGGAAATCTTCCATGCTTGGTTCCCCTGGCATTTCTCTTGCTTAGTTCACCACAATTTGTTTATTTATTTACAGTTTTTGATTTATATACTGCCTATCTAGCTGCCTAGATGCCCTAAGCACATCCGATCTTGCCTGATTTTGGAAGCTAAGCAGGGTCAGCCCTGGTTAGGACTTGGATCTGAGACCACCAAGGAATACCAGGTGCTGTAGGCTTCTGGAGTAGGAACTAGCAAACCACTCCAGTATTCCTGCCAAGAAAACTCCATGGACCTGAAGTCACGACTGTAATGACACAACACACACACAACACACAACACACACACACACACACACACACACACACATCTAGCCCAGGAGCTACTCTGGGCTGAGAACAAAAATGACAAAATGGGCACACATTATAAACAATGAAATATAGAACCTAACAATTATCACAATGACAGATATGAAGAACCTGGTCCCTTCCGTGGGACAGCAGTGGCCCTAAGGATGAACAGGCTAGGAAGATGAAGGGGTCTGGTAGCCGATGCCTCTCTTCCCCATGAATCCAGCCTCATGGGGAAGAGCCAAGAACGAGGCTAAATTTCTTTTTCCAAATCTGGCTTGGTGCCAGTGACCGTGAAAACAGGTTTTGTGCAACGTCCTTGCCCTCAGCTGAACTCTAAACCTAGCTGAGTTTAGCTGCTGTTTTGCTAAGAGGGCTATTTCAGAAGGTGACTGCTTTTTCTTGCTTTCAAAAACATGGCACTTCATGTGTGGGTGCAGGCATTTATGGAATTTCCACTTAAATATTCTTAATAGGAAGCCTGGGAAGATCTTTGTCTGCCTGCACAAAGCCTCTACACAGTAACCACTTACTTAAATCCTCCTATAGACCAACTAGGAGGGAAGCCAGTGTATAAATATGTGGCCCCATGTTGGGTGGTGGTGGTGGATCTGCAGCTGGTTCCTTGACGAAGACGCTGATGAAAATCCTGGGTTGATTCAGCATTTTGAGGCTTCTTAGACTACTTGCATTTCAAGAAAAAGAAATCTCCCTCACGGTATTGGGTTAATCTTAGTGCAACTGTATGCAAGTCACTTTTTAGGTTTTTAATACTCTGCCTTTGGTCTACCCTGAAGGCAGATCTTGTAGAGTTCCCCTGAAGCAGAGCCTCTGACCTCTAATTAGAAAATAGCTGAAGATTGGATACACTGGCTAAAATCTAGTAGAAAGTCACAACTAGAGCAGGCCCATTGGATCCATAAGGAAAGGGGAAGTCAACTCTTCCATAGTTTCTACTTATTCAGTGGGCCTACTCTAGTTATCGCTTACTCCACTAAGCAACCAGGTTTCAGATGTCAAAATGCTGTTGCTTGCATAATAGAAATAAAAGTAGAGTAAACCCATTGAATCAACGGGGTATGGTGAGTCAAGTCTTACACAATTTCCATTTTTTAAAAATAGGTCTCCTCTAGGTACAATGTACCGAATAAGTCACATAACTAACTTACATAGTAATAAGTCACAGTTAGAGTGGGCCCTTATGAATCTATGGAAGACATGGAGGGGTTCACTCACTAAATCCCCATTGTCAATGAGCTTACTTTAGTGTAAATTATTATATTAAGCAACAGGATTTGAGTCATTATGTTCTTGGTCCTATGATGTGCTGTCAAGTTGCCTTCAACTTATGGTGGTCCTGTAAAGGAGCAATCCAAAATGTCTAGCCCTCAACAGCCCTGCTCAGCTCTTGCAAATTCAAGCCTGTGGTTCCCTGTAAGAAGTCAGTCCATGTTGTATTCTGTACTCCTCTTTTCCTGCTGCCTTCAAGTTCACAGAATTATTGCCTTTTTCCAGAAAATCCTGCTTTCTCATCATATGCTGAAAGTAGGACCGTCCAAGTTTCATCATTTTTGCCTCCAGAGAAAGTTCAGACTTGATTTGATCTATGACTCACTTGTTTGTCTTTCTGGCAGCCCTGGGTATCTGCAGAGCTCTCCTCTAGTATACGGCATTTCAAATAGCCAGGATGGCATTGGGAAGACAAATGCAGAGAATGAGCTGAGATTAGCTAGAGACACTTAAAGCAACAAAGTGTTCTTCAAGTATGTAGGTAGCAAGAGACAAAGAAAAGAAACAGTGGTTCAGCTACTCAATTGAGATGGAAAAATAATAAGGGATGACAAAGAAATGGCAGAAGGGCTCAATTCCTATTTTAGCTCAGTCTTTTCCCAATGGAGAGTCTGTGACCCTCTGGACAAATGTGAAGTGCAAATGGAGGGGACAGGATTGAAGCTGGAGACTGAAAAAAAAATGATACCCAAGGAATAACTTATTAGCTTGAATGAATTCATATCTCCAGGACTCGTTGAACTGCATCTAAGAGTATTGAAGGAACCGGCTGAAAACTCTCAGAACTACTGTCCATTATTTGCTTAAAACCATAGGAAATGGATGAGGTGCCAGATGACTAGAAGGGAGGTAATATTGTCCCTATCTTTAAAAAGGGCAAAAAAGAGGAATCCATACTAATCAGCCAGATATCAGTCCAAGGGAAAATTCTGGAGCAGCTTATAAAGCTTATTCAAGCACCTAGAAAACAATGCAGTAATAACTAGCAGCCAGCATGGATTTGTCAAGAACAAACTCTGCCAGACCAAAGTGAGCTCATTTTTGATTGGGCAACCTCCCTGATAGACAGAGGGGATGCTACAGACATAGTATATCTTGATTTAAGCAAAGCTTTTGACAAAGTGCCCCATGATATTCTAATTAGCAAGCTAACTGGGTGTAGGATAGATGGAACATCCATCAGATGAACACATAATTGGCTACAGAGTCATACTCAGAGGATGATTAATGGTTCCTTCTCAAACTGAGGGGAGGTAAAAAGTGGGTCAGTTGTGGACCGAGTGCTCAACATTTTTATTAATTATGTGGACCAGAGGGTGCATGGAATGCTAATCAAACTTACAGATGACGCAAAATTTGAGGGGAATAGAAAGATGGAAACAAAATTCAAAATGATCTAGATAAGCTTGAGCACTGGGCTGAAAATAACAGGATGAAATTTAACAATGATAAATGCGTACAACACCTAGGAAAAAGATACCAAACATACAAGATGGGGGATACCATGGCTAAGCAATACTACAAGCGGTAATGATCATGGAATCACCGTAGATCACAAGCTGAATATCAGCCAACAGTGCAATGCGGCTATAAAAAATTAAAATGATATTTTTGGTTGCACTAATAGAAGTATAGTGTCCAAGTCCCATGATATACTAGTTATCTTCTATTAAGCACAGGTTAGTCCTCATCTTAAGTTCCGGACATTACACTTCAAGAAGGATGCTGGCAAATTGGATCACGTTCAGAACAGAGATGCAAAATTTCCGGAAATTTTGAAGCTTGGAAAAAACCTGAAATCTTTGAAAAAATTGAAAAAATGCTATACTAGCACCCCCACCCCCCTTTACAGCTTGAAAGTCATTCTGTTACTTTAGGAACATAAAATATGACTATGGACAATTTGACGGCATAAAATTATCACAACTAGCCTGTTAAAATATGGTGTAGCCAAACAATTATTATAAACAGAATTTACTTTTTAAATAATATTTATTTGTAATTGTAACAAATGGAGTAACAATCTCCTGAACTGTTTATTACAAAAAAACTCTACAAAACAATGTTTAAAAATTCAGAATTAACAATTATTCATATTTCCTTGCCACAGTATTAAATAAAAAATAAAATAATTCATTTTCATAAAAAGAATTGAAGAGGAGGGAAATGTATAGAAGGGAGTGGTAGTGGAGAGGACAGGACAGAACCAAACATACCCACCCACATGGAAAACAAAAAGTGAAACCTTTTCCTTATGACAATAGCAGCACTTCCTAAAGGAAGAAATGCATCTCATTCTTGCACTGGAGAGTTCAGTTTGTAACCTAGGACCTGCTTGTCCTCAGTGCACAGAAATTAGAATAATCTGATAATATGCATATTTTTATAAATTATTTGGAAAATATTTCAATACACTGTCTTAAAATATTTTATCATATTAACATAAAATATTCCATAATCATTTTTTCTTTTTCTTTTTTTTTTCAATTTTTCCATTTTTTTAAAAAAACAGAACAAAACAAAAAGGCTTCAGGGGAAAAAAATGACACCCCCCCCCCCGAAATTTTCCATTTTTTCCCTTCACATCTCTTGTTCAGAAGATGATTAGGGGGTTGGAAATGAAGTCCTAGCAGGAAAGACTGAAAGAACTGGGCATGTTTAGCCTTGAGAAAATATTGCCTTGAACAGGAAGTTGGACACGAAGTAGGCCCCTTCCAACTACATGATTCTATGGTTCTATTTTATGATTCCTCTTCGTAGGAATGATTCCTTTCAGAGTAGTTTCACTTCACTTTCAGGTTTTTCATCATAGGATTCCTCTACAAAGACGTATGTCTTCATTTAATTTATTCTTCAGTATACTGTTTCTACCTTCTCTTTATTATTTCCAGGTCACATAGGGCACTTCCCTGTTGGTCTTTTAGCTTTCAGTTTAACATTCTCCAGCAACAGTATGAGCATACACTGGAACCAGGGCCGGCGCGTCCATTAAGGTGAACTAGGCAGTTGCCTAGGGCGCCAAAATGGACAGGGGACGCCGGCCCCCGCAGTCTGGCCCCCCGCCTGTCGCCGGCCACCACCCAGCACCCCCCCGCCGCCCTGCCACCCAGCACCCCCCGCTGCCCCCCCTCACCCAGGGCGCAAAAAACCCTAGCGCCGGCCCTGACTGGAACTATGGTTATGCTGATAGTTTTTTTATGGAATCTGACACATATTATTTTGTCATGTTAATTCCCGCCCTTAACTGCTTGTGCTACGTTTTGCTGTGGTATTAGAGCACCCAATTTCTTCTGATTTTTATCATTTCCAGAGTACAATGCTTTGTAGTTGTCTGACTGAAAACATCTAATTCTAATCCATTTTAGTTCAGTGACACAAAGCATTACAGTGCTTGTACTTTCCATTTTTTGCTCTACATTTCCCAACTTACCTTGCTTCATACTTTGCATGTTCCATTTTCCAATTGTATATGCTGTGCAGCATTAGACTTTCCTTTCACTTCTATGCACATCAGCCACTAGATCTCCTTTTGGATTTAATCTAGTTGTCCTTTCTTCTACCCCAGTAGCTGATTGAGAGTTTTCCTACCTGTGAGTCTCATCTTCCAGCCCTATCGCTTGCTTCATTTTGAACTATCTCATCATAGGTTTTCTGTGGTAAAGAAAGTTCAGTAGGGGTTTACTTCTTGTCAGTATGAACAAAAATTAGCTTGAGTGTCACTGGTATTGCTGCCTCCACCAGTGTCTCATTTGGCTATCTCTGCTTCCCAGTAGCTGCCTTGAAGAGAGTGGATACATCTTGGTCTAGAATCTTACTTGTGATCATTCCACCTTGTGTGACTAATAGAGTCTGGCCTCGGATGATGTTGCTCTCAGCTTCACTGACATACTCAAACCTCTTCATCATGTTAAGGTTTGCATCCATTATGTATTAGTCAAATTACTGATAATTTTGCTGGTTCAAAAGTAGAGTTCATTCACTATTGCTTGACAGAGATATTTAGTTAATGTTAGCTTGTCAGGTGGCCATTTTCTATTTCATTTTCTTTTGAAATTAGAAAAACTATTGTTTCTGCAATATTAGCCAGACTTTAGTATTGCAGAATAAAAAGAAGCTAACATTTAGATAGCTTCCTTATATAATTAGGTATCTTGCTTGCTACTGATGCTTTAACCTTCTCCTGTGCATTCATTTTTAATGTTTCAGCCTTAATTTATTTCGGCTTGCAGTTACAATAATAAACTTACTACCAGTCTGAAACGTTGGGAGAGCTGTCACCAGTTCTATGAGTACTGAACAAGGGGGAATCCATGACCTGATTTGTAATCAGACGGTCTCATATATGAAAGCATGTAACCATACCATCGGGGGTGCTTAGACCACAGAGTGTCAAGCAATGTTCATTCACATCTTGCTTCCTTCAAAAGATGAACTTTACATCTTTCCCATTCTGAATTAAGTCGCTTCAGAATTATGAACAAAATGTTGATACATATACTGGATTTCCTATATCAAACAAGGGGTTAAGCATTCAGTGGCCTCAGCACCCCCAATGGTAGTTTAATCGTCTCGGCCAGATTTAGACAAAACTTCAGAGCTGTGTCGAGCTAGGTGCAAAATGGTTCTGGTAACCAAGACAGCTACAAAGGCATGGCCACAGAGCTTTAGGTATGCATATGAATCAGTGTCTGCCTTGTGATAAGAGCAGGAATTCTTAAAAGCCAGGCTTTGGACAGTGCCAGACTATTATGAAATGCCTGGAACTCAGAACGGCTTGGTGGCCATCTGTAGCTCTGACAGGAGATGCTGATCTTCCACTGCCTATCTTTCCAAGCTATGCTCTCAAGGGGATTGAGAAGTTTATCTCAACAACCCGTGTGCTTTTAAAAATTGGGTTCCAGACTAACGTACAATAATCATTTTTCCTCAATGGGGCACCCTGTAGATTTATGAGGCTACAAGTTCCATGACCCCTGGATCTCCATTTGAGTGATGGGAGTTGTAGCTGAATACACCTGGCAAGGACTGTGTGTAAGGGAAGGTACCATTAATTTACTTGGGATCAGTCCTGCTGCTTCCCCCAGCCTCTTGCCTACTCTTTCTTCCCTTCCTTCTCGTCCTGTAAATAAAACAGGTCCTTTAAAAACACACACAAATGCAAGAACACCACAAAGGTCTAGTGAGCAGCAGTTTCAGCTTGCCACAAGCCTGTGGGTAAGTTTCTAAAGGAAACTAGAAAGTGGCTGATATCTGTTTTGGTAATGAGAGAAACACTCAGCTCCTCCTGAAATTAGGTGTGAGAGATTCATCCCCGCTGACAAGTATGACCACAAAAGTACAACCACAAAACCAAATCTGGTAGCATTTTTACTCATGGTGTGACTCTACTTAATGTTGGTTGCCACAAGATGCAAAGGTATCAGAGCATCATGGGTTAGGGCCCCGTGTGGCATCCTTGGGAACAGCTTTTAAACCTCATTTTGATTTGACATTACTCCTACATGGGCGCCTGATTCCCAGCTTGAGAGTTTAGGAGTAAAACCACACAAAGGAAAACAGAGAGTTTAGGTACTTTAGTAGGTACTTGATCTGAGGATGACTTGTGTAACAAGACCACTGCCTGCCTGCAACTGCGCTAGAGGATGTCCAGGCATCTCTACATGGGTTTCTGCACAGGCATAGACACCCAAACATTATGGCGTTCCTGAGGTCATTTAGTTTTAGTGCTGAGTTATTTCCATAGAACTGCAAAAAGTCTGGAAGATGTTTTGCTGATCATCTAGTTTAACCGCTCACTTGAAAAGCCAGAGTGGGGACATCTCCAACAGCCTGGTAGGATTTCGCGGAGCTTTAATCCAAAATTCCAAACGATTCTCATCCTGATTTAAACATAGCCACAACTTCCTCTCTTTGGACATGAGAGCTCTTCAAGTAGGTAAAGAGTTCTATCATATTCCTTCTCCTTAGAGATATCCAGATTTATGTTTGGACTACAACCCCTAGAATTCTGAGTTGTCATCCCTAAACACAAACTTGAACACCTCCACCTCTCAGTATTGCTCCCCACTTCCACGTATTCGGTTCCTTCCACCTTTCCACCATAGGACTAGCCTACCACACTGTTAACCATTTCCAGTACTCCTATTTTGAGCCTGCTTGGATTTGTCTATTTTTTCATTTTTGGTGGCAAGAAATGGACCCATTATTCATATAAAAGAAGAATTAGATAGAACAATCACACCTTGTTACTGGGAAAGTTCTGTTAATCAAAAAGCAAAAGCAAAGTGTTCTGCTTATATACCGCCCCATACCACTTCAAGTATTCTCTGGGCGGTTTACAGTTTAATTACAGTATGCAGGCTACACACTGCCCCCACCATCAAGCTGGGTACTAATTTTATCGACCTGGGAAGGATGGAAGTCTGAGTCAACCATGAGCCGGCTACCTGGGATTGAACCCCAGGTCATGAGCAGTTTAACCTGTAGTACAGGCATTTAACCACTGTGCCACGAGGGGCAGAAAGAAAGACATAACATCCTGAAATCACTGCTATTACTACTACTGTGATTTCTTTTTCTTCTTTTGATGTTACACCATATACACTATAAAGTTAGCTTATCAACTATGATTCTCAATCCCCTTTTCACATTTACTACTGCCAAAGGAAGGAGCCAGATTTGACTTCAGTTTCTTACTTTTGAAACCCAAACTTCCAACTTGTATTTCATCTTGTGTAATTCACCCCAGTTTTCCTGTTTATCAAGACAATTTAAAAATGCTCCCCCCCCCTCAATATGTTAGCTTATGTCACCTGCAAGAACTGATCGGGATTCTCTCTGGCTCTTCATCAACATCACTGATGAAGCATATCAAAGAGCACGGAGCCCAGCAGAGAACCATGAAGCTTGCCATGCAAAATTGCCCTCTAGGAGGAGGAGGAGCCATTGGTAAACATTCCTTTGACAACAGCCTTCCAGGTGTGAATCCACCTGTCTGACATAGTGCCAGGAGCCTGCAAGGAGTCTGACAAGACCTTCTTCAAGGACAAATAGAACATGGTTTTGTTCTGAGAGGAAAAGAGTGTTCAGTGTGCGTTGGAAGATCTACTAGTTAGAGTTCTCAGGTGTCCTTTTCTGCTAGAATCAAAGAAGTGGGTGCTGGAAGCAGGTACTTTTACCAACTTGGCCAGCAAGGTGTATGTGAAGTATGATTTTACAATGGAAAGAAAATACATTTGATTGGACAGCGTGTAAGTGCTATGCAGAATGGGGGAATCTATTCCACCAGACAGAGGCTGTAGGGCACCTACAAGACACATGTGAGTAGAACAGGACTCCCAAACTTATGTTCCACAAGCGACAGGTAAACAAAAACTTGCTGCCTCTAGTGGTAGCTGATACCCATTATGCTTGGTGGAAGGGAAAGGAAAGCAATGGAGCCAGAAGCAAAAAGTGACTATTCTCCCACACGCATGGGCATATTCAGACAAACAAGCAGCAGAAGAAGATGGGCAAGCGAACAGTCACCTCACACATAAGCAGACTCAGAGATTTTGTGCTTCTGGTAAGGGAGGCAAGCAGAAGTGGGACATCTGAAGGAAATCAGAGGTGGGACAGTACTCCGTTCACCGTAATAGATGAGTTAATGAGTAATCATCCCTTGCCCTGATATTGGAGGCAATATTTAGCCTTCATGACTGTGACCACTATAGCCTTCACAAACATCTCTAATCTCTTGAGAAAACTACGTTACTTATGCTGGTGGCCATCACTACATATTGGAACAGTAAATCCCAAAGTTGTCTTATTTATTTATTTATTTATTTATTTATTTATTTATTTATTTATTTATTTATTTATTTACCACAACCATCTAGCAAAAAAGCTACTCCGGGTGTTTTACATACATAGGCAAAATACAAAAACAGATTAAACAACTTAAAATAGTAAATAAAACTAATCAATCAGACCAACATGAGGTAAATAAGCAAATCATCATAATAAAAAGAGCAAATAAGCAAATAAGCACATTTGAATTCAAAATAGCAATTCAAAATAAGAACAGATGGAAAAAATAAAGAACTAATAGAAAATTTTCGTAAGGCAGGGAGAAATAATAGCATCCTATTTATATAAGGAGGTTGAAACAGAATGATTAGAGACAACACAGAGGAACACCTCCTTGGATTTCTCTTGAATCTCCCACCTTTCAGCCTAATGGGGTGACCTTAGTTCTAGCTTTACAATATAGGAAAACAAACTTACTGATACCCTCTCTATCGAAAATTTTAAAGACCAAGTGCCCAAATTGCAATTCAAAACCCACTTATTTTTCGCAAAGTGATAATACAGTAATTCAACCTGAATACAGTGGTCCCCCAGGTTACAAATGCTTTGGGTGCTACCCTCTGGGAAAATGAGGATTGAAGAACAGGCTGTCAAATTTTCCCACGGCCACTGCACCCTCGCTGTGGCCACGGGAAGTTCAAAAACCTGCTCTTCAATTTTTGCTTTCCCAAAGGGTAGCATGGGGTTACAGTAATTTTTTTTAAAAGCCTTTTGGCATCCTCACCAAAACATATCTAGGATTTTATGAAGGAAGCCATGCACTTAAACTACTAAAACAGGCCTGCCCAAAGTCCGGCCCGGGGGCCAAATCCAGCCCGTCAGACCATTCTGAGTGGCCCGCGGCTGGCTGGCCCACCCCTCCCTCCCCCTCCTTCGCCCCATTTGTTTTTAAACTCTTCCACCAACACTGACACTGCTGGGAAGCTTGAGGAGCTAGGTGGGTGGTGAGGGGGTGGGCCACCACCACCAGCACCGCCGGGAAGCTTGTGGGGCTGGGTGGGCCGGCCGGCCAGCCATCGCACAGGCTGCTGCCACCGGCACCGCCGGCAACCATGTGAGGCTGGGCGTGAGCACGGGGTGGCGCGCGGGCAGGCCGCCACCACTTGCAACACCGGGAACCTTGTGAAACTTGGCGCGTGAAAGGGGTCAGTGGGTGGGGCTTATGGGTCAGTGGGTGGGGCTTGCAGTGGGGTGGCAGGGTCAGGGAGCAACTGGCCCCTGACACATTCTCAGCCACCAAATCTGGCCCTCCTTACAAAAAGTTTCGGCAACCCTCTACTAAAATCTACATTGGTTTGTATTGTCACTATGCCATTCACTTTCAGTGGTGTGTAGCAAAAAAAAAAAAAAAAAAGAGGAGGAAAATGAGGTCAATTACTTTGACAAGAACTGTAGGGAGCAAACAGTGTAGTACAGAATTTGCATTGTACATCTGGTGAATGCAGGCTTTCTCAGTGGTTTCTTATCTTAATAAAAAAATACCTGGGAACATAACAAACAACCTCAATGTTTGGGCTTGAGAGGGAGAAAAATGAATGGCCATGTATTAACTTGGGAGCTCTTAATGCTGTCCTCTTGTGCAAATGCATAGATCTATAGAGTTGTGTAATGGATTGGAAATTAGAATGAAAGGCCTTTCAGCTGTGCAGACAGAATGGTATTGGGGCTGAAGTGTGGCATCATAGCCAAACAAAAGCACTTCATGTTTTTCAAATGGTAGCGATAGCACCATGCAGTCTTGCATGGGGTTGCCACCTTTTAAACAAGCACATTTGAATAATGCAGCCATTCTGTACTTTGGGTGGCAAAATCTCAAAAGGGCAGAGATTTAACGAAAGAGATGCGGCTTTAAAAAACAACCCAAAAACAAACAGAAAAACCTCTCCAGCCATGTATCAACACAATATTTCACTCTCAACCACCTTCCTGCGCTCATGGACAGAAAATTATATGTCATGTCATTCTAATTATCAAAAACAGAGCTATGAAAAAGCTCATTAAATCCGCATTGCTATCAGTGGAGAACATGGCAGTCAATATATGCAAACTGGCAAATTCAATGCCCTTAATTCATCATTATAAAAACTATACAGTTAATCTAGTTAGATATCAATGGACCCCTGCCCCTAATCCACATTCTAGCTCCTGCCTTTATTGGGGGATAAAACAAAACAAAATAAAAACTGGCTGTGTGTCAAGCCCCGCACACAGAACACACAGCAAGCCAAGTTCAGTTCTTTGCCAGGAACTTTAGTTGTAATCCAGATAAAGAACAAAGTACAGTCCGAGTCAAAGCCAGAATACCTTACAGAGCCAAATACCAAGTTCAAGGGAAGCAGAGAAACGTCGTAGTCAGAAAGCCGGTCCAAGGTCAGGAAACAGAGAATGCCGTAGTCAGAAAGCCGGTCCAAGGTCAGGAAACAGAGTCAGGATAACACACAGGAACGTGGTGACAAGGTAAGTGATGCATTGCTCCCACAGAGGGTTCGGGGTAAACTTGCTAGCTTTATCCTAAAACAGGGAGCACACCCATATCTCTGGCAAGGCTCCTGCTAGAACTCAGGGCTTTCAGATCTAATTCTACGCCTATCATTAAAGATCCTTTCCCTGGCTCTCCTGTTAGTTCTCCTTTGCAGGATCCTGCTCCTAGCCCTTATAGGAGGAGGAGATGTGCCCTCAGCTGCGTCCTCAGACTCAGCTGCCTGCTGAGTTGAACTACAAGGCTCCTCCTGCTGCTCTTCAGCATTTAACCCTTCACATTCGGGTTCCATGACAGGCAGGGTCCTGGCACTGTGAGAAGTTTAAAACTTCCTTCCTCTACATTCAATGATCACAACCCAGATTACGGCTATATGTGCTTAGTACTGTGTACATTTTACAGGGTGTCGGTTACCCCACAGAGTTGGCTGGATAGCTCAGTAAGTTTTCTGGCTGTAGAGCAGCAGGTCAGGAGCATTGTGCATCCCAGGAGAGCCAGGCTGTGGGGCCTTGAGCAACGTGCACAGTCCCAGGATGCCCACAGAAGACAGGAACGGTAAATTACTTTTGAGTACTGTCTCTCTAGAAAACCATACAAAACTTCTGCCCATCGTCAGAACTGATTTAATGGCCCACAGTTAGGTTACCCCAGAAAGACAGCCTTTCCGATTCACAGAATAGCTCCCTAACCATTCTGACACAGCAGCAGACAGAAATCGGACACACCATGGACATTTATCTTCTTCCTGACAAGAGACACTGAGGAGGTAGCAGCTCTACCAGGAGCCTTAGGCAGGAGGAACAGTTTCTGGATAATATATAGGTCTCACAATGTAATCTGGAACATAGTCTATACCGGGATATATTCTACTCGTCTCCTGGCAATTTACACGACCAACCCATCTCTGCTGTAGTGCCCGATGGGCCAGCCATGTCATATAAAGGTCCTCCAGTTAAATGATGACTTCATTTACCCTGGCAAGTAGAACCCTGCCCTCTTTCACTTCCTGAGAAATGCTATATTCCTCACAGTTCATTGACACCAGGGTGAGTGGAGAGCACTTGGGATTAATGGCTCTGAACCCCCAAGGCTTGAGGCCACCAGCAAGCAGACCCTGCTAAGGGGATGGCAGCAGTCTCCTATCAACCACTCCCCTCCCTTTACTGAGTAGCATTTATGATGGAAGAGGAAAAGGCAGCTAGGGTGATCAACTGCATCTTGGAATGGATTCTGTTCAAGGGCAAGTAACAGGGCCAGCCTGTAGGAACAGTGGCATTCTTCAAAGCAGGAAGTCATTAGAAGGGAACTCTGTTATACGTGGTCTATGGCTGGAATCAACTTACATCTTTGAGGGGTGTAAAGAGGTACAAGATACAGAACACGTATGCTTCTCTCCTATGCCATCCCTATCCCACTTACACTTCTGCTCCTTTTTGATGGCTTAGTCCATGGTTCTCTTGCTAGCAGAGCTGACAGAACCAGCAGTGTCCTGCCATCAGATCCTTCCTGCCAGTAGCACATCTCATGCTTTGTTGGAATTCTCAGGTTCCTTGTTAAACAAACAAACAAAAAACAAAAACCCCCCCAAAAACAACGTCAATGATGCTTCTCCATTGTGATTTATTTGGTGAAGTGAGTAGGAACCCTTAAAATAAGACAATATTGTCCATAAGAATTATGAGTGGGTGTTCCTGAGGTCAAGCAAAGGGAACAGTTAACTCAGCATAGGTCTGGGAGAAGAGTACTTTTAAATACACAGATTATGAGCTATGCTTTATCCTAGTTAATTACAAACTCCTTTCCTTCTTCCAAAGTCCTTACTCCTGAGTAGGCTTGGGTAAAAAGGATGCCTGGATGACAAATGGATATGTTGATCACAATTCTGAGTTGCTCCCATAACCTATAGGTGCATCTTAGAGGACAAATACTTTTTTTCCCTGTGTGAAGATGAATATAGATGACAACTGATGTAGGGCTCCTTGCATGGCCAGCACTGCTATTAGATGAAGTGAGGGAATTGTGTGTGTCTGTGAAAAGGGCCTTTACAGCCCTCCTGAGGCTCCCAGCAGTTCTCCCTGGTGGAGAACAGAGAACTGTATGTGCAACACAGACTATTCTTGGCTTCCTTAGCTATTCTACCCTCTGGAGGTTGGAAGATTTCGGGAAGATGGGATTTATGTTTTGCCAGCCCATTTCCCCTCTGTACATGAAATGGGGAATGAATGGCACCATCTTGCCAATTGTTTCAGGCATGTTAGGCTAGCAGTGGTGGAAAAGTGGCAAATTTGTGACTGTTGGTGCTCATAATGACAATCTCCATGGCCACCAGCCCTTGTAGCCAAGTAGAACAGTTCTCTTCCAGCAAAGGAGAAGTAGGTCTTCAACAATGGTACCAACTCTTGATTGTTTATTGAAGAACCGTACACCCTTAAAAGTGGCAACAATATGGAGAGGAAATTTCTTTGCTAGCTACAATTACCAGTGCATCCGAACTCAGAGAGAACAGGGGTTTGGGAAGGTGGGCAGATTATGTTACAGGGGTTCTAACTAGAAAATTTAAGGGATCTGACCTTTTCATATCCAGGCTTCACTACATCACTGGTTAGCACCTACCCAACCGAAATATCGGTTGGAAACTGGAACTGAGCATGGAACCCAGCTCCTATCCTGTAATACCTTCCTCCAGAACACATGCTTGGGCCAACTGGGCCCCATCCACCTGGAAAAAGTGGCCCCCATGAACAGATGACAACCTCTCTTACTAACTTAGGAGTGCAAGCAACCACTTGCTAAGTCTCTCCTGAATGTGCGATCATAAGAACATAAGAAGAGCCCTGCTGGATCAGGCAACAGGCCCATCTAGTCCAGCATCCTGTATCTCACAGTGGCCCTGCCAAATTCGTCTGGGACCTCATGGGATGAGAGACCTGTCTCCTGATGCTATTCCCCTGCCTTTGAGGCACCATCCTTTCAAGTATGGGGATAACACGTATCCCCATCATGACTCCAACCTGCGATGGATTTTAACTCCAGGAATTGGTCCAATCCCCTTGCCATCACCGCATCCTGCGGCAAGGAGTTCCATAGAGGAACCTTCTCAGGTCCATGAGAGGTTTTGCTGTTTGATTGAACTACTCCTTGGGTAAGTGGCTTGGTCATTTCTTAACTAATTACATTTCTTTCCTGCCTCTCCACTTCTGAGACTCCCATTTGGGATGAGATCCATGTGTGAGAAGGAACGCCAAGGTAAGTGGGGACAGTCTGGAGGGGAAGTGTGCAGGGAGCCCCCCACGCTCGGACACCTGTCGTTACCTGCAAGGCTCTCACTGTAAAACGAGTGTGTGTTTGTGTGTGTGGAAAAAAAGAGCCACGACCAGCCCCCCCCCCCAAACGGCAGCCCGTTGTCATGAGAATGGAATGATGGGGCGTGTAAT
>JAHTLZ010000237.1:7546849-7557092 GCA_023846285.1 Phrynocephalus versicolor | reverse complement strand
AGGTGAGCTTGAAGGGTGTTTGGTCACGTCTTAACTTTCTGTGACTTGTGCAGTAAATGCCCCGGAGGGGAACCGGATGGCTAGTGGGAGCTTCTTGCTTCGGAGTTCAAGAGACTTTCTCTCGCCCTGCTGGTGTCACCTCGAGATTTGAGAAGCCCCCCTCTTTCAGCCAAGGGGGGCAATGGAGTTTCTCTCTCTCTTTTTAAAAACACCCCTCCTTCCATGTCTCCAGTGACTCCTCTCGCGCCCCCACCATCCCAGGCATGGTAGGTGTTGCTCTCTCTCTGGAGGGAACCCTTTCCTCTCGCTACCCTGGCCATATTCAAGAAAAGACGCCTTCCTACCTGGCATTTAAAGCCCACGGTGAAAATCTTCTGCTTTTGGTCCTCCCCCTCCCTCTCCTCCCCCTCCCTGCCCCCAAATCCTCCCAAAAAACACAATCTCGCTGGCATGGTGACTAAGGGGTTGTTCACCACCTCAGCAGCTCCATTTATAAGCCTGCCACACAAGTTTGTGTCTGTTTTTTTTAAAGTGTCCTTGGTTGTGTTTCATTGAGGGGGTGGTGTAGATATCTTGCCATAGGACAGTGTAAGGTTGCCCCAGAATGAGGACTCTCTAGTTGCTTTGCAGAAGTCTTCCTCAACAGTAGTTGTGACCAACTTGCAGGGCTGCCAACCTTGTGGCAGGCTGGACTTTGAGAAGTCTTCTTGGCTTCAGGTGGCTTTGTGGCTGCCTTTGTTTCTAATGAGCTCCAGTGTTTCAGTTCTGGAGTCCAGGAGCTTCTAATTCTGTGAATACCATCAAGGAAGTTCACACTTTTAAACAGTGTAGCCAAATGTTCTTCCTTAATGGGTATGCTACGCTGTACATTTTCTTGTGCCTTGCAGTAGTGAGATGCATGGTTAGGGGAACAGTTGATGAAATCCAGATTTGAGATAAAGTATGGGGAATTTATGAATTTTATTTCAGAAACAATGTTGAATGGCTCTGTGATGGATGTCAAGAACTTGTAGATAAGTGTTAAGTCAGTGTGACTGCACTATCATTTATCCAAAAGTATAGTAGTATGTCAAGAATTTCTGTTATGGGGTGTACTTAGTGAAGAAACAATTTCAGTTCATTCGTATATGTAAAACTACAGTGTAGTATCTTGACATTTAAAATTTTAGTTGCTGTGGTGTTGTAGTTAGAATTGATGGTATATAGATACATTTTCATAACTAATTACAAGTACTGTGTATGCTGAATTTGACATCTAGTAAATTGCCCTGGATTTTTTTTTACATGCATTGATGTTTGTAGGTCCAAAATGGTTGTTATATTTAACAGATGTACTGATGTGTTTAAAAATGTGAGCATAATGAAACGAAGAGTTAAATTTAGCACATATTTTCATCTTTACCTCATAAATGTGTATGTTTCATTCACTTTTAGGCTCCAGAAACCTGTTCCTGCTTCTGTTGTATCTTACAAAACAATTTTCTGTATAATTTGCTAGATCCTTCCAAAAAGGTATTAAATGGAGCTTGGTGGAACTGGTGCTTGTGGCCTTCAAAGGCTGTTAGTAAACACTGCAGCAATACAAGACATTTCTTGAATTTGGGTCTTTCATACTTTAACTTGTCTGTTGTACATTGTAAAGGATCCTGGGATATATGCTAAGGTGTATAGGCAGTTCATGTGAAACAGTGGAAAACTAGTTGGTCTTAATTTATCCCTGTGAAAACTGGAAACTTACTCATGTGTTCATGCATTCCAGGGAATGAGTGGATGAGTTGTGGGTGAGTTGGCTTTCAAGCAAGTTGACCAATTTTTACTCCTCTTCTGATTAGAGAACCCATCTAATTATGGGAGAGCCTGTACATTGACTGGCACATGATATTCTCATAAAGTCTTTGGGAACGGATTGCTCCTTGCCTCTGTAGTTGTTTTCTAACCAGTTAATTTCAAGAGGTCAACACAATTGATCTACCTTATATAGTCTCAAGAAGTATGAAAATGCTTTTGACTGATATAAGTGTTACATTAAGTTGGTGTGCTTGAAGATGAACAGTGGGTTCTTACAGAAGGTTGAACATGCTTGACTAGATACTGCAGCATAGACAAGAAAGCCCTGCTTCTGTATTGTGAGTGGCGGATGGGAAGTTTTCTATCTGTATAAATATATCTGTATAAATAGTCTTCAACTAATGAAATCAAAGTTCTAAGCAAGGCATGTACAAAGTCAGGCCCGGGGGCCAAATGCATCCCGTTTTCAATTTTCGAGCGGCCCGCGGCCTCTTCTCCCCACCCACTCAGCCTGTCATGCATCCCCACCAGCTGGCCCCTCCCCATACTGGATGGAGACATCAGCTTGCAGTTTTATGGTTTGCCTGCCCTCCCTGCCTCTGTCCATCCCCCCAGCCACCTTCCCAGCCTGCCCACCCCCAGCTCTGTTGCTGCAGCATCCTCCCTGTCTCCTTGCATGTTGTAGAGACTTGTCCAAAGTCCGGCCCGGGGGCCAAATGCGGCTGAATGGTTGGCCCCCACACAGATTTTCACCTCACCAAATCTGGCCCTCCTTGCAAAAAGTTTGGACACCCCTGTTCTAAGCACACCCATACAGTACTTTCTTTAACATTTGATTGTTGTACTGGTTCTTATTGTGACTTGACACTCTCATCATGAGTACTTCAGTTCTGTCTCACGATGCTTAGTGCAGAGGTAGGTTTGCATCTGTATGGCCACAGAGATGGGTGTCCCAATAAGTGAAGTAAGGCTGGTCTGTTCTATAATAATGCCCCCCCCCCGCCCCAGCTGAACTCCCATTGCAGCCAGTAATGAACATACAGTATTTCATGTACTCAGGCCTCTTCTGATACAGCTGGCTCTGTGGTAGCCAATAGGTGGACAGGGGTATGGGTGAATAATAACATCTTCTGAATTTTATGCCTAGTCCACCTTCTGCCATAGTCCACATCTTCCAGCATTTAATCTTTGAAAAGCTTTGGCATTAAGCAGCTGGCTTGTATCTTCTTATGGAATGAGCTGTTAGGATATTGTTTCTTGATTTGTTGACTGCCTGGTGTAGAAGCAGCTGTACACTTTGGAGTGTTCTGAGTGTCTTTGGTCCATCACTTCCCCCCTCAGTTGCATGGCAAAGACACGTTGTATTTGGTGTGTATGTGTGCTTGTGGCTGTCTGTCTCTTTGTGTGATGAATGAACGAGTATGAAAATATTGAACATTGAAAAGAAAAGGCGTTGGGTTTGAATAGATATATTAAAGTGTTGTAATTTTTCCCCTATTAGGGGGGAAAGAAGCCTATAGTATTTGTTTTCTGATTTATCAGTAAAAAATAGTATGAGTAACACAGGATTCCCACCCCAGTAATTATTTATTTAAAATTTACACTGATACTGTTTCTTAGATACACAAAAGTGATTGGTTAGTGCTCATCTTGGTAGATAAACAAATGAAATAATGGCAGACCAGTATACCTCAGTTTACGCAATTTACTTTCCCTGTTTCATTGAAAAGTGTCTCATTTTCACTTCCTCTGATCCAAGAAGTTAGTGGCCTGAGTACTACCTTGCCCAACAGTCCCTCCCACTTTGACAACTTTTTGAGGACTTTTATGATTCTGGCTGCAGATGGTAATTGGTATGGTAGTGGTATTTGAATGCTCCCTTATGAATAAGAACTGAGGCTGAATGAACTGGTGGGCTGAATTGTGAAGTATATATCACTTCAGGATGCAGGTGAAAGATTGCATTTTTCAGTGCTCTGCTCTATAAAATAATCTTGTATATCGTAAATCTTTCGTGCGTAGTAAATTGTGCTGGTAGAGCTCAGTGGGGTGGAGCGCCTAGTTGTAGAGCCAAAGGCAGAGAGTTCAAATCTCCACTGTGCCTTCTGAGAGATTGCCTGGAACACATGTGCAGCCTTGGGCAAGTCACACAGTCCCAGACCACCACAGGAAGGAGGCCCTGGCCAATTACTTCTCTCAGTACTCTGTATCTGGAAAACTAGGAGGGTTGTTATAAATTGGAATTGATGATGGCAACATAACTATGAGCTGTGTTAGTGGCACATAGGTATTCTGTATGATGATTTGGATTTCCAGTTGCTCTTCTGTGAGTGGATAGACTCCTTTCCCCCCATTTAGCACAAGCTCCTGCTTTGGAAGAAGGCAAAGGGGGGGGGCATTTTGTCACCTTTTCTTCAAGCTTGGCACTCCATCTTCCTTGATATTCTGAGGGGTGCTCAAGGATTTATGAACTGATTTCCAGGGGGCTGCTGGGAAAGGGAACTGGGTGAAAATAATATATGGGAGTATTCTGTCTGAACAGGAGAACACGATCTAGAATTAGGTGGCAATATTTTTTTATTTGGGTGGGGGAGTCATTCAACTACATAGCCCCTCTTCCTACATGGTGGAATTCAGCACCCCATTTTGTGTAGTGTATGGGCTGAAAAAAGTTAGTTGAAGAAAGTTTGAAAAGGAAGCTTTGTACTTGGTATCCTAATTTTCTGTGTATAGGATGTTACTTTTGTGTATCACATTTACACTGGCCTGCTGGTTAAGTTTTTAAAAAGTTGTTCTGTTTCATGTCTACTGTATGAATTTCTCCTAACTTGTGTCTAACTCCTTATTTAGTTTGTTATTGGTCAGCTATGGCAAGTAGCTGCAATTTCTTCTGTTGGGTACACATCTTCAAACAAGTTCAGAGAAAAATAATGTTATTGTCTCTGACCATTAACACCGGTCCCCATGTTATTGCAACTTTTTCTTTTGTCTTAACCCTGTCATAATATTTTTTTCCTGTCACTGCTTTGACACTGAATGAGTCCTGTTTCTCAAGATATCAGGTGGAACTGCTGTGAACAGTACCTTGCATTACATTATCTCTTCTGATGTGACCCTTAACAGTGAATGTTGATTCCTGTGTTTAAAGCACAGATCAACATTTAAACAGCAGTTTGAGCATTGTATGTGTTGTGAAGATAAACATTATTGTGTTTTTAGAATTTCTATAGGGATACCAACCCCCCCCCCAAAAAAAAAAACCCCAACCCATGACTCCTTGAGTACTCCTTGTCTAAAGGATTCTTCAACAGAGAAGGTACATTGATATGGTTATTTCAGCTTGCCTCCATTCCTTTCTCCTTGAGAATGCTTTGAAACATGTTGGTGACCATCGCAAATCCATTGTGCTGGTTTTAATACAATGTTCAGTATAAATTTGCTGTTAATTGATGTGCTGCCTGGATGCAAAATGTTGCCTGTCATTCAGAAAAGTACAGGTTCCTATCAAAGTTAAAAGTTGTTTTTATTTAAAACTTGGGAACTATTTTCAGGTACAAAGTATTGTGCAACTAGCATGCTAGCGTAGAGGCAGCCCCGCCACCCCATCCATATCTCTGGTTTCTTAGACTTTAGCCAAATCCTCCCATTGTAAAAATTGCTGCTCTCTCTCTTTCTCTCTCTCTCTCTCTGTGTGTGTGTGTGTGTGTGTAGATAGATAGATAGATAGATAGATAGATAGATAGATAGATAGATAGATAGATAGATAGATAGATAGATAGATTGGTAGGTAGATAAGCAGTACAGTAGAACCATCCTTTGGGTCCTTTGATCTTGACTTGGAATGGAATTGTCAAATTAAGTTGTAGGACAAATTGACTGGCTATTTGTGCTGTGCATGTGCGCACACAGTATCTATCAGTATAAAGATGGACAAACTGGTCCAGGAAATGATATTCATATCACTTTCCCTCCCCCTCCCTCGGTACAGATGCTTTCCGTGTAGAATTGTTAGGGTTGCAGTGACCTTGATTGCTGGCACTTTTATAAGTGCTGGGCTTTTAGGCAGTACAGTTTGAATTGAAAGGAAAGAATGAGATGGGTGGCACTGCTCTTCTCTGTATTGGGGTATAGTTCCCTTGGAGTTGTTTTTCCTTCTGGATTGCTGCTTCAGTGAGCAGGTAGGAGTGTAGGCCTGGCTCTTGCTTTATTTTAAGAGATTTATATATTAATAAAATCAACAAGCCACAGCTGTTCTCATGGGATGTTTTGTTGCTCTCCACTGTGCCTTACAGCCCAACAGCCTATGCTACCATTTGCACAATTCCATCCTGTGAAACATCAAGGGTGAATACAATATGTTCTAATTTTTAAAAACTGAACTTTAATAATTGTGGTGCATAGCAACTCCTGCAATGTGAAAGGCAGCCATCATTTGCCAGATAGTGACTGGTCTCAAAGATAAAGAGGAGAGCCAGCCACTGTAATGGATTTGAGATTCATGTCTTGCCACTCGCACCTCTCTCCAGTCTTTCTCCAAGTGGCTTTGTGGCAAACCAGTGGTTGACAAAGGCCATAACATTTACCAAGAGTGAAACCACTGGAGTAATTAAATGCACGTGAAAGCATCACACTATTGTATGGTGTCAGAGGCTGCAGCAGATTCCTTTGCAGGTGAGAGGTTCATGCAGGACATCTCCCATCACTGTCGTTAACGGGCTGCTCGAGTGCTAATCTACATGCTTAAGCTAACAAGGGGAGCTATGGTTAGGATTTTGAAGTGGAAACTTTTGCTGTGGCTGTTCATAAAATACGTGGATGTCTGGACCCATGTGTTCTTCTGTGTTGCCTGTTCCTTTTACAGTCCAGAGGTGTCAAAGATATGTGGGAGCTGAACTTAGAGGCCTGCTTTTAAAACCTGCTTTCATTTCTGCAAAAGAGTGTTGACTGAAATTTGTTAAAGATTTTCTCTTACTCTGGTCAATATGAAGCATCAGCTTCTAGAACATCACTCTTTAGAAAAGTAGTATCAGAAGGTGGTGCTTCACGGCACATCAAACACCAATATTAAATAAAAGAAGTTGATGTTAACTTTTTTTTGCCACTACTTCTAACATCTTTAGTTCAGACTTGCAAATGATCACTTTCCTCCTGGCTGAGTAGCTTACCAGATCTGCATATGAATGGGACTCTACCAGCAGGTGACCTGGTAAAACCAAGCAGAGCATCCTATGTATCTGCAAGGTTGCAATTGATAGCAATGGTACATCTGAAGTAAACCACTGTTTAATCCTTGGGAAAATGTTTAAGTGCCACATAATTAGACTTCTAGGTTTCCGAGACAAGATTTCTGAATCTACAGATATGTGGATTTTTTTCAAGTGCACTGTTCAACTTGAGCCATTTTTATCAGCATTAAAGGTACTTTTTGAATGAGGTGCTGCTGATTGTTTAGGCTGTGTCAGTGTTCTTGGAGAGGAGAAGTTCTTGTTAGACAATTTTGCCCACATGCAAGTGACAGCTGTGTTAATCATGGTTCTTTGCATTCATACATATTAGGCCAACTTTCAGTCACCACCAAATTTTCAGACTAAGAAGCTGCCATGCAGGAGCTCAAATCACTCTGCAATGCCGAAATAAGACAGAATAACTGTACAACATATTAAGGGATAGCCTATTTGAATTTGGTATCTGTTCTTGCATGCAGTAGGATTTTTTTCAGTTCTGTGGTATTAATGATTTAATTCATTTTTCTTAGTCTAACATAAATGGCATCTGTGTGAAAGGCCTACCAGTTGGCTCCATCTCAGGTTCCTCCTCCTCCTCCTTCATGTGCCATCAAGTCAATTCTGGCTTGCCGTTCCCTTCTTTTGGGGGCACCCTAATACTGTGCAGCTTGCACAAGGCTACCACAGGGTGTTCATACTCACAGGAGGCACAGTGGGGAGTCGAACTCCTGACTTCTGGCTCCGCTACCAGGCACCTACATCCTGAGTTGTCAAGCCAGTCATCTTCCCTTATAACCTTGTAGTAGGGGGCTGAATACAAACTCAAGAGGTGAATATAAGATTCTTGATCAGTTGTTGGCAGATAACAGTATATATGAGCATTTTTCATGCGTTGATTTGATAAACAGCTACATCATAATCTTGTCATCATCACCTGTGAATTGAGACAGTGTAAGAAACTTGCCCATGTGCTTCCTTAAGGTGAGTGTTTTGGGGAACGACGTTCTGATGTGCAGTTGCATGGCTTTGTGTCAGACCTGGTAGCTGGTGGGTTCTGTGTTATGTATGAGATTGACCCAGAAGAGAAAGGGCATCTATGTGGTAGAGCATGTGATATTACATTGCTGTTAAGATACAGTTTATTGGGAAATTCTGGGCCAAGCCAGAGTACTTTGGACATAGTCTCCTTGTAATTAAATTCATGGCAGATTTTGTCCCTTGTCATAGCCTCTGTTTGCCAGACATTTGGTACAGTAGATAAATATCTGGCTATTTAAACCTCAGTCTCTGCAGGACTTTCTTTCCTTTCTGACATTGTTTGCTGAATCTGCCTGCATTTAAAGGTGTGTCATGTATTTCAACACATGTTTCCAAGTTAGGTAAGAACTTGAAATGTTACTTGAAAACTTTTAAAGTAGATATTGAATTGGTTCTATGTGGATTGTACTGTATGTGTAATTTTTTTAAAAAAATCAATAATTATTAGTGTGATAGACTGGAGTATATGATATATAGGAGTGTGTATCATGAGGATTTTCAAGTTGACTTTCCATTTAGGAGATTCCTAGCCAGTGTCCAAATGACAAGGATCATAGGAAGCAGAATTATGTCACGTGTCTTAGCACCTTTTCTTTGTGCCATTATTATTTCAAAGTGTCTGACTAAAACAGTAACAAAAACTTCATTTAGATGTTCACTGTTTGTCAATTTAATGCAAGATTCTTATTCACTTTCCACCATTAAATATTCCCTAGATAGTATATCCTTTCTCACGAAATAGTAATATTTTGGAGGGAATTCATTCTTTTTTAGAGAGGGAAAGTGCCATTTGAAGAGCACTGCATTTCCTCCTTATTCTTTTGAGATGATCAGTATCATTAGAAAGCAAATTATCTAAATTAGTTCTATTTGATCTGAATGTCATCTAATTGGTCTGATTTTGTTTGTTTATTTTTTTGAGAGTGCCTTGTGATCTGTGGAATTCTGGGTTTATTTATTTATTTATTTATTTATTTATTTATTTATTTATTTATTTATTTATTTATTAACTAAGCAATCAAACATACCATAATTAAATCTGACAACAAAGCAAATATAATGAATCAAATACATACATGCATGCATTCATTAATAAACATTTTTGTGATAGCTCAATCAGCATGACTTACTGATGGAAACCAAATTTGTAAGCCTGCTGTTAAATTTTTGGAGAAAGAAAGTTTGAGAAGTAGTTATGGCACTTTTTATCCAACTCTTGGGTGACAGTAGAATTATGTGGGACCACAGGTATCTGTCTAACAAGAGGGAGGGGATGGGATTTGAAGAGAAGAAGGGTATGTTAGGAAGAAGTCAAGGAGGCAGCCATGTTAGCCCGTTTAAGTATATCGTATTAAATAATAAACAAAAGCAAAAAAAAAAAGGCAAAAACATTGTGGCACCTTAGTTTTTAAGGTGCCACAGTATTATTTTTCTCTCTCTCTGATTAGAAAGTATTTTTAATTCTAAACTAAATTTTCCCCCCCCCCCAATTGGGGTGAAGTAACCAAAAACGCATTCTGGGAACTGAGAGGTGGTGATTGTGGGAAGAATTCAGTAGCCCTCCCACTATTCACTCTTCTGTCAAAATCTGCCTATTTCTCCACTTTTCCAGCTGTTCAACAATTTATTTATATTTATCTATTTATTCAATTTCTGTACTGCCCATTTGACCGATGGTCATGTCGGGTGGTTTGCAGTAGTGACAATAGTACAAAGTTAATTTAATTAAACTTAAACTTAAATTTAAATTAAATTTATAATTAATTAAAATGAAATTAACATTTGCATTTAAAAACAGACAGTTGTTTATAATGATAGGCCAGCACTCTCAACAGCAAGCTTTGAAAAGCCTGTTGGAACAAGCTTTTAAGAGGTTTCTTAAAGGTCACCAAAGAGGGAGCTAGGCAGATTTCAAGTAGCCCATTTCAAAGCCAAGGAATTGCTGCAGAAAAGGCCCGGTTCTTTTGTCTTCTCCCTCCAGGCCCTTGAAGTTAATGCCGTCAACCATCCGGCCTGGGATGCTTTGGTAGGACGGATCAGCCACTGTTGGAAGTAGGCGTTCTGCCATGTTCTAAGGTCCCAGAATGTTTAGGACTTTATCCGTCAAAACCAGCACCTTGAAGCTCAGGTAAACAGTGCAAAGTGGCCATTATGTGGGAGATATGGTTGTTGTTGTTGTTGTTGTTGTTGTT
>JAHTLZ010000237.1:7518710-7546839 GCA_023846285.1 Phrynocephalus versicolor | reverse complement strand
CTGCCATCCCCTTTTCCTTTTGCCTTCGATCTTTCCCAACATCAGGGACTTTTACAAGCACTCCTCTCCCCTCATGAGGTGGCCACAGTACTGGAGCCTCAGCTTCAAAATCTGTCCTTCCAGTGAACATTCAGAGTTGATTTCTTTCGGAATGGAGAGGTTTGATCTCCTTGCAGTCCAGGGGACTCTCAAGAGTCTCCTCCAGCACCACAACTCAAAAGCATTGATTCTGTGGCGATCAGCCTTACATAACATAAGAACATAAGAAGGGCCATGCTGGATCAGGCCAAAGGCCCATCTAGTCCAGCTTCTTGTATCTCACATTGGCCCCACCAAATGTGTCTGGGAGGGCATGAGACTAGATATCTGTCTCCTGATACCACTCCTCTGCATCTGGCCCTTGAAGTACCCCGGTTTTAAGCCTGGAGATTACACATCTCCATCATGGTTTGTAACCTGTGATGAACTTTTCCTACAGAAATCTGTCCAATCCCCCTTTGAAGGCATCCAGGCCAGATGCCATCACCACATCCTGTGGCAGGGAGTTCCGCAGACTAACAACATGCTGGGTAAAAAATATTTTCTTTTGTCTGTTCTAACTCTCCCGACCCTCAATTTGAGTGTGTCCCCAGTTCTGGTATTTTTTGTGTGAGAGAAGAGCGCCCCTTTATCCACTTTACTCATGCCCTGCATTATTTTGTACATCTCAATCATATTTCCCCCTCAGGTGCCTCTTTTCCAGACTAAAGAGCCCCAAATGTTTTATCCTTTCCTCCTAAGGAAGGTCCCTCAGCCCAGTAATCATTTTAGTTGTGCTCTTCTGCCTTCTTTATCATCCAGCTCTCACTTCCATACATCAGTACTGGAAACACCATAGCTTTGACTATCTGGACCTTTGTCGACAAAGTGATGTCTCAGCTCTTTAAGATGGTAGTATATATTAAATCCCCTCACTATCCTGGCTGCCATATTCTGGAACTATTAAAGCGATCTGTTTCTCCCAACTTGTGGTTTTGGTCTGATTTTACTGTAAAGTCAAGATCTCATCTGACTGTGACATGGCTTCTTTTGTGTTGTGAGCCAAGCGTTGACTGTAATATCATTTTTCTACTTCTCTAATAGTTTATATAACTTTGGCATTTTGTACCAAATTTCCTTTTCAGGGAGGTTCAAACTATCTTTACTTGACATTTATTTCATGTCCCTTGTTTCTAGACAGAGGCTTTAATTAGAGTTTCCTTGTTTAGCCCACTGCCATGAACTGCCTATGTGCCAAAGTTAATCATCTCATTGAATTGAGAGTAACTTAACCATTTGACATATAATTTTGAGGTCTCTTTTTTTTTTAAAGGAAGAGGGATAGAGAAATGCTATTTTCAATATTTTTCTAATAAGTGATTTTTATTGTACAACATGTGTTCTAAAATTTGGGAGCTGATTGCGAGTTGGCCAGCCAAATAAGGTCTGTTGCCCGTCCTGGGCAGAATCCTTGGCACTGGGATAATTCCACTAGCAGTTACAAAGTCTGATCTGTTAGCAGAGCTGAAGATTCTTGGATTAGATTTATAGAAACAAAAGTGTTCAGCCCTCCTTCTCTGTTAAATACAGTGGTACCTTGTATAAAGGAATTAATTTGTTCCAAATGAAATTATGTTAAGCAAATTTTCCTTTATACAAATTCCCATAGGAATGCATTGAAAATGGAGTAATCCCATTTTTATGTTGTACGGATTTTCCCCATAGGCGATTATGTTAAGCAAATTTCCCCTATCTCTGGAATTTTTTATGTTGTACAGATTTTATGTTATACAAGCTGTTTGTTATACAAGGGTCCACTGTAATTACCTTCTGTACAAATCTTCTGTTTCTGATAATTCTGTTCAGGGATTCTCTTAGGATTCTTATACAGATGGTTAAATAGGCCAATTTATGTAATGACACATTTCTACAGAATATTTCAACTATGGAATAAATATATGTACTAATGTTCTGTCTGTAGGTTTAGTTTGGCAGCATGTAAGAACGGCGTGCTAACAGTAGCTCGGCACAACCTGCATTTCTAATCTCAGAGTTTTTGACATGTTCCTAATTAGGTGTGGATTGATCGAAGGTTCATAGCATCATACTGAATGAAATGTGTTCTGATTTCCTGCTTATGCAGTTTATTTACTCGGGTTGCTTGTCATCTAACAGTGAAATTAAACTGGATTGATAGTTAGTGAACCAAGGCTTTATTCAGTTTATGAAAACCCTGTCTATATCTCTCCAGAAATTATTTCAGTTTTGTTTTTCTTTTTAAAATTCTTTCAGGCCCCGAGTTAGTTGAGAGCTACCTGAAGAAAGTGAGTCTTCATTTGAAGGGAGAAGTGGCAGACGAAAATAATAATAAAAAAGTATAATTAAAAATAATTATTTTTTATAATTAAAAAATAATAAAAAAACGAAACAAAAAACTACAAAGAAATGAAACGAAACACTATTTTTGTTTCGTGCTGATCTCTAGTGTGATGTCATTGTGTCTTGTCTTTTTCTTTAACACAGTAAAAGGGAAGAAGGAAGTAGAACCATTGCATTTGTCATATCTGGTTACAGCCTTTTAGTATGATTTATGCATGCAGGTTTGCACTAATACCCACTTTTTGTGAGGCTTAGTGTCTAGTTCACATGTTTTTGCAGGTTCTGAGTTTTCATAACCAGCAGCATAAAGAATCCATTGTACATTTTGCATTTTGTATGAACTGCCAAAAGCCATACTGTTTTAGGCTTTAGGATTGTCATGCTTTCCCCCAAATGACAGACAGAAATGCAACCAGACAGAAACTTCGTGCCACGGAACTGGAAGGATGCAGAATTTTTACACCTGTAAAGTTATGCTCAGCTTGTGTAGAGTTGTCAGTTAGGAAGGGAAGAGGCATGCTACGTTTGTGTTCATTTTTTCTGGACAAAGGGTGATGAGTTGGGAAACGTAGAAAATTCCTGAATGAGAAGGTAGAGGGGACAGATATTAACTAGGCTGGTTCTCAGTTTTACATTGCATTTTATACTTCTAGTGTAGTTGGAAGGAGATTCAGAAAGAGAACTTTGCACTAGATGGCAGCCATTGATAGGAACACATGCTTATGGGTAATATTCTGAAGTCTGCTGAATTAAGAATGACAGCTCATTGTGCACAGTGTTAGTGCCACAGTTATGCCAGTGTTTCCTACAATAATCTTCTGAAAGAGTAATTCTTAAATCAGTGTACCATGTAACAACTCTGATTAGAGGAGAGTCCCAGGATGCTTGTATGTGTCTATCCTAGCCAAAATATTTGCAGCAAAAACATATAACTGCCCTTGGATGACCTTGATCTTTGAAATGTGTGTGTATGTTGATCCAGTGGCTATTTTTGACCATTAAAGGCAGGTATTAAAAAGCAATTGCACTAAGGCTATTGCTATTAAACCTTGTTGGCATCACTTCCTAGAGGGCTCAAGGGACTAGAAGCCGCCATCTCCTCCATCTGCTAGTGAATATACAAACAGAATACAGTGATGCCTTGAATTACGAATATATTGAACAATGAAAAACTTGAATTACGAAAGGAAATCCACTGGTATAGGGTAGTTTTAAATAACAAAAAAAGTCAAGTAATCGATTTTCAATGCATTTGTAGGGGAAGCCTTTCCTGGCCAAGCAAGGCAGGGGAAGAGCTTTCATTGGGTTGCCAGGAAAACCCCTCATTGAGCTACCAACATCAGCTGTGTGGTGGTGGTGAATGGTGACCAGTGGCTTTACTCCTACTGCTGTCTGGTCTCGCTGCAGCCATTTGGCCGAAGCCAGACTGGAGGGCAGGAGTGAAGTGTTACCCCCTCTCCACTGCCATACAGCTGATTTTGACAGCTCCAGCCAGGTGAGGGTCAGGCGGGTGGTGCCTGGCTCAGAACGGGAGAGCAGAGTAGGTTGTTCAGTTTTGTGCAACAGCAGTGAGGGTGCTGCTGTGATGTGAATTTAAAAAAAACCTGTTCTGCTCTTCTACTCTCAACTGCCTGCCATTAAGGTTTGGCAGGGAGCAAAAGCAGGTGACTTGCTGCAAATCCTAAAAGCGCAAGAAAGGCTTCATAACCATCTACCCACTTTTGCTCCCCACCAAACCTTAAGAGCATCCAGTTGAGAGTGGGAGAGCAAAGCAGGTTTTTGAATTTCATACCACAACAGCACCCTCACTGCTGCCGCATGAAATTGAAAGACCTGCTCCTCTCTCCCGTTCTGAGCCAGACACCACCCACCTGACTCTCACCTGGCTGGAGCTGTCAAAATCAGCTGTATGGTGATTGGGAAGGGGGATGAATACCACCACCACACAGCTGATGTTGACAGCTCTTTTTTTGGGGGGGGGGGTTCGTGGCAACCCAGCAAAGCAGGGGAAGCTCTTCCCCTGCTTTACCCTGTTGGGACAGGCTTCCCATAGGAATGCATTGAAAGCCTGTTGTAATCCTTTTCAGAACAGATTAATCGGTTTTCAGTACATTCCTATGGGAAACTGCGTTTTGAACTATGAAAATTTTGAATTCGAAAAGATCCGTTGGAACGGATTAATTTCATAATTCAGGGCATCACTGTAAATTTGTTTGTGTAAATGCAATGATTGTGTGGCGATAACAGTTCCACAATATATATTGCCATATTTGTTGGATAATAAATAATAATACAAAGTAACTAACAAGCATCAAGACTTTTAAATACACCCTGGTAGGAGGCCAATTGACTGGTGTTCCATCGATATCTCACATTTCCTTTGCTTGTATGTATTCTGATTACAGATTGAACAACCAGGCCAAGATTGAGGTTTTTTTTTAATGTTTTAAAATGGATTTGATTACATTTACAGAATGAAAATATTACAAATACTAAAGGGTAGAGCTGCAACATGACACATTCCTAATACTGCTAAGAAACAACTAAGCTTCTGTTATTTTTCATTGGTTCAAGGACAGTATACAAAAATACTTTGAGTTTTACAAAATTAAATCTGAGCTCACCATATTTTCATGCATATTCTTCAGGCCTCTGCCCAACTCTGACCTTCGCAGGAATGTAGATATAGTGGTGGAAACACATGTTTCATGGTACCTTTGCAAGCTTTCAGGAGTCTACAAGGCCATTTTTGGAACACTTTATACATGGTTAAATGAATGGGACCCATGGAATATTGAAATACTGTACATTGATACTTTACATTGGAGTTGCTACTTTGGTAGATCGGGAGGCCAGTTTTCTGTTCCTGGACACTCCTGGGGCTGTACCACCAAATATTTAACCTCCCCGCATAACCAACAGGAAGCCTGCTTACAGTTTTGGAAAATGGGTCCTTTTCCTGTTCAATGGCAGTGGGGCAACACAACTTGTTTAAAGGATGAATAGCTGTTCTCGGATTCTTCCAGATGTAGAAATTCATTTCCCACCCCCTGCCCTACACACACACACACACACACACACACACACACACACACACACACACACACACAGAGTGGACCCTTGTATAAGAAACAGTTTGTATAACATAAAATTTGTACAATGTAATAAATTTTGGAGATAGGGGAAATTTGCTTAACATAATCAGCAATGGGGAGAATCCGTACAACATAAAAATGGGATTTCTCCTTTTTCAATGCATTCCTGTGGGAATTTGTATAAAGGAAAATTTGCTTAACATAATTTCATTTGGAACGAATTAATTCCTTTATACAAGGTAGTGATTTTTACATAGGAAACCCTTGCGTAAATGGTACTAATAAGGGTTATAACAAAATAACAGTAAAATAAAAGCAATAATAAAATAACAAACCAGGGAGATCTGAGAAGGACCTCCATGTAGAGAGGGAACTTAGAGTACACATTGTATTTGCTACTGTCTTTTGTTGACATAATGGGCAAATCCTGGACTTCTCTCATTTCTGTTGGAATAGATTTTTTTTAAAAAACCATACTCTTATCTGTTTATTTTATGAGCAAGAGCAACAGAGATCTGTAATGATGCGGTGTTAAAAAAAGAAGAGGAGAATGAAATTGGGTGTGGCAGAAAACAGCATTTAATGGGTGACCTGGAAAGTGGGTTTATAGAGGAGGTACACCATGAGATTTAAAAAAAAATCCCCTTCACCTTGTTTATGGGGTCTGGAAGTTGAGTCATGGCAACTGGACTTCTTTTCAAAGAAGGCCAGTTGCTCATCATCATTGGCATCCTTCAGTCTCGAAAGACTATGGTATCATGCCTGGAGTAGAGATCCTAAAAACAGCACCTAGTGTGACTAAATAGACCAATTCGGGAATGGCAGTCTCTACCGCACTGGGGGCAGATGTGTTTTGTTTCCTGCCTGGTCCTCGAGTTTCGTTCTTTCCGTGCCTGCCTCTTTTCCTCTGCCTGTTGGACAAATGCCTCTTCAAATTTATGTAGACCATGCTGTATCTCTTGCCTCCAGACAGTGCAGTCGGAGGTCAGGGTTTCCCAGCTGTTGAGGTCCATTCCCAAGGCCTTCAGGTCCCTCTTACAGATATCCTTATACCGCAGCTGTGGTCTCCCTCTGGGGCACTTTCCCTTCATTAGTTCTCCATATAGAAGATCTTTTGGGATCCGACCGTCATCCATTCTCACAACGTGTCCAAGCCAGCGTAGGCGTCGCTGTTTCAATAAGGTGTACATGCTAGGGATTCCAGCTCGATTCAGGACTATGCTGTTTGGAACTTTGTTGTGCCAGGTAATGTTGAATATTCGCCTAAGACAGCGCATATGGAAGGTATTAAGCTTTCTTTCCTGTTGAGCATGGATGGTCCAAGACTCGCTGCAATACAAAAGTGTGCTCAGTACGCAAGCTTTATAGACCTGTATCTTTGTATGTTCTGTCAGCTTCTTATTGAGCCATACTCTCTTTGTTAGTCTGGAAAACATAGTTCCTGCTTTACCTATACGTTTATTCAGCCCAGACTCTAGTGAGAGTGTATCTGAGATAGTTGAGCCAAGATACACAAAGTCATGGACAACTTCCAGTTCTTTTGCAGAAATTGTAATGCGAGTAGGAGAGTCCACATTCTGGCCCATTATTTGTGTTTTTTTCAGGCTGATTTCTAGCCCAAAATCTTTGCAAGCTTTACTAAAATGGTCCATGAGTTGTTGGAGATCTTCAGCAGAGTGAGCAGTAATGGCGGCATCATCAGTGAAGAGGAGATCCCGCAAACACTTCACCTGTACCTTAGACTTTGCTCTCAGTCTAGAGAGGTTGAAGAGTTTTCCATCTGATCTGGTCCGGAGATAGATACCCTCTGTTGAAGTTCCAAAAGCATACTTCAGCATGGTAGCAAAGAAGATCCCAAACAAGGTTGGTGCAAGGACACAGCCCTGCTTCACGCCGCTTCGGATGTCAAAGGGATCTGACACCAGGCCATCAAAAACTACATTGCCCTTCATATCCTCATGAAAAGACCTAATGATGTTTAGGAGCTTGGGTGGGCATCCAACCCGAAGGAGTATTTTAAAGAGTCCGTCCCTACTAACCATATCAAATGCCTTTGTGAGATCTATGAAAGCTACAAAAAGTGGCTGTCCCTGTTCCCTGCATTTCTCCTGCAACTGCCTGAGGGAAAATACCATATCAGTAGTGGACCTGTTGGTTCGAAAGCCACACTGTGATTCTGGGTAGACTCTCTGCAAGTATCTGGAGCCTCTTCAGTATAACACGTGCAAACAGCTTCCTGACAACACTAAGAAGTGAGATACCACAATAGTTGTTACAGTCGCTCCTGTCACCTTTGTTCTTATAAAGCATAACAATATTAGCGTCCTTCATATCCTGTGGTACTCCCCCTTCCCTCCAGCAAAGGCAGAGGATTTCGTACAGTTCAGTGGCAATGATCTCTTTGCAGCACTTCAGAACTTCAGCAGGGATGTTATCTTTCCCAGGTGCCTTGCCAGAGGCAAGTGAATCCAGAGCTACATTTAGTTCGTTTAGTGTTGGTTCATTGTCAAGCTCCTCCAAGACAGACAAGCACTCAATATTATTTAAGACTTCTTCAGTTATTGTGTTTTCTCTGGAATATAGTTCAGAGTAGTGCTGCACCCAGCGTGCCATCTGCTGCTCACGATCCTGGATGATCTCACCTGAGACAGTCTTTAAGGGCGCAGTTTTCTTATGTATTGGCCCTAAGGCCTGTTTAATTCCGTCATACATCCCCTTGATGTTACCTGTATCAGCTGCCATCTGAATCCGAGAACACAGTTGCAGCCAGTAATTGTTAGCACATTTCCTGGCAGTCTGCTGGACTTTGTTACGAACAACTCGCAGGGCCTGTAGGTTGTGCTCGCTGGGACAAGCTTTATATGCAGTCAAGGCTCTCCTCTTTTCCTCAATAGCTGGCATCAGCTCTTCTGAGTGGGCTTCAAACCAATCTGCTGTCTTTCGAGTCTCCTTGCCGAATACTGATAAAGCAGTGTTATAAACAACATTCTTAAAATGTTCCCAACGTTTGGATGCATTATCTTCAGCAGGGCCAGGAAGAGCTTCCTTGAGTACATGGGAGAATTCCTCCACTTTTCCTTGGTTATAGGTGTTACTGGTATCAATTTTTGATCTTCTTTCCATCTTCAGGTGGTGCAATCTCTTTGTTTTCAGTTTTACTTTGCTGTACACCAGGGAGTGGTCTGTGTCACAGTTGGCACTCTGATAACTACGTGTGATTTTAACACTAGAGATGCTGGAGCGCCTGACAAGAATCAGGTCGAGCTGATGCCAGTGCTTCGATCTTGGATGTCTCCAAGAGACTTTGTGCTGGGGCTTTGTGTTAAAGAATGTATTGCTGACACAGAGACCATAATAGCAGCAAAACTCCAGCAGGCGTTGGCCATTTTCATTCATCTTTCCAATGCCGAACCAACCTAGGCAGGTGGGCCAGGAGTTATAATCAGCTCCAACCCTGGCATTAAAGTCACCAAGGATAGCTATTGGTCTTTTCTCAGGGATTTTCTTGATAGTGGCAGCTAGATCATCATAGAATTTGTCTAAGTTCTGCTGGAGATGATAATGTTGTTGCGTATGCACTGATAAGTGTAACCAACCCTGCTGTAGAGTGTAGTTGCATGGACAGGATTCTCTCACTTCCTGCAGCAGTTGGGATAATGAGACCTAGTAAAGTATTTCTAACAGCAAAGCCAACCCCACATTCCCTGGTCTCGTTTGATGGTTTTCCCTGCCAGAAGAATGTAAAGTTCCTCTCCTTGACAGATCCAGAGTCGGGTAGCCTTGTCTCTTGGAGAGCAACAATGTCCATCCGCAGTCTGCACAGTTCCCTGTCGATGACAGCTGTCTTTTGTATAGTGTCCATTTCTTGGAGATAGTCTGAGCAGCCAGGGTTCATTGTCCTAACATTCCATGTGCCCAACTTTAGGCTCGAGATTTTTTTTATGTTTATTGCATGGTGCGGAGTCAACGATTTGTTTGCTGGTTCCCATCCTGATCCGCCTACACCCAGGTAGCTGCTGCTGTTCCCCCACTATTTGCTGTAAGTGGTCCTCTCCAGGGCACAAGGCCTGGGTAATTCAATATGGAGGTTAGGCTGTTACCCAAGCAGCAAAACCCCCCTCTCCACGTAGCTGGAGTGGTCCAATGGAACGGCAAAGCCGATACGATTAGTTCCAGCTGCGTCAAAGGAGTTGCCAGAACATGATTGTATACAGTCATGAACTGTCTCCGGGACTCCGGCTCCGGTTTGTTCCTCAAGGTTGACTCCTGAAGCCTTTTCTAATGATGGATAAAGCCACAAGGCAGTGGAGGTTTGAAAGAGTTTCCTTCTCCTAGAGGTGGTTCTTCCGCTTTTTCTGCTGTTGGGGCGATGAGAGCCCTCTTCCGCCTTCAAAACCGTTGACCATCCTCTCCTGTAACCCCAGATGGGGGCCCTTACGAGGTACTACCAGCCGGGCCAGCTGGACCAAGGTTTTTTAAGGAGGCATTACTCCTCCAGTTTTCTTCCTGTTGCTATGACTCAGCTTTCAGATAACCTCACCTGGATGCCTGAGAATCTTCACAGACACATTGTTTATGGGGACGTTTTAGAATGAAGGATTTAGTTTTGTCTTCAGAGATCTATAGCATTCATGCACTTAAGTTCTAGACCGGCAGCTAGAATTGTAGCCGCCTAATACTGTATTTTAAAGCTCAGCAGGGACTTCAACAAGGAGGTAGAAAGATTTAAGGCGTCCCTTTCCCCCCACTTATGAGAAGCCCCACTACCATCACTACAAGAGTTGGGGGAATTCGGTACAGCATTTTTCTTTTGTAAGTTTCATTTGTCCGACCTTTGGGTGAGCCAGCCTTGCCCCACTGGAAAGCAATACCGTTTCTCATTTTTTAAAAAAGTTATTTTTGAGGCTCATTCTAGATATAACAACTGAAATAAGCGTGACGTGAAAATGACTGATAGTATTATCTTCTTTATATTTACTGAGATTAATGTGCGATTTTGTTGTTAATTTTTTGCCTGAATCATATCCAGCCCTTTTTGAATTAGATTGTTTGGTATAATTAGTCTGCTTGAAATTATCTTTGAATAATCTTAGACTAAATTAAAACTCTGCAGACCTATACAAATGTGCCACGTTTTCTTCCCCCCTTGACTAACTCGTTTTAAAAATGTATTGTAATTTTAAAAACTAGAGCTTTAAGTACTCAACAGCATTCAGAGTCAATACATAAAGATTAATTGGATCAGATAAATTGAAAGTTGATAAATCAACTAGAAGCAGTAAGCATTATTTTTTTCTTAATTCCCAGGAATAAAATGAGAAGAATTGGTGTTTTGTTTCTACCATGTAGCCTAATACTCATGCCCTGAATGAATTCTATTGATTTCAGGTGCATTTCCATTTGATGTCTTCTATGACTAGAAAACCTGCTTTCATTCTTGCGATTAGGAAATCATTTCTGCTCATTAGAACTTTCCCTTTATAGTCATGTGAACCTGTCCTTGAAACTCATAATCCACGTAGATTTTTGCAAGCCTGCTGAAGGTGGATCAGGCTAGAAATTGAAAGAGTACTTGCTAAATCCCTCTTTCTGGTTGATCTAGGCGAACGGTCCCCAGAATCTTTGTTACCAAGGTCCAGTATTGTACATGTGTGTGCGTGCATGGAGTGCCTCTCTGCATACAGGGGGTATGGTAGATGTTCATGCATGCAACAGCCCCCTCCTGTGCACAATGCACAATGCACAATGCAATGGCCTCCCTGTGCTGGTTCTGCCGTGACCAAAGCGAAAACAGTTGCCACGGGTGCATGGGGGAGAAAAGCCCAAAGTGGAGAGGGAGAAGTATGCATACTGGCCCAGGAGCACACCTTAAAAGGAACGCTGCTGGCTACTGAGGAGCTGGCATGGCTCGGTTCCTAACAGACTGCTGACTAGGGGCTCTATAATTTGCATTAGAATACAGTGGTACCTTGTATAAAGGAATTAATTCGTTCCAAATGAAATTCTGTTAAGCAAAATTTCCTTTATACAAATTTCCCATAGGAATGCATTGAAAGCAGAGTAATCCCTAATCACGATCATTTTTATGTTGTATGGATTCGCCCCTTAGGCGATTCTGTTAAGCAAATTTCCCCTATCTCCAGATTTTTTTAGGTTGTACAAATTTTATGTTATACTAACCATTTGTTATACGAGGGTCCACTGTATCTATAATGAGTATCCTTTCCTTTCGAGAACAAAATAAATACAGATCAGAAAGCACAGGTCTAGCTTATGTTAAGACACGTGCAAATAACCTACTTAGTGTGTCAGATTCTTAAATAAAGCCCCAAACATCCCAGTGACAGTACTTCACATGAATTGCACACTTCTGTGCACAAATTGACTCCCTGCCTTCAATGGAAAATTTGTGTCCCTAGCTTAAGAATTTTATTAGCAACTCTAGAAAGCTTGTTGCCATCTTGGAGGTGGATAGAAAAACATTGTGATTCCTTGCTCTTCCCCCATGTTTGCGAGGCAAGTTAAGGATTTACATTGCCTGCGGCAGATAGAGGAGGCCTCCATGATAAGAGCCATGGTAAGCAGTAGTATTTCTGGAGAAAATTGGTACAGATGACCTGCCAGTGGTCCTGTTTGCCCTGTGTACTGAACAGCAATAGGAGTGGGGTTTGGCTGCCATGATTAAACCCACAAGAGCTGGGCAAAGATGATGATGATGATGAGGAGGAGGAAGGCAAAATGAGACCCAAATAGGGCCAGTCTGGGAACTTTCTTTGCAGTTTTCACGAAGTCTTATTGCCATCTGCCCAGTGACTCCTTTATCACAGTCTTGCCAAAAGAGACTTGCTTATGAGTTGAGGGTAGAGCTGGCAGGAGATTTAGGCAGCCTGCCTGTGCCCCCCAGTCCCTGTGAAGAAGGGAGCAGCCACCCAAGAGAAAGGCAGCTGTTGAAGTGGCACTGGGATATAAAGGGAAGGACAGAAAACATCTGGAGCTTGCATTCTTGCCCTAAATCTGCAAGAGATCTTTTAATGAATCTGTAACATAATTGTGGCTTCCTGAAGTTCAGCCCAAAGAGATTTTGTGTGTAACTCAAGAGGAAAAAATCCAGGGGCTCGGCTCAAAATAAAGCACAGCTGAGCACTTCAGCGTGGCAGTCACGGAATTTATGGACCAAGATGGATCAACTAACATTCCCATGCTCCAGGAGTTTCATCTATGCAGATGATCTTGCCTTGACAGTCCAGGGGGAAACTTAGGTTGATCGAGTACCAGCTGGCATCTGTATTAGAAGATCTTTCCTTATAATATAAAAACAACTAGCTGAAACCAAACCATTTAAGAACACATGTCCATGCTTTCCATGTAAAGAACAGAGCAGAGAGGAAGCTCTGAGTTAGCTGGATAGGCAAGATTTTGAAATATTGTCCTGCCCAAAGTATTTAGGCGTTACTCTGGATGGGACCCTGACCTCTAAAAATCATTGACTAAACCACAAAAAGAAAGTTGTCACCAGAAATTGCATCCAGAATGGTACTGAATGCATTTGAGCAGGATGCTGAGTGGTCCGATAGGGGTGCACACCCATAAACAGTAAGACCTGCCTGCCTGTCTCTCTGTCTATCATGATCAAAGTACATGGGGCTACTTGGATGCAAGACAAATTTTCTGTGAATGTGGAGAAATTTAGTAAGTGAAGCATGTATTTGTGTCCTACCATGTGTAATAAAGATGATCTAGTAAATGATCAAGATAACACTACTGAAGTACTGTAGTCAAAAATAGTTTCTGGTCAAAAATAATCTAACCATTTTAACATTTATATTTGTTTGAACTCTTTATTTCACGTGTGTTGCGTCGTTACAGTCGTGACTGACTCTTTGTGACTCCATGTCCATGGAGTTTTCTTGGCAGGAATACTGGAATGGTTTTCCAGTTCCTACTCCAGGCGCCTACAGCACCTGGTATTCCCTGGTGGTCTCCCATCCAAGTACTAACCAGGGCCAACCCTGCTTAGCTTCCGAAATCAGGCGAGATTGGATGTGTTTAGGGCATCTAGGCAGTACTCTTTATTTCATATATACTCATAATTTTAAATAGTGCAATTCTCTGATAAGTTAAAAAAGAAGAAAGGGAAGTGAAAAGCGACAACTTACATTACATTGAGAGTTCCATTCCCCACTGTGCCTCCTTGAGAGGGGGTGGACTCAATGGTCCTTCAAGTTCCTTGAGCTCTGCAATTCCAAATGCTATTGTTATTTAAATGGCCTTGATAAGAATAAATTTAAACTAAAAAATTGGTATTGGTGGTTTTCTTTGTAAGTTGCCAATGCACCATTATAAATTGTCAATGCACCATTGGTGGTTTGTCAAAATTGCCACGCTGAGTTAGTTATATAGCGAAAGGTTTATTAAAGACAGATAGAGATACAACACTGAACAATACAGTATAGAAAATAGGTTAGTTTGAGGATCCTAGGAGCAGCACGGCCAGACGGCCTTGCTGCTCTGGACAAAGGAGCGATGGCTTTCAGTGGTTTTTATACTCTTTTGCATGCTGTGTTGACGTATTTAGTACGCATACACATGCTTGTTTATGTTGGTCTATGGCCATCTGGCTACAAACACTAGAATGACTTAACCCTATTTTGTTTGATTTCAAGTTGGTTCCTTATTACTGGCGAACTGCCATATGTTATTCTTAGCAAACTGACGCTTTTGGTGCCATGAGATAATGTCAACAAACCTAGATGATGGGCCATCTTGTCTCCTGTACTCTGGTGTCTTACGTACTGTAAGAGATTGGCGCCCACGGGTGTGAGATATTGTGCCAAGTCCCAGCTGTGATGCCAAGTTTGCTGGGTTAATTTGACCCTGTACCCTGTTGACACATTTGGGTCTGTTTATAATATATTTTGATTTTGAGACATGCTCACTCATCCCTATCAGCCTGAAAGTGTGTGGTGTTCGGGAGAACATTCCAGTTGATAATATGAATGTGATTCTTTGTTGTCAACCAGAGGAAGAACTTATTTTGTCTTTGAAAGAATGCATGTTCCATATGCATTCTGCCCATGATAAGTGGAATTTTATCACATTTATGGTGTATCTCATATGGGTTTTCACTGTATGCACTTCTTAGGATACTTTGGTTGCACCTTCTGGGGGGACCTGTAGGAATTGCTGTCTGAGACCACAGAGCTTTTGTTCTTGCCTCTTGTTGCAAAATTTTTGAGAACAGAAAAGGAAAGAGTGGCAGAAGAGATTGGGAGGGGAGAAATGAGTATTTGAGAGAAAGAAAGTTTCTGGGGAAATGGTAGAAAGAGAAAATAACAACTCTACTAATACTCCAGCAGTGGTGGAGGGAAGAGCAGTGTTATGCTCTAATATAGTCTTCAACAAGTAAGAGGCTCCAAAGTGGCTGAAGCCTTTGGAAGTGTTTTGGTCTGGAGCAGTAAAGGGCAAGAAAGACATTATTCGTCTGTGGATAGTTACTTTATTGAACTTAGTCTCTTTTTGTGCTTTTTCAGGACACTTGTTTTTAAATTGTATATTTATCTTAATTCTTCTTCCTCCCACATTTCATCTTCATTAAGTACATCCCAATGTACTCCCTAACCCCACCCCACCCCCACTAGATTGGGTTGGCTATGGAATTCTCCAGTTGGCAATATGATCCTTCCAGGGCTTGAAACACAGCATGCTGTTTGGCCACTCCTGACATCATTCTTTGTTCTACAGCCTAAAAGAGTTTCACACAAGAGATGAGAATTTCATTGACTGCCCTAGTAACCTGCCATAGCCATTCTCTTTTTCTAGCATCTCAGTTCTAATGTTTGTGTCAAATGCAAATGGATTTAATTTTGTAGTTGCACAAATGTGTTTTTTACCATTCTGGCGCAAAGGAGAAGAAACGGAAAAAAATTACAGTGAAGTTTTAAAATGTGTAAACCTCAGTCATCTTGGTCATAAAACCCATCCTCGTTAGTCAGAAAAGGCCTTGTCTTTTGTGGTCTGCCAGTTCCCAGGACATGATGCCCTATAGATGGTTTGTAGAGCCAGCCTTGAACTCAGGTGCTGTACAGTGTTGCTCAGCTCTTGTTATGTGAATGCTTGTGTGGGGATGTGCTCTTGTGTTTTCTTGCTTTTCTACGTAGATATAAAGATGCTGGGTGATATTTTTCCTTGTGATTGTTTCCAAAGCCAACAGAACACTGGAGCCCCTGAGTTTTTCCATTTTATCTGCCCAGGCAGTTTCTTTTCTTTTAGTGACTGGCAAGGTTGAAAGAGTATAAGAGTAGTCACAATTTTGAACTGTCCAATTTTGAACTGTGTTTCATCAGTTTGGTGCAAAAATGAGCCTAGAAAAGATTAGAATATTGATGACTGACAGGTCTTGTGAGTTAGAGGAGATCAGGGTTCAACCTCATCTGGTCTCCTAACTTGAGATGTTTTGAGTTTTCGTGAATTCATTGCTGAGCCTGGATTGCCAGGTTCCTAATGTCTAGGAATGCCTTCTTATCAGCTTGATGCAAACGCTGGAGTTTTTTTTAAAGCAGGTACTGGTCGAGCAGCTGTCATTTATACCTTTGTAACAGAAAGGTTAGGGTACTTTAAGATACATTCTGATGGAGTCACTTTGGGCATTTGGAGGCTTCAGCTGATACAAATCAGGAGCTTGCCTTCTGAAGGCAGTGGATTGTCAATATGGGCTACACTTTATTTTTTTACTCTCATTTGGCTTTGAGGATCTGCATATTTTTTCCATTTTAAAGTGAAATTCAGGTGAAATCAAGACTTGAAACCAGTAAAGGTAACACAGTACAGTGGAACCTTGACTTACGTCATTAATCCGTTCCAGTGGTCTAGACTTAAGTCAAACATGATTTAAGTCAAATGAACGTTTCCCATAGAAATAATGGGAAAGCGGATTAATCCGTTCCAGATGATGACAAAGACCCCCGAAAACAGCAATTTAACACAAATTTGACTGGGATAGGAGAATCCTTCTGGGGATGTAAATGAAATGTCTCTTCAAAGAGAGGAGGAGGCAGTGGAATTATAGTCCTCCACTTTTTAATGTTCATAGAAACAATGTCTAACATTTAAGTTTTACTGATTTTTAACCTGACGTTCCAAGTTCTGAACAACTCTATGCTTACCATTAGAGTCCCACAACTGTACAGCTCCCCAACTAAAATGCTTCCATTGTGGACCAGACTTCTGCAGCCAGATTTTTTACAAGACTGAGCTGACTGTCTAACCAGCGAGGCCAGCCCCGAGCTCCTGGCCCTTCTTCTCCTCCGGCAGCAGCGGCGGCTTCGGTGAGGCCGAGGACCAGCTCCAGGTGCTCTGAGCTGGCCTCGCTGAATCCACCGCTGCCGGAGGAGGGGAAGAAGGCAGGAGCAGTTTGGAGGCGGCAGCTGCGATGCTGGGTTGTGGCTGCCGCCCGATTCCAGTGCCTTGCGCCGGGGCTCCGAGATGTAAGTCAAAGCCTGCGACTCAAGTCAAACAGGCCCCTTCTTGCTGTAAGTCAAATATGATGCAAGTCAAGCAGTATGTAAGTCAAGGTTCCACTGTATTCTGTTTTTGTTCCACTTTGAAATTCAACGTGGTCCTGATGGGGACATACTGTTCCATCCCATCAGTTTGGCAGGTAATCTTTTTTCATGTAGTTTTTGCTTACTACCCAATTGACAGTGTTCAGTTGCACTTAAGAAGTGCCAGGATGACTGGAGGTATGGAGCCTTTGAGGGGTGGGGGTGGGGAATCTTTTTTTCATCCAGCACGCAAGTTGACTTGGAAGGATTTGTTAGATTTTTCAGCTTTTGAGTTTGTTTGTTTTCCTTGTGAAGTCATAATTCTGACCAAATGACATTATTGTCTTAAGAATATTTGCAGCATACATTCAATATTGTGACTGTCCTTAAAAATGAAATAATGAAAAGTGGATTTAGAGCAGTTGATGGTATAATCAAAGATAGCAACATTTTAACTGGTATAAGCTTGGCTCATGAAACTTTAACATGTCAGCCAAATTCCCAAACTAGATGAATTCATATTTTTTAAAAAATATTTTATTCTTATAGGAATACTGAATTTGAGGACTAAGTTGCAAGAAGAATAAAGCGTTCTGTCCATCTGTCATACGGAATGGGCTGTAGAAGTAGTATGTTCCTTTCCAACAGGGGTAGCAAATAATAGACTGTGTATTTCTTGACACTTTCTTTCTGTCTTTCTCCAAAGCTGGAACTGGGAGATTAAGAAGCAGCCAATCTGAAATTTTTGCTCTTCTGGTCAGTGTTTCTGCTTTATTCCTTGCTCTTAAATTCCTAGTTCTCCTTCTCCCCTAGTCTTTTGACAGTTTCATTCTTTTACTTCCATAGCATAGTCTGCTTCTATTGCTGAGGTTCTTTCTAGTGTTACAGTTTCTGCTATTCTTTGTAAAATGTATACAGTATCAGGTATTGATGCTTGAAATAAGAAAACAACAAATAGAATATGCGCCTGACACCTGTTCTATGAACCTCATATCAGCCTTCATACTAATTTAAAATTACTTGTAGGTAAATGATTTTGTTTTCTGGCTGAAATCTCCTATTTAGGTGTAACTAAGACTTTTTCAAAGAGCATCAGCTACAAAGTTAAAATACTGGCAATGCTAAACTCCAACATTTAAGATAGGCCACTCTCGCTACTTCTGTTCCATTCTGAAGGTTTATGTCTCCTACCACTCATAAGGAAGATGTGTCTATTAATACTATCACTTTATTTTAGATTTTTTTATGGCTTTTTGCTTGTAAAGACTGTTGTCACGCTAGTTAGAAATTTGTCAAAAATATTGTTCAAACCTTTCTTTGATTCTTGGCATGCTCTTCTTAAAAGGTAGCACTGTATAACAGTGTCAAATTGAGACTTGAGGCACTGTGGTTGTAAGGTTCAGCGATGAACCTCCCAGTTAGCCAGGAAAACCTGACCAACCCAAGAAAACTATTCTGACAACAAAGTGCCAAGCATGTTGCCTTGTGCTCATAAACGACAGTATATCCATAGCTAATAAATGAATGAATAATAAAACTAGTATTCTGCTAGTAATCTCTTAATAGCAGTCAGGGAAGAAAGAACAGTCTTTGAGTTGGCTCACTTCTCTATTTTTCCCTAAGCAAATCCTTCTCCCTTAATGTTAACTATGGTGTCGCATGATGGCTGCCCTGGTACGGCGAGGCATCGGTGGGGAGGGAAAATCCAGGCAAGTACAGGTGGCTTGTGGATGCAGAAAGGAGCCAACGCTGAAGTTGAAAAAGAGGATGTTGCACTGCCTGCCTACAACATATAAGATGACTCTCAATTTTTGGCCTAACAATTTTAGGAAAAATACTGTCTTAAAACAGAAATATATGGTAGTTTCTCCTCAATGGCCTGCAAGTATATAAATGTAGAAGGGATGATAATGTGCTTTTAAGGCACTCTTCAGCAAGACCAGTCTAAATAATGAAAATCTGAGTTATTTGAGACCTGTTCTCATATTTCTTAATCTAAGGAGCTTGAGGAAAAGGCTTGTGTGGTAATGTTTCCTATTTTAACAGCTCTAAGAAACCAAATTTAACTGGCGGCTTCCTCTTTAGTCCAGTTTTGGAGTTGCTTTATATTTAATTTCCTTGCAGTGTAGAATAGTTTGGTTTGCAATAAACTGTTCGAAAAAGTTAAGCACAAAATCTTGTTTTCTGAATTCCTGAGTTGTTAATTGGTGCCCCTGATCAGACCGTATTAAGTGCCAACCTGTTTCTAGGCTCTTTGGGGCTGCGGTTTGGGAACTAACTTCAAGTTGGGATGTTAATTAGAACTCAAATCCACATTTTTATGTGTGGGTTTCTATGAGAAGGGTCAGCAGATTTCACTGCCTGCAGTGAAAAAAGCAGCTTTTAAAAGTAGAAGGAGGAAATCAGAAACCTAGGAAAAGTCTTTGGTATGGATGTGGCCAGGAAACCCAATTTATATGAGAGAGACCTTTAAAGCATTGGTTCCAGCCTTGGGTCCCTAGATGTTCATGGACTACCATTCCCAGAAATCATGGCCAGCACAGCTCATGGTGAAGGCTCCTGGGAGATTTAGTCCAAGAAAAAAACCTGGGGAGCCACTACTTTAAATGAAGGTTTTGAATGGGTCAAAAATGGTGCCTTAACTTCATGTGATCCTCATTGCCTTATCCCAATTTTAGTTCTAGAGAGTGTTGGGTTGTAGAATGAGATAGCCTTAACATTATTTTTAATCACATGCCTGCACTTCAGATGTTTTATAATGTAGTGCCATGAATGTACAGTGGTACCTTGTATAAAGGAATTAATTCGTTCCAAATGAAATTATGTTAAGCAAAATTTCCTTTATACAAATTTCCCATAGGAATGCATTGGAAACAGAGTGATCCCATTTTTATGTTGTACAGATTTGCCCCATAGGCGATTATGGTAAGCAAATTTCCCCTATCTCTGGAATTTTTTTATGTTGTACAAATTTTATGTTATACAAACCGTTTGTTATACAAGGGTCCACTGTACGTGATGCATCACCGAGTAACATGAGTAAAAGTCTTTTTTCCCCCTGTCCTGAAGATACTGCAGTCTATAGTGTGTGTGTGTGTGTGTGTGTGTGTGTGTGTGTGTGTGAAGAGTTCTGATAGAGAGAATGGAAAGAAGCGCCATGGAGGGGGGACACATGGGATTAATGCAAATCTAGTTACATCTAGTTAGAGAATTAAAAGTGAAGGCCAGGGCTCCACAGGGGAGCTTGTAAGGGATAGGGGAGGAAGGAGGGTTATCATCATACGGATAAAACATCTGGCATTACGCTCCACACCATAGAGGAAGCAGAAGAGATTGTGTAGGTTTGTTATAGGAGAGTTTCCTGCTTTTTCTTACTTTTATTTGTGCCTTGTGGCTTAACCAGGAAGTATCTGAAAGCAGTTTACAGACCAATAAGAACTAAATAACTACTGCCATGGTTAACATTTTAACAAACTTGACATTTGTCTCATGTAAAGAGACAGTTTGAAATTTAAATTTTAAATAGAAAAATAACAGATAGTAAATCAGCATGTGATATGACCCATTTGTACAAAAATGTGCAAATCACTTAATAAATTATGGATTCAAAAACAAAACAAAAACAGATTTTTGTTAAAAAACAGAATTCTTTCCCATAATTTAAAAATTCACATCATATTCTGATTTGCAAAGTTTTAAACTTCATATTATACACCTGCTTTGGAAGAGGTAGCCATGTTTTGTTGGTCTTTTTTTTAAAAAAATCATAGTTTGGTGCTACTCATTGATTTTGTAATGTATCAATAATCGCCTTAATATTAAAGCAACACATGCTGTTTATATACCACCCCATTGTGCTTAAATCTGGTTGCTTTACAATTTAATTATGCAGGACACAATTGCTCCTCTCCCCAATGAACTCTTGAGTCAACCTTGATCCTGCTACCTGAGCCTGGGATCAAACTCAGGTCATGAGTGGAGCCTTCACTGCAGTACAGGTACTACATAACCACTATGCTGCATGTATCACTTAATATTTTACCATGGCCTTAAACACTGTAACAATCTCTGCCTGTGGTTCAATGGGCTAAAGTGTTGAAAACTATCAGCTACAAAGTTGGCAGCTCCCGCTGTTAACCCCAGCTCCTGCCAACCTAGCAGTTCAAAAGCATGTAAAAATGTAAGTAGATACAGTAGGTACCACCATAAAATGTGGGAAGGTAAACAGTGTTCCGTGTGTAGAAATGCATTCAGCCATGCCGGCCACATGGCCACGGACTTGCACAACACTGGCTGTTTGGCTTGAAAACAGAGATGAACACCTCCCGTAGAGTCAGACACGACTAGCACACATGTTTTTTTTTTGGGGGGGGACCTTTACTTTTTATCTCTGCCTAGCATATTTATTTGTCCAAGCTATGGGAAAAATGGTGCTGCAAATGTTGTATGAAACCTGTAGGCTTGGGACAGGCATTTGAGTTAAACACACATATTTGTTTATGTTATGGATCTTCATCTCCAGAACCCTAGGAATTGTAACTTGGTGACCAGGCAATTGATTTGCTGTTAATGAATATCTAGTTCCCTACCACCACCAGGATTAAAATTACTTGTTGAGAGGAAATCGTATTTTCCCAGAAGTGTATGACACAAGTTGATTCACAGCTCTTTTCTGTTGCTACCAACAACAGACAGTTAATTCTAAAAGGTTCCTCAGTTTGATTGCAGACTTTTTCCATAGAAGACAAGGAGCAGGCCTACGAATAAATTTCTGAAAGAATTGGGAGAGGAAAGTTTATTTATTTACAGTGGTACCTTGTATAAAGAAATTAATTGATTCTAAATGAAATTCTGTTAAGCAAATTTTCCTTTGTACAAATTGTGATTTCCTATAGGAACACACTGAAAATGGATTAATCCATTTCAATGCATAGAAAAATGACACAAACTTCTGTTTTTTTGCAAAAACAAAAAACAAAAAACCAACAACATTTATTAAAGTTCTTTAAAGACCAAAACATTGTGCAAGGGCATTATTTATAAAGAATAAGTGTTAAAATTTAATTTTTTAATTTTTTTAAATGATACAGTACAGTACAGTACAGTACAGTCACATCAGTAACATTGCAAACCTACAACTTAAAGCTTTAAAACATCACAGACAAGTGCTTAAAACATGAAATGACTCCTTTTTATTTACAGAACAATTCCTAAAAAAACATTTCTAAGAGGATGGGGTGGAAGGCTGACCATCATAACCAGAAGGTGACTAAAGCATTTTAACACCCCACCCCAAAAACACACACAACCACACACAATTAATAAAAAAACATAAAATTTACATCACACATTCAAACTAAGCACCTAACAAAACTGCAAGCAAACATAAACTAGGAAGCATTTAAATTCCACCTCCCCCCACACACGTGCATGTAAAAAATCAGGCATTTAAACTAGAAATTAAATTCTTCCTACCTTTCCTGTAGATTGGAAAATCTCTCAGAACTCCACCAAGTGCTGCAAGAAGAAAGAGAAAGCACACATTAGGATGCATTTTATGTTAATAAGCACCCTAGGCCAACGAAATATTTTTTTTTGAAACAAAACAGAAATATTCCCCCCTTTAAAAATCCCCTCATTACAGTAGTTTACAAAAAGTCATGCCTACCTGTCCTGAAACCTCTGGATCCGTTTGAAATTTGCTGGGCTGGAACGACGAGGTCTTCAAGCCGCTTCCACGCCTCTTCACTTGACGCCTTGTGCTGAACACAAGCAAGCCTCCAGGATTTGAATGACTCCTGGGAGGCTTCTCTTTGAATCTGATTGGCTCAAGACTGAAATGCAGCATCGGCACATATTTTAAAAGGCTCAAAACATTCCTATACACTTTAGCTAGAGCATTTCCGAAAGCTGCAAAGCAAGGTTTTTAAAAATTGCGACCGTTTTTCTGTTGTACGGATTCGCTCCATAGGCGATTCCATTAAGCGATTTCCCCCTATCTTCCCGCACTAACCACCAGTCTGGCCGCTGCAATCTATCCTCGAGATCACAAGCACCTGCACCAATGTTCTCAAGGAGGCCTCGTCCATGTACAGGCGGATCTGGACGATCTGCCGAAAATGGAAAAAGGTATACTTGGAGACGGCCATCACCTGGGCTTCCAGGAATAAGGCCAGATCCAAGATCATGCCCAGATTCCTCACTCTTATCTGCCAGCTGAAGGGTGACACCCTCCACTGATGGCCGCTGTACCCAGCAGATGATGCCCTGAAGAACAGAACATTGGTGTTCTCTGGGTTGATTCTGAGTCTGTTAGTCCTGGTCCATTCCATGACTGCATCCCCAGGCAGGAGTCGAGGGTTTGCACCGCCTCGACTACAGAGGTGATAAAGGAGAGGTAGAGCTGTGTGTCATCAGCATAGTGATGACAGCAGACTCTAATTCCCCTATTGTAGGTAAGTGGAGCTGATTTAGTAGAGAAAGAACAGCTGCTCAAGAATGTGAAGCATTTTTGAGACACAGTTGAAATGCTTTGTTTTCTTCTCCTGCTCTTACATAAACACATTCATATTAGCTATTCTTAGCAATGTTTATTACAGCAAAAGTACACACTTGAAAATAATACTGTATTACGTCTTAATTTTAAAAAGATACTTCCAGTTATTCATTATGATACCTCTTTAAAGCCAGTAAGTGAGCAAGAGGCCCAAGGAGCTTACACTTTCAAGTTAATATTAGAGATGAAAATAAAAGGAAGGAGAGAGATTATAGGACAAAGAAAGTAGTGTGTGCAGAGTCTTGAAAGTTATTTTTTGAGGCAATTCCTTCCGTTTTACTCAGAGGCTGAAATTGTGTTGTGCAGCTCGGCGTGTACAATGGAGTCATCATCAGTTTTCCTTTGCGTAATTTGGGATATATGTTTTGCTGCATTATTTATGATTTGCATACACTTTGTATCATCATCATCATCATCATCATCATCATCATCGTCATCATCGTCATCATAACAATCATCATCATCATCAGTATGTGCTGTCAAGGCAGTTCTGACTTATACCAGCCCTTTCTCAGAGTTTTCCAACTAGGAGATTAGGAGTTCTCCTGCTGCTGTTTTTTAATTTATATGTATTGGTTTGTTTGTTTGTTGTATCGAATTGTATTGTGCATTTGCTGACTTGATCAGCTTTGTAAGCCGCCCAGAGTTCCCTTTGGGAAGATGGGCGGGGTATAAATCTAATAATAAATAAATAATAAATAAATAAATAAACTAGAGAATATTCAGAAGTGGTTTATGATTTCCTCCTTCTGGGGCTGCCCTGGGACTGTGCAGCTTGCCCAAGGACACATAGGTGGGCTGCACTCACAGGAGGCACAGGGGTCGGGGGTGGGATTGAACTCCTAATCTCTGGCTCCCACAGCTAGATGTTTAAATCACTGAGTTTATCCACCCAGCTGAAATTACCAAAGGAAATTTCTAAGCCCCTGGTGATTTGCTGCTCCTGAATCTGATTACATCATTTCCATTTCATAGATGGAGCTGTGCAGCAATATCTCACCCACAGTGTTTGAAAGCGATTGCTGCCTCTTGTTAGAAAGCAGAAATGTTGCACTTCCCATTATGCGTTTTAAGGAAAGTAGGAAAATACTTAGTTTAATGGCAAAACTCTAGAAAAATGCCTGAAAAAATGTTCCTGGATGTCTTTTAGAATAACTTGGAAAATCTTACTCATTGCATCACTAAAACAATGCTTCTTTATATTCAGGCTCCTTTTGATATACAGCAATACCTTGATTTATGAGCATAATTCCTTCAGGAAACATGCTTGTAAATCAAAACACTCCTATATCAAAGCAAAGTTACCCATAAGAAATAATGGAGACTCAGATGATTCATTCAGAGGTCCCATAGACCATATACTGTACACACAGAATGATAAAACTCAGAAAAGAAGTCGGCTGCGGAATCTGCTCTGCTTGGGATTAACAAATGGATTTTACTCTGTATTTTTAATGTGACAATAATAAAGTGCAATTTGTAGCCCTATACACACTTAACCAGCTGCCCCATGGATAGAAATGGTTTGGAAACACAAGAAAGAATGTTGAAAACAAATTAAATAAAAACATAATTTTTAAAAATATATTTTTATAAATATAATATAATTTTATAAATATAATATAAAAATAAAAATAAAATTCTTACCTCCACTCTCCTTTGAAAACCTTTGTGGCTGGTGCAAGGGGAGACCTTCGTTTCTCTCTTCTCTCTGCTTTGGAGGCTGCTTGAGACGAAATGTTCCAGACAATCACCCACAATCCTGTGTGTGTGTGGGGGGGGAGCCACCCTTGTCTAAATTGTGATCATGTGACCTGTTCTAGTGCTTGTATTGCAAGACATTGCTTGTTGATCAAAGCAAAATTTAGAAGAAATGTTTGCTTGTTTTGCAAAATGCTCTTAAGTTATTACTGTATGTTTGACATGAACACTTGCAATGCTTGATTATAACATTTTGAAAGCTGCCAAAATGTTGATGTGTGTGTTTCAGGGCCCAGAGGAATTTAAAGCTTACACTAATGTGAAGTGTATGCTGTGTTTTAGATCTCAGCACAAAAAGTGTTGTGTTTTTATTTAAAAAATGAAGCGTAAGATGTTGCAAATTAGAAGAAGCATTTGGAATGGCAGTGATATTGTGTTGAACAGAAGTTGGGTTGTGTGTAGGGAAGAAAAGCTGGAGCAATGGGAGGAAAGAAGTGTTGTGGGGAAGGTCTGAGACAGACTTATCAGGAGTTACACTTCCTGGAATGCAAGCAGTAGGGGAGATCTTGTGTGGGGGTGGGAGAGAAGAGACAGAGGACCCCCCTTCCAAGCAAAAGATCTCTGATTGTAAATCCTTTGTTCTATAATGATGAAATTATGTGCACCTCATGAGCATGATCCTGACATGGAGTAATGTGAGCTTTGAACCAAAAGAACCCGTAACTTGAGAACAATTGTGGCAGCTAAACCTGTGATTTTGAGTGATGGGTGATAGAACTGACACTCTGTTATGTTTGAAACACATATTGTGGAATTGTTGGAGTCACAGCTATGTACAATACGTCTACTTTTTCCAGTGTGTTCAGTAATCCCCGCTGCGTGAATACTATAACATCACATTTCCTTTATAGTTACAGATTCAGGATTACTGTATAATACTATATATGAACTGTTGATGCTTAGTAAGTTGTATTGGGGCCTTACCTTTCTGAGGAATATCAGTCTGTTTCTTATGGATGTTTTTCCTCAATATCTTTTTAGCATAGCCAAATCTGGCAGACAGTGCTATGACTGGGTCCAGAATCACCAGGGGAACTCAAGGGTTGAACTAGATCCTAGTATAGCAGTTTATTCACTCTTGATCAGAGCTTGAGAAGTTTTTTTGACCACTGGCCCATACTGTTAGAATCCCCCAGCTAACAAGACCACTGCCCATAGTGGGAGAAGATCCTTTAAGTTTTATTTTAAAATGTTTCCAGTTCTGGTGCAGATGTCTGACCTCTGGAACATCTGACTTCAGAATTTCCACTCTTCCTCCATTTTTAGTCAAGCAGCCATGTATTCTGTAAGGCAACTCTTCAAACAAATGTGGCAATCAGATGGTAGTGGTGTTCCATAACAGGTCTGTCATTTGACTTCAGATGCCTAATCCGAGTCCTTTGTTTATACCATGTTGGTGAGGTATGGCAGATTTTCCAGTTCTATTTCTCTGAGAACATTTGTTGATTCAGACTGATCTTTGAAATGCTGGTCTACAGGTAAAGCTTTATACAGTGGACCCTTGTATAACAAACAGTTTATATAATGTAAAATCTGTACAACATAAAAAATTCCAGAGATAGGGGAAATTTGCTTAACATAATCGCCTATGGGGAGAATCTGTACAACATAAAAATGGGATCACTTTGTTTTCAATGCATTCCTATGGGAATTTGTATAAAGGAAATTTTGCTTAACAATTTCATTTAGAACGAATTAATTCCTTTATACAAGGTACCACTGTATTTGTTACCCAGATAGCCATTGGAAAAGTTCAAATTTATTTCAGCATTGTGGCTTTTAGTGTTGGGTTTTTCATTGCGTAGAAACTACTGCACAGGATGTAAGCTTTTTTCCACAGGGTTTAGTATTGGTGCAATTCTGTTTGCATTCATTGCCAGATTCCTCAGCCATGCTACAACTAGGTATTTTGAAGTTTAGAAAAAAAATTAAACCTTGTTAAAATTGATCTAGCATTTTCGTTACTGCTCCTTCTGTTGCTGTTTCTGTTGTATGCTTCACATTTTGTGTCCATGACCCTTTGCTGAAAGTTTGCAAAATTCCGTAGGTATTATAAGAAAGTTGTCTGCTGTAGATACATGATGGCTTCTTCCTGTCTTGAACCCCCCTATCACAGCAGCTAAGAGAGCGATTCTGATCCTGCCTCTGAATTGAGAATCGTGTCCATACCTTTCTGCGTTTTTATCAGCTGCCGCTAAAATCCATTGGCAACGCGTGCTATGCTCTTCAAGCCTAAGCTTACCATTTAAATGTTCCTTTAATTATTGGGAACAAATTGCTGATGAATGATATCACCATATTATCCAACACTGCTAGTTATGGAAGAATGTAGCCTAGTTGCTGCTTTGTTGCATAAAAAAGCACGTATTGTTCCATGTGGCCTGGCTTCTCTCCTTAAAGGCTCTTCCTCTGCACACTGGCTTTGATTAATAGCGTCCATCCACACACCAGCCAGTTGTGTGAAGGTTTGGAATTGTGCGGGCATGTGAATGCCATGTGCCACGGTGTGTGTGTGTCACTGCGTGGAGTCAATACACTTTATGCAAGCTGTGGAATACTTTGCACATGATGGCTTTTAACGTCTTAAAATGTCTCATTTAAATCTGTCAAAATCTTTACTGTAAACAAGAGACTGGAGACATTCTAGGACAGGGGGGCAAGTATGGCCATGTGCATCCATGGTAGCTTTTGGGTGATCTAGGAGTCTTTCAAACCTCCCCACCCCTCAAATAAGTGTGTGTGTGTGTGTGTGTGTGTGTGTGTGTGTGTGTGTGTGTGTG
>JAHTLZ010000237.1:7482342-7511143 GCA_023846285.1 Phrynocephalus versicolor | reverse complement strand
CCCCCCTTGGGAGTTATGACCCCCCCCCCAATGTTTGGAAACACTGATCTAAAGGCACCAGTAATGCCACATTTCTCCTCTTAATTTGCAACATACATTTAGAACTTCTACAGTTAAAACCCATGTATTGTTGACTGGAAGATGTCCATTAATTAAATTTGAAGATTCCACTCCCCTTCCCCCACCCCCATTCGCAAGTGTTAATTATAACGGGAAAGTTGGAATCTATTCTGAAGGGTCACCCACTGGTATTTAGTTACTTCATTCTCAAATGTAAATAGGATACAGTCGTTATTCCCCTTAGAAGTTAAATAAACAGTAGACTTTGGATTACTTTATGCCAATCCTCTTTTTGTCATTAAAGTAAGTTCTGTAGAGACCTGGTTTTTCAGTCCTTGTTTTTGGCTGTAAAAAGGCCCTCGACTTATACTTGGGTTAATATAAAGTTGGGGGATGGGGGGATGGGGGGGAGGGAGCACAGGTAGGACATGGCTTTGCCCTGCTTTGCCTGCCAAAGAGGTGCCCTGCGGTGGCGGCGGCAAAGCAGGAGAGGTGGGAGTTGGGGGGAATGGGAGGAGACAGTCCTGGTGGCGTCGGTTTTGCCCGCTTTGCCCGCCACCAAGGTGCCCAGCAGCAGCGGCAGTGAAGCAGCAGAGGTGGGAACTGGGGGGGGGATGGAGGGAGGTGGTGCCAGTGGCACATGGTTCCACCCATTTTTGGCCGCCACCTAGGTGCCCGCCGCCACCTCGGCTCCTGACAGATGGTGCAGCTGCAGCATCGCCGCTTGGGTGTACATTCTGGCCAGCTCACGTACAGATGGAGCTTGGATGCAGATGCTCAGACTTGCCTTGCTTTGCCTGCTCAGCCCTGCGTCAGTTCCCCAAGCGGTGTGTGTGTGCCTGCATGCATGTTGGGAGGGGAATACTTGGGTCTTGACACCATGGACTGGCCTATGGCAATGCCTGTTGGGAGCGAGAGGGTGGGTGTTTGGGGGAACGCTCCGGTCCTCATTGGTCGCTGCAAGGCAGAGGAAAGTGGGAGCTGGGGGACTCGTTGGCTCCTTGCACCAGCTGCAGCAGGAGCAGGGCATGAGATGGGGCGGGCAGGGCTCGCTGACCTCGAGCTTCATTGGAAGGGGATGCTTTCCGCCGCCCAGTTACACAAACAGGCAGCTGACTGGGGAGGAGAGTTTCCCTTCTCGTGCTTAGATCTCAACGAGGTTGAATCAGAGAGCAATGTTGGAAACACCTGGCGTGTCAGCTGATCCAGCCTCCCACCTGCCTTCCTTCCCTCCCTTCTGTGCCCGGTTCCCGTTGTGACCATCCATGCACCTCCTACTCTTCCATGCGTCCCTAGAACTCATTCCACCCAATCTGAGGAAATGGGGTTTGCCCTCGCTGGCCAGGCGTGTGCCTTTGAGGCAGCCCAAAGCCATGCAAGAAGCACTGTTTGCCCACCTGCGTGGAATCGGGAGGGTCTCTTTTATCTGTTCTACTAGCATTTCCCACCCTAGATTTATACTTGAGTCAATAAGTTTTCCCTCTGTGTGTGTGTGTGTGTGTGTGTGTGTGTGTGTGTGTGCGTGTGCGTGCGCGCGTGTGTAACATTAGGGGCATCGTCTTATACTCAGGTCAACTTATACTCGAGTATAACAGTAGTTTGTACCATGGTGGGAGGCATGTGGCCTGAAAACGGGTTGTTTGTTTGTTCTGAGCCCCATGCATTTTGTGAATGTATGTTTTTTAAAAAGTCTTTTGCCTCGAGATCATATATGAGTGTGTGCATGTGTAAAAATGGAAGGAGTTTGGAAATTATGCATGGTAGTTCTGGCAGAGCTTTTTTTATACATACAGAAGGCCTGGAATTCACAGGAAAAGTGTATGCAATAGGAGTCCCCAGTAAAAAATAGTTTCCATTAGAGATGGGCACGAAACAGAAAAATAACATTTCATTTTGTGCCCACCCCTGTTTTACTTTGTTTTATTTCTTAAGATTTTTTAAAAAACAATTATACAAAACGAAATGAAACAAAACGAAATGGCTCCCCTGGATCCTAGAGGCACCAGATTTGGTGCCCAGGAGTCATTTTTAAAGGGGTCCAGCTGAGCTGACCTCAGCTGTACCCCTTTAAAAATGGCCCAGTCGCCACCCGGGAATCTTCCTGGTGATTCCCCTGGGTCCTAGAGGCACCAGATTTGATGCTGGTGAACCATTTTCAGAGGTGTCCAGCTGAGCTGTCATTGGCTGGACCCCTTTAAAAATGGCCCAGTCACTACCAGGGGATGCCCCAGTGGTGACTGGGCCTTTTTAAAATGGGTACAGCTGATGACAGCGCAGCTGTACCCCTTTAAAAATGGCCGGGTCATCAGCATGTGGCTCCTGCAGCAGTGACCGGACCATGTTCAGAGGAGTCCAGCCGATGACAGCTTAGCTGGACCCCTCTACAAATAGCTGGGTTGCCAGCATGGGGCTCTTACAGTGGTGACTGGGCCATGTTCGGAGAGAGCTAAGTGGGTTGTCATCAGCTGTACCCCTTTAAAAATGGCCCAGTTGGCTCCACAGGGATCCCCCAGTGGTGACTGGGCCATTTTTAATGGGGCACAGCCATGACATGGACCGCTCTGAAAATGGCTTACTGGCACAAAATCTGGTGCCTTTAAGACCCAGGGGAGTCGCCCCTCACCCACCTCCCAGCTGAGAGGAGTCTGGAAGCCTGTGTGTGTGTGGGGGGGGAGAGTAAGAGCCGTGGAGTGCTGGAGCGGCTGCGAGGACCCACCTCCTTCTCTTCACTCTCCTGGGCTCCAGCGGTGGTGGTGGTGGTGGTGGTGGTGGCGTCTCATTGCAAGCCCAGCATGTAAGGGACCCTTTTTACAGATGGGATGAAACCGTTCACTTCAACAACAACAACAACAAAAACACCCACAACTGTTTTTGTTTCATATGTAACGAAATGCTGCTTCCTTGTTTAATTTTTTTCGTTACCTAACGAAATGATGAAACAGCGTTTCATTTTTCGTTTCGTGCCCATCTCTAAGTATCCATATCGTTCTTTTATCTCATATGCCAAAAGCTTCAAAGGTAAGCAGCTCCTACTCATTATTCACCATGCAATGTCAGTGGGCTGGAAGCTGGTAAGATGCTTATTAACATGGCCAGTAAACTGGGATTCATGGGATCAAATGAATGCGGCAATTAATGGGATCATATGGTGCTTGGAGGCATTTTATGGAGGGATTATGTTAAGCAGCAGGAGTTCCAATTCAACTTATGCTGATAGATAAAGTTTATAAAGGTTTGTCAGTTCTGTCATCTTGTATTAGAAGGGAAGAATGACTCTTGGCTTTTGTTAATATAACAGTATTATCATAACTCTGAATATTTTCTTCCTATGGACTCTGATGGTTATATGTTTCTTAAAAGTCAACCCCACCTCACATAATGTGCTGAGATGTTTACAAAAAAAACCAATCTGTGATAATTGATATTCCTCCTGACTCTTATACCATTAACTTCTAAATTCTTTTAATTGTGTTTCAGGTCTCTGGATGGCAGACTCTGAAAAGAAATGCAGTTTTAAAAGGTATGTTTCATAGCAAGAGAATGTGTTAACGTAAAAGTTTTCCCCACCCTGTCAAAATGACGGGAAGACATTAGTACTTCTGTATGCAGGTCATGATCTTCTCCTGCCCTGCACCCAGGTAGTGATGCAAAGACTATTAAGGGTCTTAGCCACTTATTGTGCCAGGGAACATCTCCAGGTAAATGACATCAAACCCAAAATTTCAGTTTTTGGGAAAAGGAAAAAGAAATATGGACGGCAGCTGAATAGAACATTGCTTGAGCAGACCAACTCATATAAGTATCTTGGTGCAACATTTAAAAGTTCAGGCACACGGTCAGGTCACTTAGAATCTGTAGCTCTGTCACCCGAGGTGCCCATTTATTTATTGCTTTTCTTCTGGACCAGGTAGACAAAAGGTGGTGCCACTACTGTATCAAGGCAAGCTGCTCCTTCTCAATGCTCTGTGGAGCTCCACTGGGGACGGCTTTTTTCAAATATTACAATACCAGAATCTGTCCAATATAAAGTTTTTACTGGAGCTCTGGGGTACCAAGATCTACTTTTGTAGCTACAGTCCGCTCAGACAGTATGCTTCTCCGTGGGTACTCGTGCTAAGAAAGCAGCCATGCTCTGTTTAAATGATATTGCTGTAGAATGTTTCAATGTTTGTAATTAACCCTTCTGTTTGAAATTAGATAGAGGATTTCTATATGTGGCTCGTTTATAGAGCTTTGGGGCTTGGAGGACTGATCAGCTGAATAATCTCTGATACATTTCTAAGATAATGAGTTCCCAACCCAAAGTCAAGTTGGATCCACTATTGCACCTCAAAAGATTTTTGGCTCTTGTAAAATTAAGAATGGACCATGCTCTGAGGAGACTGCTTTCTCTGTGTGTCTGTATTCTAAATGTGCCACTTTTCAAGGAAAGGTGATTATTCTTCGTTCCTATATCTAGAATAACTCAACAAATGTTCCCTTCAGCTCAGTCATTGCTGAGGTAGTCATTCTTTGCAGAAGCTGATTGGAAGGAGAAGAAACAAAAAGTGAATGAAACAAAGGTAATATGTGTAGGCATGACCAAACTTCAGCCCTCCTGATGTTTTGGACCACAACTCCCAGAATTCTAAGCTTAGATTGCCAATGGCAAAAGACTGTGGGAATTGTGGTCCAAAACATCTGGAGGGCCGAAGATTGGACATCATTTCCAGTGTTGGGTGTTCATTTTGCAGGAGATTTGAAACTGTTTTTAAATTCTTTGTATTGTAGCCAGAGTTTAGAAACGGTCAAACAGGTATTTTCACTGTTAAGTCCTTTTAGAGTACCAGGATGGCAAATAATTTTTTGACAAACAGAAAGATGAGAAAAATAACAACCTAGAAGAGTGCTTGATAATCACAGTGATACAGGCAGTTGCACACAGATCCATCAAGGGGCAGCTACCACATGTGTTCTGAGCATTCGTTCACAATGCAATCATCAGTAGTGTATAAAATGTCCACCCCTTGCATTGGATTACTGCATGTCAAGCTTCTTCCAAGAACTTAAAAACAAGCCAAGAAAAGAAGATTCTTGAATTTTTTTTCCACAGATATATCCACCTTAATGAAATTACATTCACAGTTTTGTTTTGTTTTTAAAGTAAACATTGCTTGTTCTATTACTAACAGATAGGAATTTGCCATGTGTGTGCCTGTGTAGACGAGAGTGGAAAAATTATAAATGGGAGAGTCTCAAGATGCATAAAAATGTTGTCAAAGTAGACTTCTAAGAAACTCATTTCAGCCACGGCCTTCTTCAGGAACTAAGCATATGACAGAGATATATTCATTTGAAAATTGTTGAAAAACAACTGGCTAGGGACTGTTGCAGTTCATTTTTCTCTTATCTATATAGTAAACAGTATAAATTTTTGATGAATATGCACATGATAAGATCAATAGACTCCTAGTATAGGTAAATGGCAGCATTTAAGAAACATATCAAGCTTTTAGAATTTTAACTTCTCATGCGATCTCTGCCGGATCCAGCATAAATTCAGAGTGCAAATACAAAAGAGGGATGATATCTACTTACTCTCATTCAATAGGCGAGTGAAGGAGATTTAGATAATAGGTGTGGGGCTGTGTTATATACCAAGGGCAACAAATCTATTTCTTCATGTAGACCAAAAGGCGATCTTGTGTTTAGCCCAAGAATCCAGTCAATTTCCCGTCTCATTCAGGATTCTCTCATACTTTGAGGAAACCATATCTAAGACCCAGAATGTTAAATCCCTTATAGTGTGGTTTCATTCTATATAGTGGCTGACAAGAGGACTACCTAGTCTTCTGTTTCTTAAATTACTTAGGTATTTTCCTATCCATATCTTAAGAGGCTGCAAGGGCCACTTATGGCATAGACCAGTCACTTGGTATTGCAGTTGGTAAACTTGTTCAGGGTATTTTTCTTGCCCTTCTGTTGGACATGTGTTTCTACAGTAGGTACAATGTCCACTGGGGTTTGCGCCCTTTGGGAGGAGACAGCCAGCTAGAGCGTTTGGGATTTGTGGTGGAGGTCTGTCTTTAAATTCACTCTTGACTCACATCCCCTAGGTTTCTTGTTCTTTTAAATGATATTTGCACTCCCTTCTGAAACTTTTCTAGAATATGCCAATGTCTCTTTTATGTTTAGTTGTACTGTAATTTATTAGTGACATGATCATATGTTAGGACACCGTTAATATGGCTTTTATGCTCTCTTGTTGGTTTAAGGCCATTTACACTAGGTCTGGTGTTAATGGCCTTAGCAAAACGACTGTCTGTGATCTCAGGTGGGTAGCCTCTGTCCCTTAACTGATTTCTCAGTATTAGAGATTCCTAATCAAAGTCTTGCCTCTTGGTGTTACCTTTTTATCCTTAAAAATTGACCATAAGGGAGATTTTGATGTAGAGATCTGGGATGTGAGTTATCAAATCTCAAACAGGTTTTAAACGAAGATGTCTTATGCTTAGCTGCTGAAGAAGGCCACAGCCAAAACATGTTGAGCCTTAGCTTCTTAGAATAAAGTCTTCTTTGACAATATTTGTGAAAGGGATCTGGGAGTCTTGGTAGATCACAAATGGAACATGAGTCAGCAGTGTGATGCAGGGGCCAAGAAAGCCAATGTGATTCTTGGTTGAATCAATAGAAGCATAGTTTCTAAAACAAGGGAGGTGATAGTACCACTTTATTCTGCTCTGGTCAGACCCCGCCTAGAGTACTGTGTCCAGTTCTGCGCTCCTCAATTTAAAAAGGATGTTGACAACCTTGAGCGGGTCCAGAGGAGGGAAGCCAAGATGATTGAGGGTCTGGAAGAAATGTCTTATGATGACCGGCTTAAGGCGCTGGAAATGTTTAGCCTTACAAAAAGAAGGCTGAGAGGGGATATGATTGCTATGTTTAAATATATGAAAGGATGTCACATTGAAGAGGGGACTGGTTTGTTTTCCATGGCTTCAGAGACTAGGATGCGGGGCAGTGGTCTCAAACTACAGGAAAAGAGACTCAATTTAAACATTAGGAAGAACTTCATGACAGAGCTGTTCAGGAGTGGAATATGCCACCACAGGGAGTGGTGGAGTCTCCTTCTTTGGAGGTTTTTAAGCAGAGGCTGGATGGCCATCTGTTGGAAATATTGTGATGGGGGTTCTGCATGGAAGGGAGTTGGACTGGATGGCCTTTGAGATCTCTTCCAACTCCAGGATTCTGTGTTTCTATGATCTTGAAACTCTTGTCTCCCATTTATACCTTTGCCACCAGTGAATGTAGCAGTTCCCTCTGCTTGTACAGACTAGAGTGCCAGATGCCATTGGGGAGACATAGTTGTGGGGTTTCTCTTATGAAAATATTGGTAACATTTATTTCAAATAGCTTGTAGAGTAACTTCCAGAAAACTTGTCAGGGAAGAGTTTGATAGGAAAAAGGAAGGGATTTATAACCAATTCCCTTTTTAATCAATAATATCTTTAGTTCAAGTCTATATTTTTATTGAAGGAACTTGGTCCCTTAGTTTGACTTGCATGAGCCACTTTTATTTAATTATAGATTAATTACAGAGAAAAAAGTATACATATATTTATATGGCAAAAGAAAAAAGCAAGGATTAAAAATATTTATTTGCAGGATAGAACCAAATTTGGTGGCTTTGCCCTTCCTAATTTGGTACTATACTACAAGGCTGCCGCCATGACTTGGATTAAAGACTGGATCTCGATGACAAATAAAAGAATATTGCAGCTTGAGAGTTATGGCCTTGATAAGGGCTGGCATCACTATATGTGGTACAAGGGAAATTTACCTACCCTCTTTAAAAAGCACTGGATAAGGAATGCCTTAGTCAAATATGGTCATTGATCAAAAAACAATTTTATCTCAAAGCACCTATGTGGTTATCCCCACTGGGAGCAATTTACAGCTCCCAGGCAAGTGAAATCTCAAAAGTTATAACTTACAGACACCTTCTGAATGCTGACCTCTCATTGAAACCATTAGGGAAATTAGTATCAGAAGGTTATAATCTGGATTGGTGGAAATATCAACAAATACATTCACACTTCAAAGAGCTTTCCAAAGAGGGTGGTTTTATGACTACTGATACTCCATTTGATAAAATACTTTCTTCTGGTGACTCCAAGCTTCTTAGCAAATTCTATAGCATACTGTTAAATGAAAAAATGATTGATACATTGTTTAAAGACTCTATGATAAGATGGGCTGAAAATTTAGGCTATACTATCCATTTAAATAAATGGGACTCTCTGTGGAATACAGTTAAAATCTTTAAATCTATTTCGTTTAAGGAAAATTGTTATAAGATGTTTTATAGATGGCATTTTGCGCCTCATCGTTTATCCAAGATGTATAATTGTTCACCTAAATGTTGGAAATGTAATTATGACTGTGGAACCTTTTATCATATGTGGTGGACTTGTAAAGAAGCAAAGGCGTATTGGAACATGGTAAAACTTTTCTTAGAAAGATCTCTGAAAATTAAGATAGAGTTTAGACCAGAACTATTCTTGTTAAATATAGTAGATATAAATATTTCCTATGATCAGAGATATGTACTTCATCATGTAATTGTTGCTGCAAGAATACTGTATGCGAAACTTTGGAAACAACCAAACACGCCAACAGAGAAGGATTTTCACGGAAAGATAAGAGAATGTATCGAAATTGATAAACTCTCTGGTTATCTAAAGAGAGACTACGACGAGATCTTTCGGGAAAGATGGCAAGAAGTAACAAATTTATTAGTATTGTGATAACATCTGGCAATTCTAGTAATATGTTAAATTACTATTTCTATTTTGCTTGATATACTCAATGTAAATTTTAAAAAACTGTATCCCCCCTTTTTTCCCCTCTCACCCATACTCTTTCCCTTTGTTCCCCCCTTAAAAATCCAATAAAAATTTATATATATATAAAAAAAATGATTTTTAAAAAAAGATTTGGGGACAAAAAATCATTGAGTATCTTCCTGCAGTCAATTAAAGAAAAGTTCTCTGAAATAAAAATAAATTCAAGTTTTGGAGCCAAAGAGTCTTAGCAGTTCTTATGGTAAAACATCGTAATTTGTTGACACTAGAGATGGGCACGAAACGCTAAAATAGCGTTTCGTTTCATTTTGTTTTTTGTTCCATTCTGTTCCATTCCGTTTCATTTGAAATTAATTTTTAAAAAATCTATAGTATTTAATTTTTTGTTTTGTTTCATTTTTTTGTTTGTGTACTCTGTGTGTATGTGTGTGGTGCTTGTGTAACTTCCCACACCCGATCAGATGCGGGAAAAGATGGGATTTGTAAACTTTTTTTGCTGCCCCAAGTGCCGATCAGCTGTAGCGTGGGCTTGGAGTGGCAAATTTTTTTTTAAGATCCTGCCTTTCCCCCCACCCGATCGGGCACAGGCAAACCAGGGGATTTTAATTTTAATTTTTTAATTTTTATTTTATTGCTGAGCCCCAAGCACTGATCAGCTGTAGCGCAGTCTTGGGGCTGGCAAAAAAAGTTTAAAAATCACTCCTTTTCCCCCACCCCATCAGGTGTGTGTGGGGAGGTGGGATTTTAATTTATTTATTTATTTGCGAAGGCTCAACGGCTGAATAGCTGTAGCATGGGGTGGCTAAGGGTGTTTTTTTTAAAAAAAAAAAAAAGCTGGAGGCCTCCCCGACATAAGGTAGGAGAAGATGCCAGATTGGGGGGAATGAAAAACAAAAAGGGATTGGAACAAAATTTTTCATTTAATTTTCCTTTGAAGGGGTGGTTTGTTATCAATTTTGTTATGTAATAAAATTAATAATGAATAATGAAACAAATTAAAAAAATTCATTTCATGGCCATCTCTAGTTGACACCTGCCATCTAGGAAACCATTGTAACAGATTTTTATTTTTTTAAAAAAAACTTTTCTCGTCTTTTCATTGTGTAAAAATTATTTATTTATTTTTACATTTCTATACCACATCTATTTTCCTGAAGGAACTCTGGGCAGTTTACATAGAAGTCAACATGTAAACAATAGTTAAAATAAAAAACAAACAAGTAATAAGTCAAAAGGACAAAAAGACAATAAACCAATAGGATAAAAAGGAAAGAGCCCAGCAAGAGGCACAAAAACTGAAAATGACAGGAGATGCAACAAAACACGGGTGAAACAACACAAACATTAACGATTACTGTATGCTTCTTTTAAAAATCCAAGTTTTTAATGTTTTTTAAAAGGTTTGCTAAAACTGTGTTTCTTTTCCACCCATGCAGTTTTTCCAGTCTTAAAATATAAGCAGCTGTTTTTATCCTGTTTGTGTTAGTAGGGCTTTTTGTTTTATTACAGCATTTTCTGTGTATAAGACTTTATTTTTGTTAGACAAACATTGAGGGTTGTCTTATACATAGAAGTAAGCCAAGGAGCAAGCCACAAGGTTGCAAAACTGTAATTTTGGGTTGGCTATGTGTGTGTGGGGGGCGTCTTATACATGGGGGCGTCTTATAGATGGAAAATGCAGTTATATTAAAGTTCAGTTGATTTCATGAAATCTTGAGTTGAGGATGGAGTGAAATTCTCCTCAAGATCTTTACTGGAGAAAGGAGGACAATTAAAATCTCAAGCCCAACTGGAAGTAAAAGGTAATATTGAAATCATGGTGGCCTTACTATCAACTGCATGACAGATACAAGCAAGATAAAAAAGAATATGGATTTGAGGAACAGGAAACATTAATCGATAAGATACTCTTAAGCTCAGAAAACAAAACGATCCAGAAATTATATAGATTCATGTTAGATTGGGAATTAAAAGACGAGGAAGTGAAGAGTACCAAGATTGAATGGGCAAGAAATATAGGTCATGAGATTCATTTGGAAAAATGGGAACAATTATGGAAAGTTAACTACAAATTAACAATAGCTACTACATATAAAGAAAACTTACTAAAAATGTTTTATAGGTGGTACATAACTCCAGATAAAATGAATAAAATGTTCCCCCAAAGCTCAGAAAAGTGTTGGAAATGTCAAAAGCATAGAGGTACGTTCTACCACTGCTAGTGGAGCTGTAATAAAGCTAAGAAATTTTGGATTAAAATCCATAGATGGCTAACCCAAATTCTACAACAGTGTGGAGTTCTTACCATAATTCTACCTGTTAGGTATGGCTTCTCACAATTTAAAAAAGGAAGTTCATTACTTAATGGTTCACATATTAACAGCGGCCAGATTAGCATGGGCGCAGAAATGGAAAGAAAGGTAAAGCAATACCAACCGATGAAGAGATAATTTCAAAAATACTAGAATGTGCTGAAATGAACAAGCTGACTATGACCTTAAAATGCAAAGATGAAAGTAAATTTGCAAAAATTTGGGATCTATTTTACGAATGGTTAAAACACAAATACAAAAAAGGAGGTAAACAATAAATATAGGACTAAGACGTAATTAAGGATCAAAGTATAGACGGAACGATACTCCAATGACATACATTACTATGTGATCAAGTATACACTGTCTTTTCTGTATATCCTTTTTGTAAACACCTATATTGTATGATAATGTTGTGAAACTGTATAAATGCTTGTACATTAATTGAAATACCAATATAAATAAAGTAGGAAAAGTTTTTTTAAAAAAAGATCTTTGCCCTGGCAGAAACATTTGGAGCTGAATTTCATGGATTCGGATTCCACAGCACTATCTCTTGCCTTGCTCTAGAGGGTTTTTTCCTAACATTCAGGAGCAGTTTCACAATGTCAAAATTACCTCCTTTCCATTCTGCTGGCAGGATTCCTCTACGGGACAAAATCTTTCACCAAATACTTAACTGTAACATGGGCAGAAAGCAATGTCAGGGTCCCACCTATATTTTAAAGAACCAAGCTGGGTCATTACATGCTGGTTGTTGTTGTTGTCGTCTCAGTTTTTGAGCCAGAATGTTCTTCTATGCTCCGGGCCATGCTTCCCGTCTGTTTTCCCATGAAGGATAACCTGCAGCAGATGTTATTTCTTGTTGCCCATTATGTGTCCTAAATATTTCAATTTTCTACTCTTTAATTGTGTTCATAACTCAAGAAATTTTTCTGTTTGATTACTCAGACTTTTAAAAATTCTAAATCTAGAATTCTCTGTGTGGCTGATTTAGACCATTACCAAATTTCTCCTCTTTGAATGTAACAAGGCAGGCTTAAGCATAGGGTGCTTCAGGTCTTGTAGATAAAAACTTGAATTTGCATTCATAAGTCAGAGTGCAAAGAATGAAGATGAATAATAATTTTAATGGGATTCATCTGTCTAATCATATTAACATATAGACAGATTTTTCCAAGTTACATGCTGTTTTAATTCATAGGTAATAATGCATGGGACAGCTATTCACTTGAGAAAAACTTAAAGAATTCCTTCCAGTTAGTTGTGAGTTTTTCAGGCTATTTGGCCATGTTCTGGAAGTTTTTCTTCATGACGTTTTGCCAGACTCTGTGACCAGCATCTTTAGAGAGCAAGAAGCTCAGGGAACTAGGAGTTCTCTCTGCGCTCTGGGGTACAGAGCCAGTGAGACTGTGTTTTTTTTAAGTTGTGGGAAAGAGGAAACTTGTCCTATGCAGGAAAATAGGTGTTATTCATTTTATTGTGATGAAGGGATTAAGAGGTTTCAATGCAATTAGAGGTAGCAATGATCCTTGATTGCTGTTCTCTTGTGTAAACTGATCACTTTTGCTTGTGGCTGGGTGGGAATCATTGAGCTTTGACCTTTTGCACTCTGCAGCTTTTAGGACTGGAAGCCAGGCTTTGTTGATTTTAGACTTCTTTTTTGTTGAAACTGTGCTTATGTTTGCTGATTTCAATGGCTTCCCTGTGTTGTCTGACATAGTGATTGGTAGTGTTGTCCAGTACCTCTGTGTCCTGGAAGAGAATTTCATGTCCAGTTTGTTTCAGGGTGTGTTCAGCTACTGCTGATTTTTCTGGTTGTTTTAGCCTGCATTGTCTTTCATGTTCTTTGATTCTGGTCTGGATGCTGTGCTTTGTGGTTCCAATATATACCTGGCCACAACTACACGGTATCCAGTGTACTCCTGCAGTAGTGAGTGGGTTGCTTTTGTACTTTGCTGACTGAAGCATCTGTGGTATTTTTGTGGTGGGTCTAAATACTGTTTGTAGGTTGTGTTTTTTCCAACACTTTGAAGTCCTTCCAGACTTCAGCTAATCTCAGTCATGGTGTAACCCAGGGTTGTAAACAGGATAAGAGGGGAATGGCTAGCCCTGTCTCCTTCTTCATCATTTTGCCTATGTGAATAGCAGTAAGTCGGAAGAGAGAAGATGCCTGCTTGTCCATTGATTTGCACTTCACATGCAAGCAACAACTCTAGAAGAACTTAAAGGTAAACAGGGACTTCTCCTCTTCAGACTTGTCGCTGTTCCTGATAATCGGTTGCAGAACTGAGCAGAACTTCTTAATTTGGCACTTGCGTTTCTGAATTCCTGCCAAGTTGACTTTCAAAATTTCTTGTAGGCTAATCTAAGACCAATACAGCAAGAGATCCAGCACCCAGCGTTCAGCCCTGAGATCCATGTGTATTTTTGTAGTACTCTAGAGCCCCCCAGACCCTCATGACCTCCCACATTTCTGGCAGTTATATGTACATTTTGTATGTGTGCCTTGACGGATGGGCTACTAGAGACCAAAAGGGCTTTTTTTGTTTTTTTTTTTGTTTTTTTTTAAAGGATAAAGTGTAGTATTGTGGGCTTGTGTATGCAACAGCTAATAATAAGTACAATGTAGTGTTCAAAACTTACCAACACCACACATTTACTGCCTTCTGCTTGTAAGTTCAAAATACTTGATTCTAGACGTGGGCATTTTGTTTTGGAAGTGGTCCAGTTCTGAAATGAAACACACGAGCTCAGCTGGCGTTTGGAACCGGACCAACCCTCTGGAATGAAATCAGCCAATCGCTTGCCTTGTTATGGGGCTGCGTGGGGCTGAACTCCAACCAGGAAGAAGTGTCCGACATCATATTTCCTTCTCCCTGACGCTGGCCAATCAGGAGCTGTGCAGGGAAATGCATCATCCTGCCTCCCTGCCTGATTGGCCAGCGCCAGGGAGAAAGAAATATTATGTCAGATGCATCTTCCTCATTGGAGTTTAGCCCTGAGCGACTCCAGAGCAAGGAAGGAATTGGCTGATTTCATTGTGGAGGGTTGGTCCAGTTCCAAATGCCAGCTGGGCTCCCACAGTTTGTTTTGGAATTCGTTCACTTCTGAAATGAAATTCCCACCTCTACTTGGTTCACTTCACAAGAGCCCACCTTTTGGAGAATGACAGCACTGTACGTGCATTGTTGTCGGGTCCTGGCAATTGTCATATGTGGGATTCACCTCTTTTCACTTACTTCCTTACATGTGATTTATGATACCAGAATGCCTACCTTTAGTCTTCTGTCCTTCAGCATCCTCCAGCTAGTCACCTTCTCTCCTGCCAAAGTCCATTGCTACTAGCATATGGAAACAGTTGATGAGCCAAAGCTAATGCAAAGAAGCTTGCTTGCATTTTTGAAAGTAAATGGTACTGTGGCTGTTTATTGAGTTAAAGCTATTGTATAGAAATAGACTGACATTACCAGAAGAAGACGTAATTTAATGTATCAAGCAGTACTGCATTAAATCAGTCCTGAAGCTGATAATCATGAAAGGAATTTCCAGCTTCAATTTTATTTTAATTCAGAAATAAATGAAAGCCTTGGATTGGGTGTGAGACAACATATTCTGGATTTAGACTTCCATTAATTGTTGTTGGAGAGAATGATCCAAAGAATACCCTCATTTTTCTCCAGGACTAGAGGTTGGGATCTTTCCCCTGCATCTTTTTGAGAAAGTTTATTAATGTTCAATAACAAAGTTATTTGACCTTATTCCATTGAGCATTTCTCTTCCCAACCCTAGTTCATAATTTAGCACATATATCTACGCCTGTAGCTGCTTCTGTACTAGTAGTTTTCAATCTTTGTTCCCCAGATATTCTTGTATTACAATTCCCAGAAATCCTGGCAAGCACAGCTAGTGTTGAAGGGGTTTCTGGGAGTTTTAGTCTAAGAAGATCTGGGGACGCAAGATTGAGAGCCATTATTCTACTACACTAGTGTTGGTGAACCTATGGCACGGGTGCCAAAGGTGGCACTCGGAGCCCTTTCTTGGGGCACCTGACATCGCCTCTTCACAGCCACCTGTATTCACGTTAAACTGCTGTATTGGCACTTTGCAAAAAAAAAAAAAAATAGTGGGTTTTGAATCTATAGCAGGTTCACCATCATTGTACTATACCACAGAAGTAAAAAAAAAATGTGTTGAACCATGTGACCAGCAAAACAAATTCAAAAGTAGGCTAGGTGATACCTTTATTGGTCACTACTAAAACAAAAAAATGTAAGCTAAGCTTTCGATAGCAAGCTATCTTTAGCAAAGCATTGTACCCAGAATGCAATCTCGATAGAGGATGTAGTCTTTCAGGCGCTGAGAATCTTTTTGGTGAGATGGAATACACCAGATGATGGTATCAGGAGTCAGGGCTGATGTTAAGACTGCTTCAAAGTCCTGGATACGGTTTCATACCCAGCATATCAAACAAAGCAGCATAGTCCTTGTCATACCATGCAGATCATTCATGCTTACAACCATACAAGGACTGACAGGACAAAGCACACAACAGAAAAGGTCAGAGAAGGGGAGAGGGAAGTAAATTAGGAGAGGAATATGAAAGGTGACATCAGTCTAGCCGTTGTCATAGTCTCATATCTGTTTGAATCAATTGCCAAACAATTCAACAAAATATATAGTTGTCTATATATTTACACACACCATGGAGCCATTCCAATTTTTTTCCAACTGAAAAAAGAAGTGCTCAGCTTGGGGGTGCACTTGGACTCATCCTTGAGCCTAGATGCCCAGGTCACGGCTGTTGCCTAGTAGCACATTTGCACAATTAAGGCTAATACACCAGTTACACCCATTTCTTGAGAAAGCAGCTCTGGCCACGGTGACACATGCCCTAGTGATGTCCCGGCTAGACTACTGTAATGCACTCTATGCGGGACTACCAATGAAAAGTCTCAGGAAATTTCACTGGGTCCAAAATGCAGCAGCCAGATTACTTATACCCCTATTAAAGCAACTCCATTGCTACCAATCAGCTATCAGGCACAATTCAAAGTACTGGCCTTAACCAACAAAGCACTATACAACTTGGGTCCTACCTCAAAGATTGAATCTCATAGTATGAACTGACTTGGGTGTTAAGGTCATCAGGAGAGGCCTTTCTCTCCATCCCGCCACCTTCACAGGTACATCTCGTGGGAACGCATGAAAGAACCTTCTTGGCTGCTGCACCCAGATTGTGGAACTCCCTCCCACTAGAGGCCAGGACTGCCCCATCTTTGTTGTATTTCCCTGAATGATGGACTACCTATTATGTGTCTTTTATATGAATCTACCATACATGATCACGTAGGAGAGGGTGGCTGCTGTCCGGCTTCAGTCATACCTGAAGGAAAATCATATCCTTGACCCATTCCAGTCTGGGTTCAGGCTGTTTCGCGGGACCGAGACTGCCCTGGTGGCTCTGCAGGATGACCTCCTCAGGGAGGCCGACAGGGGGTGTTCCTCCATGCTGGTCCTCCTTGATCTGTCAGCTGCCTTTGATACCATCGACCACGGTAACCTACTGGACCGGCTCGCTGAGGCGGGAATGGGGGGCTCAGCGTTTTGCTGGCTCGACGGCTGGTCCCAGCGGAGTCAGCTGGGGGATGAATTGTCAGCTCCTTGGATGCTCCCTTGTGGGGTGCCCCAGAGGTCGGCAATCTCCCCTATGCCGTTCAATGTTTATATGAGGCCGCTGGCGGAGGTCATCAGGAGATTTAGAGTTCGTTGTCATCAGTATGCTGATGATACGCAGCTCTATCTCTCCTTTTCTTCTTCTGCATTGGAGGCAGTTCACTCCCTTGATCTGTGCCTGGAGGCGGTCTTGGAATGGACAAGGACCAACAGGTTCAAACTTAACCCAGAGAAGACCGAGGTTCTGTTCTTCAGGGCGCCCTCATCGAGGTACAGTGGCCCCCTCCCCAGTCTGGGGGGAGTTTCCCTCCAGCCTACGGACCGGGCCAGGAATCTGGGTGTGGTCCTGGACTCAGCCCTCTCCCTGGAAGCCCAGGTGACGGCAGTCTTCAGGGCCGGTTTTTTCCAACTCCGCAGGATCGCCCAGATCTGCCTGTATCTCGATGAGGCCTCCCTGAGAACAGTTGTGCAGGCCCTCGTGATTTTGAGGATCGACTATTGCAACACACTCTATGTGGGTTTGCCCTTGACCCTTGTCCGGAGACTCTAACGGGTACAGAATGCGGCGGCCAGACTGGTGGTGGGTGCTCGTAAAAACGATCACATCACCCCAGTTCTGGTGCGCCTACATTGGTTGCCCGTGGCTCTCCGGATAAGTTCAAGGTCTTGTTTTTGGTTTTCAAAACCCTCCACGGCTTGGGACCTGAATACCTGTCGGAGCGTATCTCCCAGAGGTCAACTGAGGCTAGGCCCACTCAAATGTCGCGGGCACGCTCACTCAGGGTGGCCACTCCCAGAGAGGTGCGGAAGTCGGCAACGCGCAGCCGCGCTTTCTCTGTTGTTGGCCCATTACTATGGAACCAGCTATCGAGTGAGTTGCGCCTTGCACAGTCCCTGCCCGCCTTCAAAAAGGCTTTAAAACTATGCTCTTTAAGGAGGCGTATGGCAACCTTATTTTTACTTAATTCCCCCCCCCCATTGTGTCCTCCGCATCCTGCTGAGGGTTTCCCTCTTTTGCCTCTTTTGTGTTTTTTTTTAATTGATGGTTGTTCCACTGTTGTTTTATCTCATCTCTCCTTTTTATGCCTGTAAACCGCCCAGAGTTCCGTTTCGGAAGATGGAGCGGTATAGAAGTGTAACAAATAAATACTAAACAAAAGTATAACTTGTGTTTATATCTCCCCTTGTGTGATTGCATTGATAGTATGTTTTTAGTGTTAGTTTCCATCCCTCATAATTTTATATGGGATTTTTACTCTCTCTTTAACTGCTCGCATTCTCTTGTAGTTTTAATGTTGTAAGATATCCCTCAATTCTCTGTTCTCAAACTTGAATATATCTTAACTGTATATTGTTCCTCATTACTGTAAGCCGCCTTGGGTCATTTTCCAAGGAGAGAGGTGGGGTAAAAAATACTCAAAATAAAATAAAATAAACAAATGAGCCTTAAGACTATTATGTTCCTGTGCTAGCTAGACCCTATTTGAATGAGCCACAGACCAACAGTGCAATCCTCTGCATGCTTACTCAGTAGTAAGGTCCATTGATTTCAGTTTTGCTTACACATGGGTAAGTGTGTATCTAGGTGGGAGGGGGTCTTTAATACTTTACTGTGAAACTCTCTTACTGATTACTAGGGCAAGATTAAATGATTCTCACTCTGTTGTTCTGTTGGGTTACTGCAGAGCGGCTACTGTGAAGATGTCTGGTGTCTGTACGGACAACCAGTAGTGGAAACCTTGGTTCATGAAAGTAATTTAGTTTAGCATATTTAGTGAGAGGTGACTATGTGACATTCGTCTTGTTGATAAGTCAGATTCATAGCCCAGAGTCCTGTTAATTGAGCATGTCATCAGCAGGAAGATTATGTCATCCATTAGAGGCAGTTGCCCATAATTTTTACAGAGCTCTTGTTTTGATCCCAAGGCTCACGCTGCTTGAGTGCAGTTATCTCATTTTATGCCAGCCTTGTGAAGTTCATGATTGAAACAAGAACTCATTAGTTACCGGCAACTGGTCTGTTGGAGGACCTCCTCTCCTGTATGCCAACATACTTTTCTCAGCAAGATTTTTGCCACTGAATTATATCAGATTTAGCTAGCCTTATGGCTATAGCACTTTTCTATGACAAAGAAATTGGTTGAGGTTCATATGAGTGATAGTTGCTGTGATTAAGAAAAGTGGTCGGATCTCTATTTTATTGATGCACCTTGTTAAAATTAATCTAATGTTTTTGTTCTCTTGTATATTCAACAAGTTACTTGTATCTTGATTATTTTCCTTCTGATTAGCCATCTCTATAGTATATTATAGTATATAATATAGCACAGGGCTGTTCAACTTTGAACAGGCCAAGATCTACTTTTTCTGGCCCAAAGTGCCTGAGGGCTACTACACTAAAGCCTCTTCTTACGAATTTTATCCGTTCCAAGCACATGCTCATAAGTAAAAACTTTTGTAAGTAGAGCAGCAGTTTCCCATAGGAATGCATTTAAAACCAATTAATCTGTTCTGGAGGGAACAGATTTCAGTGTACTCTTGAACTGACCCGCACGGCTGAGACAGTGGGCTGGCAGACCCAGAACTTTGCTGGGGCAGTGGTGGTCCTTGAGGTGAGGGAGGGAGGGGTGGAGAACTTATCCCCTCACTTTTTTTATTGATGGCTGGCAGGTTACTTTTGAACCCTTTGCGGGCGACCAGTAGCCCGCGGTCTACCTGTTGGCCAAGCCTGATATAGCAGAACACTTTACTATAGATTTCTCATTGCTTAAGATATTGGACATTCTTCTAATCGATATATTATGCTCAGTTATGTTTTAATTAGATTTTGAGGAGTGTGCAACCCTCTTTTGTTTATATTACTGTCTGCTGATGGCCTTTAGCTAAACTAATGTGGTTGGAAATTATGGTTGTTATAGACAGGCATGGCTCCCATAGTGTCTCGAGTATTACTTATAACTGTCCAAACTTTAGGGGAAGAGAATTGGAACGGAAAGACCATATACAAATATGAATTTATACAGATTATAAATTATAAGTAGCACTGTATAAACACTATAGAAAATCATACTGTTTACATCATGCAGAGGATACATCTTTATGTCCAGTATCAGTATTAGCCCGGGGGGGTGTGTGTCACCACGTTCTTAAAAATGCTTCTCTTACTAGTAGATAAACATTGTTTACTAAGAGTTGCTTCTCCTGGGGAAGCTCCTAAGACCTCCACCTGGAACTGTGCTTTTTCTGTTGCCGGTCCCACATGGTGGAATCAGCTTCCCAATGATACTAAGACTGTGGAGCCCCTCTCAGCCTCTAGGAAGCGATTAAAAACTTGGCTTTTCCAGGCTGCATTTGGTGACTAATGGAGGTGGAATTTTTATTGGTTTATTTTGTTTCCCTATCTGTGTTTTTTCTCTCACCGCCATCTTATACTTAATCATCTTCATTGTTTGGGTTTTATGTTCTTCATGCTCTCATATAATTAATTTATTGAGTGATTGATTTTTATGTTGTGAACTGCCCAGAGTTCCTCTGCAAAGTCAGGCGGTTCAAATAAATAAATAAATAAATAAATAAATAAATAAATAAATAAATAAATAAATAAATAAATAAATAAATAAATACTTGTTTTTGCATCAGTTGATGGAAATATAATCCATTGTGCACTTGCATTTTACTGACTGGATTGAACGGACCCTTGTAAAACCAAGTGTTTCAGCCTTATATTTCTGGCCTGGTTCATTTAAAAGCAAACACACACAAACCCAGCAGATCTGAGGCAAGACCAGACACTTCCTTATAGTTTAAGGATGTGTGTGAGTGTGTGAAGAAACCGTTAACATACTGGGATGGTGATTGAGCAACAGATTCTGTTAGGAAACAGAAAGGTCCACTCTATGGCAGCAGCCTGTATATCTTAGAAACTTATTCTGGAGAGCTGGTCAACTCTCGGCAGCTGGTTTTTAGATGTGAAAGATGGCTCAGATGTCAGATGGGAAGAAAAGCTGGAAGTTTTTACATGACATTTATCCCACTAATTGCAGCTTACCCAAAGAGCTGTGCATTTTTTTGTGTGTACGACGAATGTGGGGTTCCTTGAGATAAAAAATAAACAAGAAAAAACAGTACTGCATTCATTTATTATCTTACTAATTCATTTTCTGAAGCAGAATTTTTAGAAACAAGTTAAAATTGTCCCGGAGCATTTTCAACTTTGCATCACCAATGGCACTCCCAGTCAAACGTGGTATATTTTGTTCATTTCATCACCAGCTTCAAAGAATTAATCTTCCTGATTGTATAGGGTGCACAGGCCAAGAATATAAAAAGACTGAGGGTACCTTTATTTACTTTGTCAATTGGATTTTTAAGTTGTCCCATACTGAATATTTCTGCATGGTGTAGAATGGGTTAGTAGAAACTAAAACAGAAATTTGCAGCAAACATAAATACATTAATAGTATCTGACATACTGCTCAGGAAATACTTATCTCACCAAACAAAGGAGATTTTCAATGGAAATCATATCCAGATAAATTGTGGGCACCTGCCTTACTACATGTGGAGGAGGTTCTTTACTGCAGAATGGGAGGAAGTTCCAGGTTCTTTTTAAACCACGACATACCGAAATTGCATTCTTCATAGAAAGAAAAATATTTTGGAGGGTTTATGGAAATAATTTAAATTATAGGAGCACTTGGAAAAATTGACACTCTACCGTGTTTTTCTTTACAGACACCAAAGATGCTGACGAGAAAGATTAAGCTTTGGGACATCAATGCCCATATCACCTGCCGCCTGTGCAATGGTTATCTTATCGATGCGACCACTGTAACGGAATGCTTGCATACCTGTAAGTATGAAAGAAAGCCCTGGAGTCTGAAAGTAATGTCATGGAGCCATGTTTTATTCCATATATACGCTGTGAGCTTGTCTTGAAGATTTTGACGCGACTAATTTCAGTAGATCTGCCTCTGAGAAGAAGAATCATAGTTCGAAACATGAGCATGTCCTGAGAGCCCAAGTACCATGGATTATGCACATTCTTCCCATACCACCTCTGTGCTCTTCTCCAAACCACATACTTGGACTTTTAACCCCCACTCCCACCCCCCTGTCCATGCAGATCATGTATGCAGAGAGACTCGGATTGCAGGTAAATCCAGCAATTGGTTAAATCAGATGCTGCTTTCTACGAGAAGTACGACGCAGGGGTCTGGTTAAACCTGAAGGTATTTCTCATATGGCCACCAATAATCTGCCATATCACCAACTTTTGGAGCCCTCTTATCTGGCGGCCAGATTGTATGGGTGTCTGCAGATCAGACTTGGGCAACTTGGGTCCCTCCCAATGTTCTTGAATTTGCACCTCCCATGATCCTCAACCCATTTCCTTTGCAGTCTGGAGCTGGTTAGAGTTACAGTCATCTGGAAGACCACTGTTTCCTATCCAGGTCTCTCAGAAGCTATGGTTGATCCACTCAACATAGAGGAAAATGTTATATTTAAATAATTCCATCTTGGCTGAATAGATTTGCCTATCTGGACTGTTATCTTGGTGTGAACTAGATGTCTTGGTTTTGCTAAGGGCCTTTTTTGTCAGTTGCCTCTTCTGATTCCCTCCGTCCTACCCCAGATATCTCTAAGGGGACAAGTCCAAAGCTGGTACAGGGCAGATTGGGAACATCATTTAAAAATTATAAAAATGTTATGAGGAATTGGACTTCTCCAGAAAAGTTAATATTAAAATATAGCACTTAGCTTTTAAGATGTCGCAACATTTCGTCCTCTTGATTTCTCTTACTTTTTTTTTGTTTTCGTAATTAAAAATGATGCCAAAGATAATGGAATACAATGGACAAACATCAGAACATATTTTAGATCTCCAACCTAAAAAAACTGTTCTTTCATTGTCCTTGGTATCCCACTATTTTTGGCATCAATTTTTATTCTACCCCATTCCATTCTGATCCAGTTTTTTCTTGATCCCTTCCCTAATTATTTGAAGGCCAAAATCCTGTTTTGCAACTCAGTTTGTTCCTGATCCATACATCAAGAGTCCCCAGGGCAGTTCTTCAGGACTCTTTATTTATCATTGAGGAATGGTCCTCAATTAACATATTTGCTTATGTCACACACACACAACCAAATTTTAGCCAGTGGGTGCATTCTTAGATGCTGTTAAGCACTTTCTACAATCGAGGTTGTAAAAATGTACATTGGTTCGCCTGCCTCTGCCCCCTGACACAAAGGACTTTTCTGTCCCCACCACCACCATAGACCTGTCTCATTTTGCTCTTTCCTTGCCATTGCCTTAATTGAAAAAGCTTTTTTTGTAAACAGTCTGCAGGAGTTGCTTGGTCAAGTATTTGGAGGAAAATAATACCTGTCCCACGTGCAGGATAGTCATACACCAGAGCCATCCACTACAATATATTGGGTAAGTACAGTCCTTAGGCATTAGTACAGTCCTTAGGGGTTAAGATAGGCATGTCCAAACTTCATCCCTCCTGATGTTTTGGACCGCAACTCCCAGAATTCTAAAGTTAGACTGCCAGTGGCAAAGGACCGTGAGAGTTGCGGTCCAAAACATCTGGAGGGCTGAAGTTTGGACATGCCTGGGTTAAGACGTTCAAGAATCTCTTAGGTATACATATCGAAATAACAGGCTGATTTAGGAAAACGTACGTGTATGCAATGTTATTTTTTCATCACTTGCTTGGTCAACGCCCAGGTTTCCTCTAAGTAAGGGGTGTGTGTGTGCGTGCTTCTGGCCCCTCTCTGCACAGGAATTTTCCTCCCCCATGCTTCCACAGCAATTATCTTTGTTCTGGTCATAACAGAACCCATGTGGAGGGAGGTGCGGGTCGTGCACAATGGCAAAGAGCTGTCAAACCAACACACAAGGTGGGGCCGGGAATTCGAGGGCACATTTGTCCGCACAGAGCAATGCGACACAGGCAGAGCCAACTTTTTCTTGTTTAGCCACTCCTTTATGTGCACCTGAAGGGAAGGGATGGTGTATCTGTGGCCATCCTGTCATTCAGTATCGGGAGATATGAATTCAGTACAGCCATTCTCCTTGGAAGAGCTCTCCTTTTAACCTGTAGTCTTATTTTTCTACCCCTAGTCATGACAGAACAATGCAAGACATTGTTTACAAACTTGTTCCAGGTCTTCAAGAGGGTAAGTATTATTATACTCTGCGTTAAGCACACGAGATTAAAATTGCTCAATGAGGCTTAGACGAGTTGTGTGTCTTATACAGTTGCAGGAAGTTACGGTTAATGTAACATAGTTTAGATTGGTTAGGCTTAATTGATTTGAAAAAGAAAGGCTAGGCTGCCCATAAGATTGAAGCTCCAAGCATAATTGCAGTGCCCTCCGTTTAGACCAGCGGGGAGAACTAAGCATCACCCTTTGTGTCATGGCCATGATTCAGATTCCTTCAGAGTTGGTGGAAGGGAAGCATGTTCTGTGGTGATAATGTTAGAAGTTCCAAATATGAAACACTACACCTGGACTGTATGCATATGTTCCACCTATTACAACATGAGGCTCTCCAGTTTGCACATGTTTTACTGAAAATATAGAAAATGATGAAGGGAAATATTTACTGGTTGTACTCCAGGTTTGAACTACCTTGGAGATAAATGACAATGGTTCATAGCAGGGATAGGCTGCCTTTTAAAAGTATCCAAAGGTCATCCTCTTTACTATTGCTTGAAAGAAATTTGCATATAAGGGTAATTGTGAATCATGAGCAAATGCTTCTGATAGTTTCCTGTATCTTCAAGAATTGCCAGTAATCTCTTATAAGTTTCTTATGTTCTGCTGCATGCTTGAACTCATTTCTTCACGAAAAGACCACAGTTCACAAAGCTGCCCCACTTTTATTACTTACAGGAATACTTGTTGATACATCTCACATGTATGGTAAATTGCATCATTGCTGATGGCAGAAAATTGGACTAATCCTTATCTGTGCCAAGTACAACTGAACAAGTGTACAAAGCAGAGAACAACATGGGGTGGATTTTGAAATAGGATCTGAAATCTTAAAAGTAACAAAGTTTTTTCGAAGCTGAAATTTGTCATAGGGTATAATAAATCAGCCACAAAGCAGTGGCTGAACATTAGATGGTGCTCTTGATCCATTTTTTTTAAAAGGGTAAACAGAACAGATTGTTTGAGTTGGTAAATCCACAGCTCTTAGCTAAAGACGCTATTTTAAAATGTTAAAACAGCGGAAATGAGAAAGCAGAGGGAATTCTACCACAAATTGGGCATGGAAGTACCGGGTGACATCAAAGGGGAGACGTGCTCTGCTAAGCAACATTTAGAATCCCACCGTAATGGTAAGTAGACATTTGCATGCATTTGCTCTTTCACACAAGCCATTGTGGCTGCCAAAAGAAATCGATTGCTCCTTTGTTTCTTTCAAATTAGAATGGGTTCATATAGTCTGTTTATAACCCAATTGTTGGCTAAAGAAAAATTATGCTGTTGAAAATTTCTACAGGACAACATTTTGATTGGGAAGTTGCTGTTATGTTCTAGTTTCATCAGATGCTGGCCAGAATCCTGTCGCACAGCTCTGCATGCACCATGGTATTGCTGTCATGGTCTGTGGCAGATTGCCACTAATTAAAGGTTTCATTTGATGATTCTTTGCTATGCACAACTTTGTTGCGTTGTGTACGGGTTGCATGACCCCAGACAGCATTGTTCATCAGGAGTAATTTCCCACTGATGACAATGTCTTCCCTGTTGTGCATATGGATTTGCGCAACAGGATTTCAGCCACTACATTCTTGCACTTCTCCATAACAGATCTTCACCTCTAGTTATTATGTTGCCTGCTTGCTACTGTAGCAAATAAACTCTGTCTGTAATTTGCAAACACTCGGGTTCTCCAGTGTTTACATGCAACTTCTGTGGGTCATGCGTAGCTTCTAAAAATGAGTGTAGGGTTGGACTAAGGCAATGAAGCCAATGAAACAATTTGGAGTTTTAGAGTCTTAGAAGGCAGACCTCTGGGAGAGGAGGTCTTCCTAGCACTATTATCTGCTTCATTCCATGCACTTTGGCTGGGAAGAAAAGTGGAAGACGCCCTTATTCTTATTTCTTCTTGTGAGGTCCCCTTAGTGGTCCACAAGAAGTGTAGTGTAGTGAGAGGCTCTCTCTATAGAGTCTTATGGACAGAGAGACTCTATTCCCATGAGAACTAGAACCAGGAAGCAGTGAGACTGTGGAAGCATCCCTTTGTTCCTCCCAGCTGTTCCACCCAGCAGTGGTGGACCTACCTCTTTGGGGTCCTTGAAGCTTTAACTTGCAATGAGGTATCAATAATCACAGTTATCATCTTCAATGGGGTTGTTCCATCTTTTATGCCTTCTAACTTCTCCTTTCCCAGCCTTGGGCGTCTGCCTGGGGTGGGTGGGTGGACTCAAGGTGACTTCTGGGATTGGAAATCTTAGAATTCAGAAATTCTCATTCCTATGCAAAATACCCATCTTTTGGGGGGTGGGGCTTGAATTCCCCTTATATCATGAATGAATTGAATACTTAGTGACTGACAAGGCTGTTTCCAAAAGGGCGGTGAATTGTAGTTGCATTTTATTTCATGCATGTGTATATTTATCTTTTGAGAATTCATCACACATGCTCTCTTCTTTTTTTTCACACAAGGGGAAACAAAAGCAGATGAAAGTACAAACAAAGAAACGTCGGAAGAAAAACAGGAAGAAGATAACGATTATCACAGAAGTGATGAACAGGTATTCTTTAAAGATGCCCTTTGGATTCTAAAACTGAATGTGAAGTTGGGCCAACTTGAGCGGTGGTGGAGGCCAAAGCCCTCTGCTGACTAGACTAGAGCAGGGGATACTTGGCTAGAGGGGTCACTGCTCTTGACATTTTAAGGCAACTTGGTATAGTCATCATATCGCTGGAATCTGGAAAACTCCTTTAGCGTTTGCCTCGGGATCATCTCGCTACAGCTAGAAGGGCTCTCTGCTTGTTTTTGTCAAGATATGCAAGGCATCTGTGAGTTCCAAGGTATAGATTCACATTGCCATGGATTTAATGGAACTCCACGTGGGACAGAGGAACATGGGGGTATGGCTACTGAATTGGTAGGCTGTAAGAGAGCCTGTGAAGAGCCTGAAGGTCTTTCAAGGGGTTGCTGTTTTACCTGGTAAGTGGCTAGCATGATGTTTACTAAATCACCCCAACGCCACTACCACACAAAGCTTTCTCCTTGGGTAGCGAGGGGTGGAATTCCCAACAACAAGCAAATAATGTGCACCAGTTTTGTAGGAAGAAGCAAGTCATGGCTGAAGTGTAGAACTTGCTTGCCTCCCTTGCTATTTAATCCTATTGTTCCTTGAATCCTCAGCCAGCACAGCCTCAGCACCGCTGCCTTGGGAATTCTAGGTGTTGTTAAAAAACAAAAACTCCAAACAACAACAATACACATTTAAAGCATGGTCCATGAGTGCCTCCTTAGGATCAACTCCATAGTTTGTGGAGGTTGTGTGTGTGTGTGTGTGCGTGTGCATGGGATGATGACCGACCCTTCGTGACCCCAGGTCCATGGAGTTTTCTTGGCAGGGATACTGGAGTAGTTTGAAAGTTCCTACTCCAGGCGCCTACAGCACCTGGTATTCCCTGATGGTTGCCCATCCAAGTACTAAACAGAGCTGACCCTTCTTAGCTTCCAAAATCAGGCAAGACTGGATGTGCTTAGGTCATCTAGGAGTTTACTCCTCGATTAATCTTGGTCTTTGGAGGCTGCTATGAGCTCAGTGGCTGGAAGTGCCTGGGGTCAGCTTTGACTGGTCTGCCAGCTACAGCCATTCATGGGCAGGAAAAACCTATCCACAGTAGTCCATGTTCTGGTATCCTCCCAGTTGGACTGTTGCAATGCACTCTCTGTGGGGCTGCACCTGGATATACCACAGGTGCTGCTAACCCAGTGGTTCTCAACCCTCCTAATGCCGGGACCCTTTAATACAGTTCCTCATGTTGTGGTGACCCCCAACCATGAAATTATTTTTGTTGCTACTTCACAACTGTAGTTTAACTGAAGTTTGAGAGTGCCACACCCTTGTTTACTCCCGAGTAGCCCCCGTTCCAACAAGGCTGCCTGGAGCCCAGCAGGGGAAAGACCGGGAACAAGTGAGGCCAGCCTGCTGGGGGAGCGGCGGGTCCTCCTTTATTCCCGAGTAATCCCTTCCTGTAGCCCAGTGCTTCCCTCCCCATGGCGGTTCCTCCCTCCTCACAGTGGGGCAGGCATGGCTCGGCACCCAAGGCAAGGCTCTGTGCTAACCAAAGCTTCCTTCAGAACTCACATGACTCCAGTTCTGAAGGAATTGCGCTGGCTGCCAACATGCTTCCAGTCTCAGATCAAGGTAGCGATGATCATTTACAAATCTCTAAGCATCTTGGGACCTGGAGATCTAAAAGAGTAACTCTCGCTGTATAAAGCTGTCTGATCACTGAGATCTGCTGAGGACGCCTCTTCCATGCCCCGCTGTTAAGAATGGTTTGTTATGGGGAGACATGAGGAAGGTTTCACACACACACACACACACACACACACACACACACACACCTGTGGTAACACCCCAACTGTAGAATGCTCTCCCTCTGGAGGCTCAGCTGACATCAGCATCACTTCAGCACTAAGTCAGTATGTACTTTATTGAAGCATTTGAGGGTTGAGGATTGTAGCTTCTCTAGGTTTTTAGGATATGTTTTGCCATGTATGCATGTTTTAATGTGTTTTATTTTAAATCGTTTTAAATATTTTATAAAGTTTTGTAACCCTCCCTGAGATCCTAAGATATAGAGCAGGCAATGTGGATGGGTGGATGGATGGATACAAGGAAGGAAGGAAGGAAGGAA
>JAHTLZ010000237.1:7468876-7481360 GCA_023846285.1 Phrynocephalus versicolor | reverse complement strand
TTATTTATTTATTTATTTATTTATTTATTTATTTATTTATTTATTTAATTAATTAATTAATTAATTAATTAATTAATTAATTTTTGCTGGGTGTTTTTTAGCGGGAAAAGATTTTCCCTGGTGGTCCATTCTAATGGCACGTTCCTAAGACCATTAGATCCCTGTAAATAGATTTTGCAGATATTGCCTTCCTAGGCAGTTATTTATTTACCACACGTCAGCTGTGTGTCCCATACTCTTTAAGCTTGAGCTCACAATGAGAGTGCACGTTCCTCAGACGTTTATGTTTAGTTTTGTCTTCCTCAGAATCTTGTTGGGATTCTTTGAATCAATGTCTGGGTTTTTGTCTGCCTGGAAGCCAGCATTCTAATTTTTAGGCTTCTGTTTATTGTCCCTTACTTAACTTTGCTGTGGTTTTTTTTTTAACCTGTTAAACTGACAAAATATTTGTGTTTTTATTAGCTGGATATATTATGCAATGAAGAAATTCTGGGCAAGGACCATACGCTCAAATTTGTAGTTGTTACAAGATGGAGATTTAAGGTATGCCTAGCCTGCTGCTTGGTCATGTAAATTGGGACAGGATGGTAAGCTGAGAGTGCTTGGTTTTGATTTGTTGGGCCCTTTGTTACTCCCCGCATGAGGTCGGAAATGGTGTTACCTTTCTCTTCCGAAATTTGACTTGGCTAGTTACCTATCCAGTGAAAATGGAGAGGATTATCCAGCGGTGTGCATACTGTCGAGTCGTTTTTCAAGTACAGTATCCACAGTTGGTGGTTATGGCTGCTGCATCCCAGCCCGTTGTGCACATGAGCATACATGCCACCTCACATCTTCTCACACACAAACACACTATGTATATCAGTGAACAAAATCACTTGCCTCCACCATTTCAAGTATCCATAGGGAGGGAGCTTGGAACCAGTTCCCTGTGGATATGGGAGGTCTTACTGCTTTGCCATCTTGGAGACAGAGAGCGGTGGAGCATCAGCTGATATCTTGAAGCTGTGGAATCTGCTCCTACTTAGACTTGGACAGGCAGCTATTTTGGAGCAGCAACAGCAGCAGCAGCAACAACATACTTATATTCCTATTGCACCAGAATGCATTCCAGTAAAACCAATAAATATACAAGCAGAACATTGAATTCATTCATTCATTCATTCATTCATTCATTCATTCATTCATTCATTTGATTTCTATACCGACCCATTAGTGCAAGCAGTACTCTGTCCGGTTTAGAAGATTAAAATTTAAAACTCTCAATCCCACCCCACTGCCATTAAATATATATATTCATTTAAAAACAATTGGGTGATACATACACATTTTTATATCCACCCCCACACACATAAAAATGCTCAGAGTGGGCAGTGATCCAGGAAGAAGTAAACCAACCACTCTGAAAAGTTTAGGTAAAAATAGTGGCGCCAACACCTAGACTGGTGAATTCCCCCACCTGCTTCCCCATGCCAGGCACCTTAATTGTCAGTGATTTAAATTTGATGGTAGGTTCCGAACACTGGGATCCCCTTCTCCTTCCCTTGCATTCTGCTTCAGGTTGTGCTTGGCAGTAGCTGTTTCCTCAAGCAGGTCTATGCTTTTTGTCTTTCAGAAAGCACCTCTACTGCTACATTACAGACCCAAAATGGACTTGCTGTAAGAACTATTTTGTCCTTCTGGACAGCTTTTTTTTTTGCAGAGACTATCGTTCGGCACCTTCTTAGTGCGACACGCAGCTCACCCGCGATGCAGACCAGCAGAACCCATTTCCGAAAAACAACACACAGGAGAGTTATTCAATTCAGCCATCCTGAATATTTCTCCGAGGGATGCATTGACCCAACTTTCTGGATAGAAAAAATATTTATACTTTTTTCTACAAAAACGGGAGGGGGGGAATTAAAAAAAAGATTTTTTAAAAAAAGGAAACTGCAACTTGAGAGGACGCTACCAGCATGAAGTTTACAGACACTGAAAACACTTCACAGTTCTCCAGATGGAGCTCAGTTCTTTGGTCATCATCCTGCAAAGGTGCAAAATAGGTTTAAGGTGTTGTGACAGAGATCATTTTTGTATTTTTGTGTGTGTCACCAAATAACTCTTGGGTTGCATCCCAATTCAAAAGTAACAATGGCTTTTTTTGTTATTGGTAAGGTTTTCTGTTACTTATACCTCATGGCCATTTTGTCAGTTATTTAGCTCTTTGTTCAATTGTTAGCACGGACAAACAAAAATGTATAACTCTGGGCAGTAATTTTGCTCCGTGACATGATTCTATATTTTCCCCGATTGTGTCCTCTGCCACCTTCTATCATTGGGCTCTCCTGGATGAGGTTTAGTTCTTTCCCTTTTGTTGAAAAAATACCCAGCTCCTGGCAAACTGCGGAATGTTGAGAAAGGACCTTCATTTAAGGCGTGTGTGCCTTGAATAGGTTGTGGGGCGGTGCTCTTGGACTTGGAGGGGGCAGGGGTTTGCCTTTCAGTAAATTAATTAATTAAGCTGTTGGCAGCCTTAACTACTTGAACTCGAGTATTGTTCTGTCAGACGGCAAACTCCACAAACGCCGTGGCACCTGTGCGTTCGCATGCTCACCTTTCTGCTGGCTTCGGGGTTTGCCCCCAAAAGACTCTTCTGTTCGCCTGATTCGCTGACGAACTGTCTTTTATACGGTCAGTTTTACACATTTTGGTGCGGGGGTTGTTTTTCCTTCTTAAGAAGAAAAAACCCATCCCTTACGAATGCTGTCTCCCTTCTTAACTATGTATTTGCACACACACCCCAAAGCCCCTTTCTAGAGAGAATAACTTAAAAAGGGAATTGCTGCTCTCTTTTAAGTGTTTTGAGATTTTTATTTAAACAAGCAAACACACCAAGAGTTCTCGTTCTTCGGTGACTTTCTCAAGTTTGCACCATACAAAGGCGGTGGGGGTTGGGGGGCAGAGACCTGCTCACGTTCACCAGGAATGGGCAAGACTTTTCTTCTGTGTCCATTTTAACTGGCCTGACATTAGCTGTACTCGAGAACATGTTTGCAAGAACATGGACACATACGTGCGGGCACACACGCACATGCACACATGGGCACATTGTTGCATGCGTCCTTCCATCCAGGCATTTCTTCTGTGTCTCTCTGGTCCATGCACAGACACACAAAGGGGCACATCTGTTCTCTGCATGGGCACGGGTCTGCCTTTCCCCGCCTTCAGGCTCCCACTCAGTTGGGAACTGCTGCCCGGAACAGGGGGAGGAGTCGGCACCTTTCTCTGGGTCCTATTTCTGAAGATGGCTACCCTCCAGTGACATCTCTATACTTCTCTGCTGCTTATAACAAGATGGGGAGGGGGGCATTGGGGCCACCCTGGGATGCAGCTAGGGGCAGACTGTGTTGCAGAGAGACCCAACAGGAAAGTGGGGAGGCTTGAGGATTCTCCGTTCTTGGCAGAAGAAGGCCTTTTCTGCTTTGGGAACTGCTACCTGAATCATGCATATCCCTAACTTAGAAGCTTGCCACTCTTTGTCTATTTGTTTTTCTCAGCACCGTTGCGCTTCTCAGTCAAGGCGGAGAGCAAGTAGCGTTCCGCTGTGGAACGCGCGCAGGCAGGACTCAAGGAGGAGATCCTTGACTGGGGTATAGCCCAGTTAAGAATCCCTAAACAATACAGGTGTGGAGGTGAGGAACAAGTGCATTATCAAGTAAATAAAAATGTGAGATAGGGATCTTTTCATTTTGTCTCGTTGGGTAATTTGGAGACCAGTTATGTCTCTTTATGCATGTCTGTTAAAATGCATTGGGCAAAATTCTCCGCTGGCCTCATGTTTTGAAATGCTCCACTTAGACTCTCTTAATCCCTTCAAGTGAGGAGCCGTGTAGCCGTCACAAAAACCAAATACAAAAGTGGAACAGGTGATACCTTAGGCTACTATAAAAATAACAAATAATCCCTTCAGACTGAATTAGACAAAACAGTTTCCTTCTCCAGTCCTGGACGTTTCCATCAGCGTGAGCTGCTCTTACAAGTCCTCCTCCTCCTCTTCCGCCTTGATGCTGGTTTCTCTTGCTTGTCCTGCCTACACATGGTATTTGCTGGGAGTCATTCTCTCCAAGAGAACTGGTGTATCCTGATCTGGAATGCTTTGGTGGCTAGAAGGAGCCCAACAGAGGAGGAGAAGGAGGAGGCAGGAGGAATGGGATGACCATCCAAGGTCTCGCTTCGGATGAGAAGGGGAAGAGCAGTAGAAGGGGCAAATATATCCACTGCACTATTGAAAGAAAGGTATCCTGCCTCTGCTCTTTTGAAGTGAACAGGAGTTGTGAGGAATAAATTAAACATTAAGGACATTCATTCATGTGTCAAGTGAGAGCCTCGTTGAAATAAATCCGACTCTACAAATGCTCTTGCATTCTCCTATTCATTTCAGCGCTTGCATGCACAGGAGAACATACCCTTTGAGAGCTGCGCTTAAATGGTTACCTTCCAGCTCTTAGTCAAGACTTATCACAGAAAGGGTTTATTTCATGGTTGGTTCTTGCTTGCCATGGTTCATAAAGTATCTCCAAAAAGAAGGTACATAAGTTGGTTAAAGAGAGAGTTTAGTTTTGTGACCTTTGAAGGACTCTAAGGGATTATATCGGACCCCATCAGTCCTGCAGCCTTAATTGTCCGGGTTTTATTTTCTTTTCCGAGATGTATACACCACATGGTGCTATATTGGCTAACACTGCTTAGTAAACCTTAAACCGTGGTAACACTGTCCAACGCCCACTTCAATTCAGCTAAGAAAATTGGGAAGGTGTTACAGCTCTATACAACTTACTCCGTCTACCTCAGACTAGATACACAGCTGAACTGGAAGGTCCATGCCGTCACGAAATAGAGAATACAGAGACACTATCCTGTGTAGCTTAAGTTGAGGGATTTAAGGACATCGAGATGCCCACGACTCTTGACTGCAACAGTCTACAGAATCTGTATTGCTAAGTTTCTAGCAAATTTTTGAATCACTTGAATTTGATACGGTGCTATATAAATATATTTAAGATTTATATCTAGTCAGGTGCATGAAACCAAAGCCAGCAGGTGACATCTAAGCTAGCTTTGGCACTCATAAATGAGTAGTTATCTCTGCTTTTATCACAGCCTGATGAAAACCATTCTTGGCAGAAAAATACCAACATTCTCTCCTCTCCCTCTCCCCCACCCCCAACTCTCTTTTTAAAGAGCTTCTAAAAGAATATTTCTTTTTTTCTATGGGAACTGTGTCCCTTGGGGTTGGTTTGTTTCGGAGACCTAGCTAGCGTGTTTTATCAAGAGGGGGGAAAAACCCAACAGCAAATACCAACAGAGCAGATCCTTGTGATATAAATTGTCTCTCTCTTCTGTGAAGCTTTCAAGGGGCAGGTTGCACAATGGTTATGTTGGCAGAAACATCCTGTTGATCTTTCTGGTTTTAGGTCTTGAAATCACATTCAGCTTAAGTGGCTTGAACACACCCAGGCCACCATTAAGTTTAACTTGATTCATGAAATGATATATAAAGTAACTGTGAAGTCTTTCTCTCTCTCCCCCCCCTTGTTTCCTTTTTTTAAAAATATGACTGCTTACCGCTAGTAAATGAATGCAGTAAAAATGTTTTGTTGCATTATCCTCTGCAACAAAAAGATGAGTGTAACAACGCAAGTTCACAATCTTGCTTGGTATAATTTTCTTTTAAAATAGAGAAATCAGAATATATAATATTGAATTTTAAATAAGATTTTTGGGGGGGTTAAAAGTTAACTTTATAAAATTATTTATTCTATTTTAAGCCTTCTATCTTACTTTGTACCATCTAAGTATTTTTTTTTGTTTTGTTTTAATGGTCCAGCTTTATTTATGGGCATATAAAATGAAATTGTGAGATGTTTTTTACAAGCTTCTTCCTTCTTTTTGCGAGGGTCAAACTGGATGTTGTCCTAAATAAGTGGTTGCTACCAAAATGGTCAATTGTGTATCTAGACATCCCTGCACTTTCGTAATGTCCAGTACAACTTACCCATGGCCTAATTATTATCTGTTTTATATGCCAGCCAGTGACATGGAGTAGGCAATGGAGAATGCTGTAACAGGAGCCCCAAGTAAGTTCTACTGGATGTTACAAGATGGTAAGTGGGACAGTACACCAGTAACTGTCTTGGTGGAAGCCACTTGTTAAGAATAACCTTTAGTTTGTCCCTGTTTGATTTTTTGTATGTTTTTATTTTATATGGATACAGAGCATTACTTTATGCTTCTCGTGCAATAGGTTTGAAACATGCTTTGTTAGGATTACATTTTAAATGGTAAATGTAGCATTTACTAACCACAGATCTGAAAAAGGAATGTAGGTGGTATTAAGTGTACATTCAGATGTTTTCCCCCTCTCTTATTCTCCCCCCTTCCCTCCTCTTTTAATATTATTATTATTGTTGTTGGTGTTATTATTATTTTTAAGAGTGACATTTGGGAGTTGTGTCTACACGCAGGAACTACCTGTCAGCAATAGTTGGAAAATGGTTTGGCAAGAACTCTTAATCGTGAAATGTCGAAGGAACGGGCAAAGGCTTGCAGCCTCTCAGAATATTATGCTGTGCCATTGATGCGTCTGGTATTTCTCTCTTATTTTTACACCACTTCACCTGGAAATCTCTCTTTCTTAGCGATTGTGCAATGCTCCAGATGAGAATATTAAATTTCGGGAGGATACAAATAGTTTTAAAATATCAGACTACAAAAAACGTGATGGTGCTAACTTGTTTTCCTCAATAGTATTTGAGCCTTTTGAAAGTTTACCTGGCTACTATTGTTTTCATAACAATCTAACTAGTCTTGGGAGATTCACTGTCCTCTTTCTTTTCTAATGGGTGACAACGATCTACTAGGAACGTTAGCCTATTTGCAATTATTTAAACCGAGCTGCAAGTTCAAATGCAACAGGAGAAAGCCAACCAGTTTGTACATCGACTCAATGACTCTTTGATAACTTTGTATTTTAACCAGTTAATAAGAAATGCATTTACTGTAGACAGTTAAAACTGTATTTTACAGAAAAATCCTGTTTCTGTATTTCCTCAGGTAATTGCTCTGGTTTTAAATATTTCACGCGATACCTTAATTTAGCATATACTTGTGTGTGTGGCCTCTGATTTTAATTGTCAGAAGGCGAGGCACACAGGCAGGTCATTGCATGCCAGAACTGCAAATGGATAATGCATTCACCTTTTAGTCAAAATGTGCACAGGGAACACAGCATTTTTCTTGATGCATAACTGTTGGCTTGGATGCACACTTTCTCCCTTGAAGCAGGAAGTGGTGATGGAATATACCTTCTCCAGGAATTTGTTTCTAACCCTAAAATTGATTGTTGTCACTTGACTTCCTTCCCTCTCTACGGAACCTAAAATTGTGTTCTAAAACTGGCTTACAAAGGTTGTAACTACATGTTTGGTAGCAGATCTGACTCAAGGTTTTTGACAAGGAGCTGTAAATTAGAAGATGCCAATTTGCAGGGCTCATCTGTGCAGTGCAGCAAAGATACGTTCAGACAATTGGCTGGAGAGGGGAGGTTTCATGGGAAAAGAAGCAGTGGAACTGTTATTTCAAACATGAGTATTGTGGCATCTTTTGGGACTAAGAAATCGTATTTGCTTTTCATGGACTGAGGCCCACATCTTCAGATGCATCTAAGCTGGCTACAGTCCTTGGAAGAATAGGGCAAACAAAAGTAGTTAGTCTTAGAAATGGCACAGGATTCTTGGACGGTTTTGCTGCAACAGATGAACTTGGCGGTCGACTTTAAAAAAATCGCCAGAAATGTTAACTATGTTCTCTCACCCACCTACCAGTTGCTGACTGCTAAAACTCCCCCCCCCCCAAATTGGCTTTGCTGTTCTTGGGCAGATACAGTAAACCTCCACCTATCGCAGGGGTTAAGGCCCTGACCTGACCCGCAATAATTGAAAATCCACAATATCCGGATACTGGGTCAGGTTGGGAGTAGGTGGGCTCTCTGGGGGCTCTTGTACTTACCCCAGGCCTGATGCTACCCCAAACGGGACTGCAAGGGGCTTTCCAGTCCCCCAGAGGCCCCAAAAGTGCTTTCTAGTGATCTGGAGGTCACTTCTGGTTTATTGGAAGTCACTTCCGGTTTGCAGGGAAGCACTTTGGGGGCCTCTGACGGGCCTGGGAAGGCCTTTCTTCCTTACCCCAGAGGGCCTTTTTTCATATACTGTGGACCTGCAATATACCGGGACCGCAGTATATACGAACTGCGAAAGGGCGGGGGACAACTGTATTTAAGTTTCTAGAGCCGGGTCTGTTGCTGAATGTGTAGTTTGGCCAGAGACATTGATCAAGAAGTCTGTTGTTATTTATCTACAAACATTGTATCAATTGAGATATTTGTTCATGGGTGCACTTACTTGCGTGAGGAAGGGTAATTGTACCTACTACCCAGGCCCTTCTTAAAAGGCAGTGACTCAAAGCCAAGTGACAGGGCAAGAGTTAATACCAGTCCTTTCAACAAGATAAATTTAGGGTTATGGGACAATAAGCCAGTGCAGCCGTTTAAGCCTTTATCCTCAGTATGTGGCATAATAATAAAGTTAGTGAAATTCTTGCTGTAATTTAAAAACAAATCATATTTTTGGCTTGGCTTCATTTGAAAGTTTACATTTTTTTAATGCTTTGTGTTGCTGTGTAACTTTTGTACTATTGGTGGCTAGTTTTTGTCTAAAGAAACCTTTTGCGGGATTATTGCTTAATGTTTTGATTTTATGATAGTGAAGCTTGTATTCAGTGTTCTGCCAATTAATATTATATGCTTGTAATAAAAGCCAAAAAAAAAAAAAGATATACTCCGTCTCTTGACTTTTTTTTTGAGCATATGAACGTTTAGCTGATAGGACATGCTCTTAAATGTGGTTGATACCAGTTAGTGGTGGTAAGTCTTCAGATACTATATCCTGAAGTAGGAGGACATGACTGATGCAGTGAGGTCATGACATCATACTGTTCTTCCTTTATGAATAGTGAATATTTATCCTTTCTTTCCTTCTGCCTTCGCTAATGTAGTGTCAAAAGGCATCTCCTGCAGTGCCCGTTACATTTGGGGTTGCAAGATGCCTGGCCAAGAGACAGAAACTCAGTTTTAAAATTTGAAATTAAATGTTTGCTTCTTAAATGCGCTGCAAACTACAGTCCCAGTTCCCATATTTTCCCAGCCATCCTGCCTTGAGTCTTCCCAGCATGTCCTTACATGGTCCCCTAATGAGGGCAGAAGAACTGAATGAAAGTGAAAAGACACACCAAAGTCAAGGTCAGATCTTGCAGAATTAAAATGGATACTTTGGACTTTGCCTAATTCCCATGTGGATCTCTTCCCCCTATCATTGAATTAAGATGTACATTGGGGTCTTTAGACTGAAGTTCAAATATCAAAGCTCGGGTGCTATCGCAGGTTACCACGATGCAAAAATACAAGTGGAAGCTTTTATGTATCAGAAGTTTGCCTGATATATGATACTTTAGCAGGAAAGAGGACAGGGTGCTTTCATGTCATCCAATTGGATCAATGGACAAAACAATGGGAAAGAATGGTTGAAAGATAACAAAATATATGTTGAGTGATAACAAAATTTGAAAAAAAAACATTGTCAGAAGGAGCAAGAGAGAAAGTATTAAAAATGAAAGGGAAGATGGGCAGAATTTGTAAAATATTGATAGGACTGGAAGACCTACGATATAGGCTTGAAAAAAATATGGGAAGCCGACTTTGGTAAGGAAATAAGTACTGGGGTGTGGAAGAATATATGAAATAAATGTTTTAAAGAATATGTGAGAATAATATTGTATAATTGGTATATAAGTGGTATTTAACCCTGGTATACTTGAATTGTTGAGGTTCCAAATATTCTACATTGTGTTGGAGATGTGGTAAGGATATTGGTACTTATTTTCATATGTGGTGGAAATGTAATACGATGTTGAACGCTTGGAATTTGTTATTTAAAGAAAAAATGAAATATTATGTATCAAAGGGGAAGCTTGCCCCCAAATTGCACTTGTATCTATCTTTGTGAAGAATCAATGGGGTTGGTAAAATCAAAGACTTAGATAGAAATCTAGTAGTTGCAGCTAGACTAATGATAGCAAACATTTGGAAAGGTAAATATAAATTTCACTTATGTGAACGGTATAAATTAGTATGGAATGTAGACATTAATGATGTGTTGATAGGTGAGCCTCAAAAAAGGGATTGATAAAAATGTATGAATTTAGCTATATACGCAGAATCTTTATAAAATTTGTTCGAGTGAAAGGGAAAGGTCAGTTGCCAGTACAAGAAACTTGAAGTTTTTGGAAGGCCATGGGGCTTGGTAAAGCAAAAGCAAGGTGTTCTGCTTATATACTGCCCCATACTACTTCAAGTAGTCTCTGGGCGGTTTACAATTTTTAATTATGCAGGCTACAGATTGCTCCCCCCCCCAGCAAGCTGGGTACTCATTTTACCGACCTTGGAAGGATGGAAGTCTGAGTCAACCATGAGCCTGCTACCTGGGATTGAACCCCAAGTCGTGAGCACAGTTTTACCTGCAGTACAGGCATTTAACCACTGTGCCACAAGGCTCTCCTGCAAACTACAGTCCCAGTTACCATAACCATTATTGTCATCATCATCATCATTGTCATCTGTAAATGTTGCACAAGTTACGAAATTAGACATGATAAAGTGGCGAAATTAGTGCACTGGCCATTATGCAAAAAATGTGGTTAAACAGCCTCCAAAACCTCATGGAAACATCAAGTAGAAGAGGCGTCAGAAAATGATGAAGTCAAGGTCTTGTAAGATTTCTGGATCTAACCTGATAGGCAACTTGAACATAACACACCAGACATCGTAGTAATACAGTAGAATAAGGAAATGTCTGGATCATTGATAATGCAGTTTCAGCGGATACCAGAGCTGAAGCTAAATAATTGGAAAAATGAGCACAGTACAAAGATCCAACAATTGAAATGTTTTATGAATGAAACATACCTCAGTGGTCCCCATAGTCATTGGGGCTTTTGGGAACAATGTCAAAAAATTTCACACAATATTACAAGCAGGTGCAGATCTCAGAAATAACGTTAATTGAGCTGCAAAAAAATCTCAATATTGGGAACAGCATATTTACATCAATATTTAACATATAGGTTTCTGGTTAAAACTTATATCTGTTATGTAATACTACTCAAATTTATGAATTTGATTTTTGAATAATAGTGCCAGTATCTCGAGAGGCCCTGGTAGTGGGGAACACTAAATGTTAGTAATAAGGAAAGTTGTGTTACTTTGTATTAATGATTACATTTTTATTCTACATTTTAAAAACAGATTATGTTGTTTGTGCTGTAGCTTCATTTTTCAATTAAAAATTTAAATGCAAGAAGTTGAAAGCAAAAAAAAAAAAAAAAAAACGAAAGAAATGCTGTATATTACAAGTATAATACTGTATAGTTCTATCATTGTTTCCTTTGGGTTTTTTCCCCTTGGTGTTGTAATTGTTGTATGCAATTATATGATGTCTGAAAAACATTTCAAGTATCATAATTCTCCCCTACTCCTTTTGAGTAGAATTGCATTCAATTAAAAAGTTATAGAATATTTTACAAAGGCTAATGCTCTCGATCACCATCTAATCTATGTCCCCAGAGGTAAGTCCACTTCCTACTGTGCTAGGTAACCTCATGAGTGCTGGGTCTGTAGCGCCACACTGCTGTTGTTGATTGCCTCCACTTCCAATGCATCGCTTTCCCCTGACTACATAGAGCCCATTGAAGCTTTCCCTAATAACAAAAAAGAAGCCAGTGGGTGTTCAGGAGAGCCATGTCCTGCTTGACCACTCAAAACTCTGGACCCTGGAATGTCTGCTGGTGTTGACCTTGGTCTTCAAGCAAAATCTGCATTGTGTGGTGTACTCTCCTTCACCTCACTTGTCCTCCTGTATTGACCTTCTATACAGCCCTAATGTCCCATGTGAATAACACTCTCTTCAGACCCTTTGCCCCCAGATCATTGGTGTGTGTGTGGGTTGGTGGTGGTGGGGGGGACATTTCTGCCTCGCCCGCTGCAGAAATTCCTCTCCAGCTTGCCCCCTTTCTCCTCGGCCTCAAAATCCCCCTTCTTGAGTTGAGGAGAAAAGAGAAGAAGCCTCTTATCTTTTGTATTTATCCTTTAGAGATATGTGACCCCCTCCCCATGCTCACTGTGTGGCATTCAGGCTTTAAAAAAAGCTTCAACTGATGCTAATTGAGACATTAAAGAAGCCTAATTTGCAGGGTGAAGGGGATGCTGCTGGGAAGGAAATTCTTCCCTTTTTTTTAAAAAAAACCACCTCTGTATTTAGAAGAAACATATTTTAGGTGAGAAGGGATGTGTGTGTGTGTGTGTGTGTGTGTGTGTGTGTGTGTGTGTGTGTGT
>JAHTLZ010000237.1:7458351-7468866 GCA_023846285.1 Phrynocephalus versicolor | reverse complement strand
GTGTGTGTGTGTGTGTGTGTGTGTGTGTGTGTGTGTGTGTGTGTGTGGCCTGAATTCAGAAATCTGCAGAGAGATTTGACAGTGTTGTTCATTCAGACACATCTGAAATTGCCTTAGAAACAAGCGAGACAACGGAATTCACAGAGCAAATCACTTGGATGTGCTATTTGTAGCCTTCCAAATGAGGTGGAAAACAGGACAGTGTCTGGGCTCTCTTGAAAACGAACTGCCTTAAATGGCAGTGGGGGGAAGTGGGTTGAGTGCTCAACCTTGACGTGGCAAATATGGACAGAAATCTGTGGAAGGGGATGATCATAAGTAGCTACACTTTGTGCAATCCTATGCCCCAGGATCACCTTCAGTGTTGTAGATAATGGGGGCAGGTGTGTGGGTGTCATAAAAGTTGCATTCTTATTTATTAGCCCCCTGAACATCTCTGGCAGTTAGCTCCATAATATAATCGGTCAATGGCCTGAAGAAGTGGATGTGATCCACGAAAGCTTGCTGATTGTTTGATTTTTAAGTGCTCCAATCAAGGTATTTTCTCCTTCTGCATTTGTACTGTGTAAGGACCATTTGGCTTTATTTGGGATTTTTTTACCGAAACACAGGATATTAGAAAAAGCCACCTGGCCAGCACCACCAAGGAGACCATGTAGACACCTAGCATCAGCCAAGCAAACCTGCAAAGGAAACATTTCTTTCCAACCAATTACAGTAATACCTTGGTTTACAAGCATAATTTGTTCTGGAAACATGCTCATAAACCAAAACACTCTTATATCAAAGCAGATTTCCCCATAAAAATAATGGAAACTCACATGATTCGTTCTGTGGTCATACTGTACACACAAAATGCCAAAAGTCACAAAAGTTGGCTAGAAGTCCACATCCACACTATGGTTTAGGTACCTGTCTGCGGAATCTGCTCTGCTTGAGAGTAACAACTGGATTTTACTCTGTATTTTAATGTGACAATAATAAAGTGCAATTTGTATCCCTATACACACTTTACTGACTGCCCCAGGAATACTGTATACATTGTTTGAAAAAAAATTGAAAATAAATTTTTACAGCTAAAGAGATAGATCTAGAGATAGATATAGATATAGATATAAAGAAAAATAAAACTTCTTTTTGATAACCTTCATGACTGGTGGAAGGGAGATCTCTATTCCTCACTCCTCACTCTGCTTTGGAGGCTGCCTGAGATGGAATGTTCCAGACAATCAGTGACAATCCAGCAGGGGGAGGGAGAGAGGGAGGGAGAGTCACCATTGGCTCACTTCTGATCATGTGACCTGCTCCAGTGCTTATATATCAAGACATTGCTTGTTGACCAAGGCAAAGTTTAGAAAAAATGTTTGTGTTGCAAAATGCTTTTAAACCAAGTTACTCTTAAACCAAGGTATTACTGTAGGTAATTTTAATAATTGGTCTTTAATGTGGCTCTCAATAATTATGCCTAGTGTTAAGACTAAATTGTAATCCCAAGTCCCTGATAGAGTCTTGCTTGCTTTTTGTCTTGCCCTGTTCTGCATCTAAATAGGAACTTGGCAGTAAAAATAGAAGGCAATATTGGGGCACATGGTAGCAACCTGGCTGTTCTTGGTTTGAGGAATTGTGTGTGATATCCAACCAATAGCTCCATAGGATGTAGTTTAAAATCCATACCTCCAATGCAGATTGCATTGTTCCTGACTCAGCTCTAAGAGGCAAGCTTGGCAGAAGCATCTACCATTATTTTTCTGTATTTTCCACAACATATCAGTACCCGACCTGAAGAACTGGACATGAACCTTAATGGTCTAATAAAGGTATCGCCTACTCCAGCTTTAGTATTATGCAAGGGCCACAAAAATTTATTTGTTTGCTTTTTTTTTACTAAATACATCATGCTGCTTTGATTTGGTTGCCACATGGTTTGGTCACTTGCATTGCTTTTAGAGAGCTACTACTACATCCTTTGGTTAGATTATCACACTGTGGCTCTGGGATCACCATGCAATGCGGTGTACATCTCCAACTTAGAAATGCTAGCAGACAGCAGTGTATGGAACAAAAACTGGGAAGGCAGAGTGACTTGATCTGGGACCATCCTGGTTGCTAGGAGCCATGTTTCCTTAAAACATGAGCTGCTGCTTGTACCATAAAAGTAATACCTTGCTTTAAGAGTACCTTGGTTTAAGAGTGTTTTGCAAGACAAAATATTCTTCTAAATTTGGCTTTGAGCAACAAGCAATGTCTTGCAATACAAGCACTGGAATAGCACATAATCACAAGTGAGACAAGGGTGGCTCTCTCCCCGCCCCGCTGGATTGTGGGTGATTGTCTGGAACATTCCATCTCAGGCGAGCCTCACATTAAAAATACAGAGTATGATCCAGTTGTTAGTCCCAAACAGAGCAGATTCCACAGCCAGGTACCTGGTAAACCATGGTGTGGATGTGGACTTCTAGCCAACCTCTTTTGTGAGCTTTGGCATTTTGTGTGTACAGTATGAGGTCTATTCAAAGCAGCTACGAAGGACTTGTGGCACTCTCTTAGGGCCCGTGGTAGTGGTAGAGTTAGGGTTAGGGTTTGGATTCAGTTGAAGGTTACAGTGAGACAGGCTTAGGGCTAGGGCTACAGTTAGGGTTAGGGTAAGGGTTAGGGCAAGGGTAAGGGTTAGCGTTAGTGTTAGGGTTTGATTGAAGGTAAAAGTGAAACTGAGGACTTAGGCTACACCTAGGGCAAGGTTAAGGTTAAGACTCTAACTCTAATCCTAATTCAGTCTCCAATCTCCAATCAAACTCTAACCTTAACACAAACCCTAACTCAAATCTGGAAGTAGTCTGGGACTGTGCAGCTTGCCCTCTAGGCCATATAGGCTGGCTCTGCTCTCAAGAAGCACAAGCAAGGAATTGAACTCCCTGCCTCTGGCTCCACAGTAGAGATAGGAACATATTTTGTCACCTCTCTGTGATGAATTTTGTCATCACTGAGATACATGGTAACTTCTCCCTTGGTCTTTCTGCTCTAGTGACACACCAGTCAGGGCAGGAGGTCAGGCTGCCTGTCCCTTCCTCTTCCAGCACCTAACTACTTAATTGAGGAAGTGGGACAAGGATTCTCCCTGTCCCGCTGACTAGTGGTCCATTGCAGATGGGGGTGGACCTGACCTGGGCAAGCTACTGGCCAGATTAGTGGACTGCTGAAGCAGAAGGACCCTGGCGACATGTAACTAAAGTCACTTTTACACGACCCCTAAGATCCGCTGGTCACTTAAATTCGGACCTGAGATCTTAGGGGTTTGTCGCTCTTCCTGCTTCCCCACCCCTCCGCACTTCCTGGCTGTTGGCTGCGTGAGGGGAGGGAGAAAAAAAGGGACAAAAGAATGCAGGCTTACCTCCGGTGCCGGTGGACGCCGCCCCGTCGTCGTGATTCCTTCTCTTAAAGGGACGGGAGGCAAAAAACAACAACAACAAGAAGCAAGGAGAGCCCGGTACATCCGCATCAAGATTTTTCACCCTCGGAGAGCAGGTACCTGAAAAGTGCGCTGGGATGAGCTTAGGTGGGCAGGGTCGCACTTAATTTTTAGTAAACTCCGGAGCTGGTGGGTAAACAATTTTAAGCTCCGGAGCTGGGAGCCATTTGCGGCAGAGTTTAGGGGTCGTGTAAAAAGGCCCTAATGGTAGGTGGCCTAGCTGGCCCATGGGGAGGGGAGAAGAGCCACGGGGCACCTCTGATATCAGGCAATGAATTCCATCACAAGAGGGTGACAAAACCCCTGTCCATCTCTATTCCACAGCCATATACGCAAACCACTGAGCTATCCAGCCAGCAGCTGCTAACAACAAGGCCATGCAGTTATACTTTAACCTGGGACATCTATAGCACAAGAGATGGAGAGAAGGCCATTTCATAGCATGGGGAGAACAAGTCACCTGGGGCGCTGGCTACACAGTGCTTTCTTCTTTTAACCACTGTGTTCTATAAAAGCTCAAAAAGAGAGAGAGACCAGAATGAGCTCACTTGGAAAACCAAGTCTGAACCTTTCTGCTTTGTGTTGTGCTGGAACTTCTGTTTATGTCGTTTCCTAGCAATAGGTGGTGCTATTGCTTAATGAGAGGCTGGCCTTCAGACTCGTGGAGTCTACCATTCCACTCTTGTTTTGCTAGAAGCTTGGAGTCCGCTTAGTTGCATCCATGTGCAAAAGATGTACATTGAAACTTGAAGAATTCTGAAATCTGGGGATTTGCTTTGTCTACTAATCTGAACGGGAGGCATAGCACACGGTCCTTCCACATGCAAAAGAACCATTCCTTGTTCCTCTTTCCCTCCCTTCTTATTCCTGCTCTTATTAGCAATATACTTCTGAGTTGGGAATCAGCAAAATTTGTGCTGCTACATAAGTAGGAATTTTTAAATGCCTTCCCGATCTACTGCAGATCACCCAGGGGTCTATCTGTAGATCCTGAGGGCACTGCTGCCATCCCTTGCTTGCAGACCAGCCAGCACTAAGCGTCTTTTGTGGCCCGGATTCTGACTAAGTAGCCATGTAGTTAGATTATGGTATGGAGTGTTTCAAAGAGTTTATGACCGGGGTTGGGGTTGGGGTTGTGATCTTCCAGCTGTTGCTAGACTGCCAGACACAGGTTCTCTCAGCACCATAGCTGAGGAAATTTCAGTGTCCTGCCATATTGGGAGGGGGGAGAGGGCAGATACGCCCCACCTCCATTCCCAGAGAAACCACCACAGGGTTGCCAGAGCTCTAAGCACCCCCCCCCCAAAAGCTGCAAGGTGGGATGTTGGTGCTGCAAGTTGTACAAGAATGGTGTCTGTTATTCATGGCAGCGAGAGATAGACATAGGTCGAAGGATGGCAGTGATCAGGCCCAGAAGGCTCTCTAGGCCAGGGTGCATGATGTGTAGGAATCTAAATGTGCCCATACACTGATTTCCCCACCCCTATTTTTTTTTGTCACCTAAGGCCTACCTTTGTGCCCTTTAAGGGACATAGGGAACACTTTTGCCATGTTTTACTGACGAAACATTTCTTTAAAAAGAAGAGGTCGGCCATTATAGGGTATAAGGGAGCTTTCCCAGTAATATATAGAAGCCAGGTCCAGGGTAAGGCATATGTGGCCCTCCTGACCTCTAGAGGTTCCTTGTCCTCAGCCTAAGAGAAGGGCCGGCTCAGCCCTTGATTGCCAAGGCATGGATGGTTCTTGTGCGGAGTTGAGATGTTTGCTCAAATTAGAAAGGATGACTGGCTCCCAATGCGCGTTGATGCTTTCCTGGGGCCACCTCCAGGATGCGGGGAGGGGTAACAATATCCAATGAAGATTTTGTGGCTGGAGTTCAAAAAAATGGATATACCGTAGATGTGTGAAGAAAAGATCCAACTTTTCCAAGCTTTTTTCCTTTCAGGCTCCATTAAAGTAACAGTATCCAAGTGAAGATAAGGAAACCAAACATTTTCTGTCTGGGGTTTGAAACATAGATATAGATGTGTGAAGAAAAGATCCAACTTTTTCAAGCTAGTAACAGACAATTTGGGTGGTGGTGGTGAAGAGCATTCTGGCCAACTAGATTGTCCTAATAAACTATGTGGCTGAATTTTCCAGTTTAACCTCAATATTTTGGGAGACTTTATGGCCAGGAAAAGAAAGATCAATATAAAAATATAAATAATACATTCTTATCCTTTCTGGAAGCTGTGTATCATCACGATTGTACTGAGAGTAATTCTAGAAAATGAAGAATTGCATCAAAACTATTATCTCAGGTACTTCGTCCAACAATTTCTTCTCTTTCATATAGTTATTTACATGTTTATTTACCTTGAATAATCAGCAGTATAGCAATTCTTTTTTGTTTGCTCATTTTTCCTTCTGTGTCTGAGGTGTCGTATCTTTCTGCATTCTCCCCCCACCCCCATAAGCAGGTGTAGAAAATAGGGTGCATCTGATCTGGCAGATTGAATTTTCAATATACAGTACACCTTTCGGTGGCACCTGAGATGCCTACGATAGTGTACATTTCAGGAATCACACAGAAGGACACTGCCTAGTATTGCTCAGCAAAAATCTTTGTGGATTGGGTTCCAGTTTATCAGGTGTGGTTGTGAACGGGCGTGATAGTTAAAAGGAGGCAGTCTTTAAGACACATGAACTTAGATGAATAAATTAATTGAATGAATAAATAAATAATGGGTGGTTTTTTTTTTCCTGAGACAGACTAGCATAACAGCCCACCTAGGAAAATGTTGGGAACCGCTGATTTTATGCCAATAGCAGGAAAGATGCTCAAAGATTATATGTGCAAGCCTGCGAGGTATTATTTTTTCCCCCAAATGGTGGCGCTAATGGGCTACTGATGGCACCCACTTCTCCATTTTGTTTTACAATAGATGCTTGTTCTTCTGCAGCAACCTTTCTAACACAGACACATGGATTGAGATACTCTACGAGAACTTTTTTTTGCCTTTCTACTAGAACTGTACATGCAGATGAATAATTCATTCCGTTTCCAACTTGTCTTCATATCCTTTATTTTATTACGAGGCTCTAAAATTGTACAGGATCTCTGAGATATTTTAATGTGCAACTATAGATACGGTATAGCAATAATACATGCATTCACCCACAAATCAAGTTATTGTAATGAATCTAAATCACAACCAATTTAATGGCTTAAACAATACAAGGCAATACTTCTATGACTTATATTAGTACTGTTTTACTCTGAGTAAACCTCAGAGACAGTCATGGAAAAAAACAACTTGTTTAGCTTGGAATGTTATATGAATTCGGGGGGGGGGAGGTAAACTTTGGCTAGTAGAGACTGATTTGCATTACTAAGCTCACTTGTCCATGAACCAGAAGAACTATGGCAGTGGTGGTGAACCTTCGGCACTCCAGATGTTTTAGACAACAACTCCCACAGTCATTTGTCATTGACAGTCTAGGCTCAGTTCTGGAAGTTGTGGTCCTAAACATCTGGAATGCCAAAGGTTCGCCACCAGTGAACTATGGATTGAAACTAAAGATAGGATTAGGGGAGAATGCAAAAAGGTCCGTCCCTGTCTTTAAAAGAAATGAAAAGCCTAGATGGATGACAGAAGAAAGACTTAAAATTGTAAAGACAGGTCTGAAGGAGAAGGAAAAGGTGACAGAATCCTGTCAGGTTAGAACCCTGATTGCAGTTTTTCTGCCAACAGTAACATAGAGACAAAGAGAACTCCTCCAGCAACCAGTGGAAAGAAATAGTTGAGATCAACAAGAGGGGGGAAACCAGATATCTCTTCCAGAGGATCCAAACAATCAAAGGGAAAGTCAAGCCTAGATTAGAAATGCTGAAAACCAATAGAGAAACACACTATCTTACCAGGAGTAAATGAAGAGAAGGTGGAAACAGTATACTGAGGAGGTACAATAATAAAACAATTGTGTGGAAGTCCATTTGGTTGTACAGTAACCCATTTTCAAGGGTTTTGAAGAGTATTCAGAAATGTTTCCTTCCCACTGGGGTTGTCCTGGGATTGTGCAGCTTATTCAAAGCTACACAGGCTGGTTGGTTTTTTTTGGGGGGGGGATGACAGTGGAGAATTGAACTTCCAACCTCTGGCTTCACTGAGCAGCTCAGCCAGCTATTGAAGATCTATACAGAAGAGACAAAAGGATGGCAGACTTATTTGAAGAGGAATCTTATAGTGAGGTGTCAGACAAGGGTGCATTTTATTCCCTTTCCTGTTTAATCTGTACAGACTGAACAGATGCGGAGCATAAGACATGGAAAACCAAACTAGATTCAGATTGAAAGAAGAGTGAAAACTGGTGGAAGAGGCACCAATAATTTGAGATATGCAGATGGCACCATCTTACTTGCACAAAGCAGTCAAGACCTAAAATGATTTAGTCAAAGTGAAAGAAGAAAGCATCAAAGAAAGACTGCAGTCGACCATAAAGAACAGAATAATCGTGACTAATAGACTAGAGCAGTGGTTCTCAGTATGTGGGTCCCCAGATATTCCTGGACTGTAAATCCCAGAAACCTCCATCACTTGCTGTGCTGGAAGAGATTTCTGGGAGTTGCTGTTCAGGAACATTTGGGGACCCACAGGTTGAGAACCACTGGACTAGAGGAATGACACAACTTGGACCATGAAGAAACTGAAAGTTAGAGATTTGGTGCACCTTGGTTCAATCGTCAATCTGAATGGAGAATCTAGTCTGGCTTTCTATATTATGTGCTCTGCATCTGTGTCCTTATCCAGTCATCAATCTAAGTCAATACCAAGACAGCAAGAAATCAGCCAAGAAATCAGAAGACTGAGAATTGAAAAGGCAGCATTGAAGGAACTAGAAAAGATCATGCAGTTTAAGGGTGCATAACTGTAGATGAAGTCCTATATCATCCACACACTTGTTTTTCTGATCACCACGTATTGGTGGAAGCTGACAGGAAGAAAGTTGTTTTGTTGAAATGTTGGGTCTTGGCTCAGTCCTCCGTAGACACATGCTTCAGTTTCCTGGGCGACTTAAGGGGGAATAAAACTGTCCAGGAGGATGAAGTTCCAGATGGGTTTCCAGATGTGGTATTTTTTTGGGGGGGGGGGAGAGTGAAAATCCCAACAGCGTTAGCCAGCATGACGAATGGTTGGGGATGATGAAAGTTATAGTCAAAGGTGTGGGAAGCCCAAGAGTGAGAGCTACTCAGTTCTGAGCCAGAAAGCCCTGTGGCCGCACCTGGTACAAGGCAGCTTCTTAACCTCCAATCTGGGGAAGGTCAGCAAAGGTCAAAGAAGGGTTGTCCAAGACAGAAGGAAGCAGATGTTATCTGCATTCCTGTGGCTGCCGCTGCAAACAGCAATCCTCCCATAGAGTCTGCCTTCCTGAATCCTTCCCATGAAAAAAGAGAAGTTTGGCATTCAAATCAATCATTCCGATTTAAAAAGAATTGCTTTTGGCTAGATCTGGGAAAGATTTCCCAGACTGAAAGCCAAATACATTCATTCTAAAATGGGAGGATTAACAAAAAAGAGTCAAGAGGAAAGAAAATGGAGATGGGGAGAACGCTGTAGCCCTCCCCATGCTATTAGAGCCCGGCTCTGTGAGCCCCAGAAAGCATGGCTAAGGAGAACAGGGACAAGGTGGAAGAATCCATGCAATTACCTGCAGAATCAGGAACTAGAGATGGGCACGACTTAGAAAAAATTTTCGTTTTCGTTTTCGTTTTCGGCTAGGGGCCGTTTCGTTTCGTTTCCGTTTTCGTGAGCTAATTTTCAAATTTTTTCGTTTTCGTTTCGTTATGTAACGAAAACGAAAACAAAAAACGAAAACGAAAATTTTTTCGTTTCTCCCCATTTAGCTCCATTGAGTGCTTTTCCAGTAACGAAAAATGAAAACTGGCTCAAAATTAGTCATTTCGTTTCCGTTTTCGGTCCATTTTGAACCGTTTTTCGTTTTCGTTTCGTTACGTAATGAAAATGAAAAAATGAAAACGAAAACGAAAATACCGCTAAGTCGTGCCCATCTCTATCAGGAACACCTCTTGCCCAGGCTTGCAGGGAACAGCTGAAGGGCAATAATGTGGTACACTTTGTCGCCTTAGAGATCTGCATATAGAGGTTTTGTGAACTGCTGCCTTTCACCGCAGCAGAGCAAGTTGTGATGGTGACTCTTGAGCTTTGCCCCTCCACTCCTCTGCTCCTAAGAGCCTCGGTTCTGCCTTGCTCCTGAAGAGTCCTGTGCACTCCATTTGCACCTGCCTTGCTCCTGAAGATGATTCTTGTGTGCTCCAGCGGTGCCTGCCTTGCTTCTGTATGTTCCTGCCTGCTCCAGTTGTTCTGTTCCTGCCTTGACCTGGTCACTCCTTGCCTCATAGAGGTGCTTCAACCCATCCCCGTGGTTCCTTTGCTCTTGTGAGTTGGAGTGCAAGGTGATCTTCCCAGCCATAGCCCATGGAACTGTTTCTGGGCTATGTTCCCACCCTTGTGAATGGTCTACCACCCTGTTTTGCCTCCCTGTTGCCAGCTCTGGCCTTACTGGCCCATGAGCTCCGACCAAGCTCCAACCCTCAGGTCCACATGTCTTGCCTGTTCTGGCTTGCTACCTGCACCCTGGGCCTGACACCTGGATGATGTGCATTGGAATCCTAAATCAGGTGGAAAGTTAAAGATCCTTGAATCCTTCTTGAGAAGAACACAGGCAGTTTAACAGTGTTAGCTCTGCCTTCTCACTGTAGCAAAGGTGTCAGCACAAGGAGAGCAGGCCGGCACAGGAGAACAAACACCTAATTTTAATTTAAAGGTACACGGTTTATGGGAAAGGGGGCCAAGTCTGAGAAGGAAGGTAGTCTATTACTTCATTTTGGGGGTCCCCATCATGCACGGTAGGTGTCTCAGAAGGGAGGTCTATTGAGTTCACCAAGTCTTTGTATAAAGATTGTAGACACATTTAATCAGCTGCTGAAGCATTCAGAGCCTTTCTTTCTTTCTTTCTTTCTTTCTTTCTTTCTTTCTTTCTTTCTT
>JAHTLZ010000237.1:7427667-7447996 GCA_023846285.1 Phrynocephalus versicolor | reverse complement strand
GAACTGGCCAACCACTCCAGTATTCCTGCCAAGAAAACTCCATGGTCATGGGGTCATGAAGAGTCGGTCATGACTGTAATGACTAGAGATGGGCACGACTCAGAAAAATTGTTCGTTTTTGTTTTCGTTTTAGGCTAGGGGTCCGTTTCGGCTCGTTTCCGTTTTCGTGAGCTAATTCCAAAATTTTTCGTTTTCGTTTCATTACGTAACGAAAACGAAAAAACGAAAACGAAAACGAAATTTTTTTCGTTTCTTCCCATTTAGCTCCATTATGTGTTTTCCCAGTAAACGAAAATTGGCTCGAAATTAGTCGTTTCGTTTCCGTTTCTGTTCCAGTTCTGAGCCGTTTTTCGTTTCGTTACGTAACGGAAACGAAAAATGAAAACGAAAATGAAAATACCGCTAAGTCGTGCCCCTCTCTAGTAACGACACAACACACACACAAACCACCCAGACAGTGCTCTAACACTATGCTGAGATGGTATATCAGTCGAAACAACAACAATACAGTGACAAGGCAAGATGCCACACCGATGGAATTCTCTTGCTTTGCACTGCAGCTTGAAAAGGAAGATAGTAAGTGGCTTCTACAGCCACCCTGGCCTTTCACAGAGACTTTCAGGCACTGTCCTCCCTCCACAGGCATTGGCTCAGCAACTTTCTCACAAAGGGAGAGATAAGAGATGGATATTTTCATTTCTCTTCCCTTCACTTTTCACAGCACTGCACCATTTGTATTTCACTTTTTTGTTTTAGGACCACAGACATTGGATTTCGTATTGAGGATCCATGGGGGTTGCTGCTCCCCCTGGTGAGTGTCCCCGGACACTTTGATTTTGTGTTGCCATTCACCCAGGAACACACACATACAGAACAGTCCTGCCTGTAGTTTCACATTTGTCTGAAAATGCTGGACCCCCTATACATGGTACGTGCAGTACATGGAAAGGGGCCTGCACAGATCAGCTGGCAGGTGGGGCTTGGGGAGGGGAAATTTTTGAAAAAAAGCCCTGGGCATTTAAAAAAAATTTTTTTTAAAAAAAACTCCGGGCTTGTACCTGCCAGCTGATCGGCGCTAAGGGAAAAAACTTTCCCCGACCCTAGTGGTGATCAGCTGGCAGGCAGGGCTTGGGGGGAGGGAAAAAACTTTTCCCCCTTCCCCAAGCCCTGCAGGCCAGCTTGGTGCTGAGGTGGGGGGGAACCTTTTTCCCCACCCCAGCACCGATCAGATGGCAGGAGGGGCTTGGGGGAGGAGAAAAGTTGTTTTTGTACAAGCCCGGAGTTTTTTTTTAAAAACTTTTTCCCTCCCCAAACCCGCATGCAGCTTACAGATGGAACTAAATGGTTTGTTTCAACAAAAAAGCACCATTTCGTTTCATCTGTAATGAAATGCTGCTTTCTCGTGTCATTTCTTTTCATTTCATTTTGTTACATAACAACACGACGAAACAGCATTTCATTATTTATTTTGTGTCCATCCGTAGTACTTAGTTCCATCCCTCCCTTCCCCGCTCTGAAGCGTTCTCTTTCTTCCCCATCACTTTCCTCACTTCATGCTTCCCCCTTGCTCCTCATGCCCTGCTGCCAGTCTCTCCCTTCCCTCCTTTCTTCTCTCCATGACCTTTGCCACCCTGCCCTCTGTAAAGCAGGGACAGCCATGTAAGGGTATCATGAGCTGTAAAAAAGAGGGCAGGCTTGGCAACTGTTGGTGAGGTGAAGGGTGGAGGGGCAGGAAAAAAGGGAGGGCACGGGCGGCATCCCCACCTCCCTCCTCAGGCCGCGGGAGGGCTGAGGTTGTCCCTATATTGCGGAGGTGGGCAGTGGTGGTCTTTTATGATCTGATTGCTCCACTCTTCCCATCTTTCGATAGCTGTATGTTAAAGAACACGGCTCACAGATTTATTCCTTTAAGTCCCCCTCAGAGAATTCCTCCCATGTCTTAAATTTATAATGTACATCTTCTGATCTTCCTGCTAGCAAATAATTAAAAAGTGGCTCATTACCAAGGCGTCCAGATATCTAATGACAGATGAAAGCACTTTTATGGCAGGTACTAGAAATACAAACAGGAATATCAGTGGCGTACCTAGAGTTTGGAGCGCCCAGGGACAAAGTCCGTTTTTGTGTCCTCTCCTCCCTCCAACCATGTCTCACCCACACAGCAAGGGGTGCCAGATCCTGGTTTCTCAGTGAGGAGCAGCTGATTTTGGGGGGTGGGGTGGGGGGGTTTCAACATGGTGGCAACTTCTTAGTTAAATAACAGAGAGGCAGCGAACAAATTCCTACCTGATTTCTCTACTTCAGGGGCCTGTCCATATAATCTGACCTTCAGCACGGTGCCCCCTCACTTCTCGCCTGAGACACAGCCCAGCCCCAGGGGGCACCAGGGTCCACAGCCGAACCTGCTTCCTTTCCATGTTACTCTGGTCATAGAGGCTTCTGGTCCTGGAGAAGCCCTCTCAGGTGGAACCAGCCCTTTAGGGGCTTTGTGTGGGGCTAGAATCAGAGTCCTGGCAGAGAGGGAGGGAGGGAGGGAGGCCAGGGCATGGAGCAAGGGCCCACACAGACTGTGACTGTGCGCCGGATGCCTGCTCCCCTCTGGGCCCTTCGCCGCCTATCTCTTGCCCAGGAAGCCCTGCCAAGTTCAGCTGGGCAAGTGGGTGCAGGAGCCCCATCTCAGAAGTTGCCAGGACTTAGCTCTTCTCCATTGCACTGAGTCCCACAGCTGACTGAGCGGTCGCCAGCTCCTGGTGCGCCTTTGCCTCCTCCCCACCCGTTTCCACTTGGGAGAGGGGGAAGCGTTGCCAGTTGCCTATGTTGGCTTGCTTGCTTGGTTTTGATTCCCCCTCTTTAGAACATCTTTGGAAATTAGGCAGCCAATCCAAGGGACCGGTTTTTAACCCCTCCTGTCTCGCGCTTCCTAACAGCACAGCCTAACAGCACAGCTCAGAATTTGGTTCCTTCCAAGGATCAGTGGCGGCACCAGATACTTGCTGCTAAGGACACAGGAGGCCTGGGTTCTTATGGTGCCCTTAGATCTCTGCACCCTGGGGCAGGAGTCCTTGTCCAGCCCCCCCCCCACCGATATGTGTCTGATCCCTTTTGATTTTTAGAAGAGCATCATAAATTGAGTTGCTACCAAAACTGTGGTAGGCATACTGCAATTTTACTTTTGGACCAGAAGACCCATTTGAAACACCAGTGTAGTAAAAATATATATTTTTTAAAAAGCAATCCAAGTCTGTTTAGTACAACTGTTGCTTCCAACAACTGTTGTTTTGGTGCCACTTAGTAACCTGGTGGTAATAAATTCTCTCCTTCCTGGACTGGATACATAAATGGGATTCGCTAACTGGAAAACATGTAATGGAGATGTTTCCAGCCAGGAAGGGCCTCATGGCGTAGTGGTCAAACGTCAGTTCTGCAGTCAAGAACTCAGTTCATAATCCGAGTGTGATCCCAACCGGGTCAGGTAGCTGGCTCAAAGTGGACTCAACTTTCCATCATTCCGAGGCAGGTATATTGGGATCCCAGTTCACTAGTGGGGTTGGGGGAGGGGGCAAGGTATAATTATATTTTATAGTACCCAGGGAGTGCTTCAAGTGCTGTGGGGTGGTACATAAGCAGCACACTTTATCTAATGATGATTCCAGTTGATCAGGGACCTTATAATATTTATTGACTACATATTTATTAGCTTGTTTATTTTATATATTTATTTATTGGATTTGTATACCGTGCCATCTAGCCCAAAGGCTACCCTGGGCAATTTAAAGTAAACCACACCATTTGTTTGTTATATTTTTATACTGCCCATCTGGCAGCAATGGCCACTCTGGGTGGGCAGTGTGCCTTGACCCTTCAATCTAGAGTTGAGTTTGTGAGTTCACCAGTTGATTCCTGCCTTGCCCTCTGCCCTTTTGGAGATGCTCCAGTCTAAACCTTGTCCGTGGAGGTAGGGCAGGGCAAGAGCCATTTGCAAAGCTAGCGACTCAAAGGAAAGCCTTGATCTCCCCAGTGAGCAAGTGAGTGAATGCCCTTAGAAGGGAAATGGACCCCATCCTTTTTTTATCCCTTTTTTAATCCAACAGCAAAACAGGAAGCCTGCTCTCCCATCACACTACCCGGAATTTCACCTCACCTTGCACCCTTAGGCCTCTCTTCTCCTGTCCATCAGGGTAGTAAACTGGGTGATTCAAGAAAAGAAAAAAGAAAAAGAGTGTGCATTTTTTGAAAAACCTTTGCGTCCCACCTCTACACTTTCAGTCCTTTCTCTCTCACCAGCTACTTTCCCTTCTCTTTGCCAGATCTGAAATTAGTGGTACTGTGGGTGCCTCCTGTGGCAGTTATGGATATGCAGGCACATGCAGGGTGATGGATGAAGGAAGAAACATGTGATTGGCACAAAACATTTTTTTGCTTCATTTTTCGTTTTTCATTTTGTTTCCTAACGATCAGCGCTGATCGGCGCTTGGGGCAGCAAAAAACAGAAAACGGAAAAGTGCCGAACGTCAAGGCCCCAAATCCCAGCTGGTCACTGCTATTAAACAATAAAGGTGCTGGGAGGGCTCTGTGTGCTAGCTGGTAGTGCTAGTTTAAAAAAGAAAAGTGCTGACTGGCTGGCAGGGCCCCAACAGTTGTAAAATAATGAAAAATGAAGAAGAAAAAACATGAAAACAAAACATTTTTTTTAAAAAAAAATTCATTTCATATGAAATGAAATGAAACAAAAAACGAAAACAAATGAAAAATGAAATGAAACACCATGTTGGTCAGTTTCGTGCCCAACTTTGGTTTCTAGAGTAGATTCTTATAATGTATTTCCCTGACTCTACAGCTAGGAAAGGCAAGGAAGGTGTATTACTGAGGTAATATTGTAATCATCATCATCATCATCATCATCATCATCATCATCATCATCATTTTTATGCCACCTTCCTCCCTGAAGGGACCCAAGGCAGCTTACAACAATAAATTCAACATAAACAATATTAAAATATCAAGGAAAATATTTAAAAACAATAATAAATACACTATAAAAAACAATACTAAAAACAGCAGTAACAGCAGAAAGGCCCCGAGCTGATAAAACTGAGTATTAAGATGTTAAACATAAACAATTTATAAAACAGTGGAGGCTCAGAAGGCTTGCCTAAGTAAAAAAGTCTTGAGGTCTTGCTTAGATGTTTCCAGGCATTCGTAGAAGACCCTTGTCTTAGGGTTCCTTGTTTAGCCCCAACTTGTATACGTTTGAGCAAAGGGCACATAGCTAGACAATAATGATTACATACTTAGTCAAATCTGACTGCATGTCAGCACTGGAGAAAATGTAGTCCACCAGGAGAAAGCAGAAGTGAGCAAATTAACCAAACATTAATCCATGGGCTTTGAAAGACATGCAGAACAGGAAGTCAGTTCTTCAAGATTGTTGAGAACGTTTCCTAAAAATGATGCTTTGTTTCTCTCTCTCTCTCTCTCTCTGAGGAAGTGCTGTTGATGTAGCAAGTAAGGTGAAAGATCAGTAAAAATAATGTATGGATCACTACACTTTTATCCATTGTTTCCTGCTCTGTTGGCAGTGATGTGCCCATTGCTGACAAACCCTTTCTTTTGTCAAATATCTGCTCAGAGTGGGATGGAACATTTAAAAGCACAGTTAATTTAATTTATCAACACCAGTTTATACCACTGTGGCCTTCTTGCAGTTGACGGAAGCACAATGAATTGTTCAGTGGGAATCTTTATGCCTTGCTCTTTTGTCCTTGGCCCCCACTTTGCTGGTTTTGCAAGGAATGTTTATACCAGAAAGGTGCTAGCTCCCCTCACGAAGGTGATCTTTAAACAAGTTCTGTTGTGGGATTGATACACTGGTCAAAGATACTATGATAAGGTGGGCAGAAAATTTTGGTTATTCTATCCATCTAAACAAATGGGACTCTTTGTGGAATACAGTTAAACTTTTCAAACCTATAGCTTTTAAGGAAAATTGTTACAAGATGTTTTATAGATGGCATTCCCCCCCCCAACCATCTATCTAAGATGTATAATTGCGCACCCAAATGTTGGAAATGTAAACATGACAGTGGTACCTTTTATCATATGTGGTGGACATGTAAAGAGGCAAAGGCATATTGGATAGTGGTAAAATTATTTTTAGAAAAATATTTGAAGATTAAGTTAGAGCTTAGACCAGAATTTTTTCTATTAAATATAGTAGATGTTAATATCTCATATGACCAGAAATATGTACTTCATCATGTAATAGTTGCTGCAAGGATACTGTATGCGAAATTTTGGAAACAACCAGAAGTGCCAACAGAGAGAAACTTCCACAAAAAGATAAGAGAATGCATTGAAATCGACAGACTTTCTGGTTTTCTAAAGGGAGACTACGATGAGATTTCCCGGAAAAGATGGCAAGAAGTAACAAACTTATTAGTAATGTAATATTATTTGGTGATTTGTGAACATGTTAAACCGTTATTTTTGGCTTGATACACTAAATGTAATTTTTATAGTGTATTTCCTCCCCCTCCCCCACACCCTCCCTCCTCTGCCCCCCCAAAAAAACCCAATAAAATTACTCAAATAAAAAAAAATAAACAAGTTCTGTTGTGGGAATTTGCCATCTCTGTGGTTCAATGGCTAATGACAAATGTCTGCACTGCATTTTGTAGGAAAACAGGCTGCAGGAGGAGGCAGAAGAGAAAGTTCCAGATGTGGCCTAAGTTATAGTGGATTCAGATTAGCCACATAACACACTGAACAACCTCTGCCTGCTACTTTTTCTTACCTACACCTACACATTTTGGTGGTGGTGGTGGTGGGGAGCAGATCAGGGATCGCCGGAGAGAATCTTCTCAATGTCTTGAAAGAGAGTAAGGTAAAATAATAGAAAAGTGACGGATAATTATATTCAGGAATGCCTGCACTCCACAATTAAGCTCTCTGTCCAGGGAATCTATATTAGGAACTAGGAGAAGGTGTGTGTGTGTGTGTGTGTGTGTGTGTGTGTGTGTTGCGTCCTGGAGTGGTTTGCCAGTTCCTACTCCAGGCGCCTACAGCACCTGGTATTCCCTGGTGGTCTCCCATCCAAGTACTAACCAGGCCCAACCCTGCTTAGCTTCCGAAAGCAGTCGAGATCGGATTTGCTTAGGGCATCTAGGCAGCTATTTGCTCAATATTTTTTTCTCTAGTTCCTGTATGTCTATACCATGTGTGCCTGTGTGTGTGTGTGTGTGTGTGTGTGTGTGTGTGTGTGTGTGTGTGTGTGTGTGTGTGTGCGCGTGCGTGTGCGTGTGCGTGTGCGTGTGTGTGTGGTGTGGTGTCGTTACAGTCTCCTTTATAAATAATGGGAGGCGATCCAGGAGGCAGAACAGGTTGGGCAATCTTTCCCATTCTGCTGGTTTGCACGATTTAATTCGATTTTGCAAATGGTGGGAGGGGCAAGGCAATCTTCAGGGTGATCATTTCCACTCTTAGTCACTTAGAATCAATTTCAGCTGCTGCCTGGGATGTTGCCTTTTAGCAGCCTTTAGGGCTGTAGATGGTCAACCACATTCTTACCATCGGTCACAGTGTCCAGACATGTGTTTGACAAAGACAATAGGAACCCCCTGTCCATGGGGGCCAGTATGTGCTGATTCATTTATCTACTATATGAAAAATAGTAAGTACAGATGGGCATGAAACAATTTTTTCATTCCATTTTCCGTTTTTCACTTGGTTATGTAACAAAACAAAAATGAACTTTTTTTTTAAATGAAATGAAAAATTTTGGTTTGTTCTGTTTCACTTTTCGTTCTGTCTTTGATCCACTGATGCATGCCTCGGTGGCTAAAGACATTTAAATGACCTGCGCTCCCCCCCCAATCGGGGACACTGGGGGAGAAGCGGTGGGTTGTTCACGTGTCTTTAGCTACTGAGGCAAGCGCTTGCCTCGGTGGCTAAAGACATTTAAATGGCCTGTACTTCCCCCCAATCAGGCACGCTCACCCACCTCTCTGCGGCCATGGTGGAAGCGGTGGTGGCGGCAGGGTAGCAAGGCCTCCCAGAGGGCTGCTCACCCTTCTGTCTTTGGCCAGGAAGCCAATCAACCCACCGCTCCCCCACCCCAATCGAGCTTGCTGGGGGAGAACTGTCAGGTCGTTTAAATGTCTTCAGCTACTGAGGCAAATTCTTGGCATGAAGACTTTTTTGAAAACCCGCCACTTCTCCTCCAATGTGCCCAACGAGCCTCGTGGCGCAGTGGTTAAATGCCTGTACTGCAGGTAAAACTGTGCTCACGACCAGGGGTTCAATCCCAGGTAGCAGGCTCAAGGTTCACTCACCTTCCATCCTTCTGAGGTCGGTAAAATGAGTACCCATCTAGCTGGCAGGGGGATGTGTAGCCTGCATACTGTAATTAAAAACTGTAAACTGCCCAGAGACTACTTGAAGTGGTATGGGGCGATATATAAGCAGAACACTTTGCTTTGCTTTGCTTTGTTTGTCTTCCTGGCTGAAGACAGGAGGGTGAGTGGGCCCTGTTGTGTATTGATCTGTATGCCTATTATCTGTAATTGCTTATGTTGAAGTAACTGCCTTCCTGTTCCAAAGGGAACAGTCCCATTGGTTGATTCAAGTTGCTGCATTTGGATCCTCAATACTATTGGTTCCCGTCAAAAGGCAGCTTTGTGATTGCTTGTAATTGTTCCCTCCAAAATGTATCTTTTCCTAGCCAGTCCTGGTTCCTATAAATGTAGCTCCCTCTCCCCAGTCCCCAGTCTTGTTCTCTCCCTGAATAAAGAGCTGTTACACTAGAGCTGTCTCCAGCCTGCTATGTCAACGAGCTGAAATCACTTGCTGAAATCACTAAACCCCACGTCACCACACTGGCGACGAAGGTGGAATCAGGAATGCTGAGAAGCAGAGGATCATCATGCTGACTCAGAGTCCGGATCGTAGTGGAGAACAAGACTCACCAGCCGGTTTAGAAGACGACCCTGCCGCCTGGAGAATGGGAAGTCCACGGGTATTGAAGCCCTTCCAGCCATCAGAGCCCCACACTTGGGAGGACTATGTTGAACGCTTCGAGTTCTTCATGGTGGCTCAAGGAATCACTGATGCCAGCAAAAGAAGGGCCACGTTCCTGAGTTGCTGTGGGCGTGAGACCTTCAAGTTGGCCAAGGCACTGCTCGCCCCAGCAAAGCTGAGTGACACATCACTCACAGACATTTTCGCCCAGCTGACAAGCCATTTGGCACCTACCAAAACCAAGATGGCCTGGCGTATGGAGTTTCAGAAAAGGCAGCAGCAAGCCGGAGAATCTGTGGCTGCATTCCTGGCAGGACTCCAGGAGCTTGCTCAGCACTGTGGTTTCCCAAATCTTGAAGACTCTCTCTTGGATCAATTTGTTAGGCGCATTGTGGCAAAGGAAGATATCACCCTTGCCTCTGCCTTGAAAGAGGCCACCGCCACAGAGAATTATGAGCAGGAAGAGCTCAATGCCAGCTGCACGGCCACGAAGCTGCAGGTAGAGGCTGCCCATGCCATGGATGAACCAGAGGCTAGTCCAAGCCAGAGCCCAGTCCGTGGTGTCCAGTTGGTGTGTCAGGCTGATGCATGGCCCAAAGATCGCCGAGGTGCTTGCCCAGGCTGTGGCGGTAACCATGAGCGGAAAAGCTGCCGTTTTCGTGATGCTACGTGCAGGGCATGCGGAAAGTCAGGACACATCGCCAGGGCCTGTAGGGCAGTGGCAGCTGGAGCAATGGGGTCACCTAGATCAACACATCGCAGATCATCCACCACGACTCATCTCCTGGATGACTGCAATTATCTCACAGAGATCAACAGAGAGACCGTGCAGTTCCCGGCGCAAGGCAAAACATCCATCAGAGTGAAGATTGAAGGTCAACCATGCGACATGAAGGTGGATTCCGGATCTGGATTCACCATTGTCTCAGACCAGACTGCAAGGGGGCTCTTCCCTGGGGGTAGGTTCCCCTCTCTGGAACCATTCCCAGCAACCTTGCAATCATACACTGCTGGCCGCATCCACATTCTAGGAATGTGTGCGGTGAGGGTACAGTTCCGGGAGAAACAGGCCATGCTTAAATTGGTGATTGCAAAGGGGAGTCGCCCCAGTCTCCTGAATTTGCCGAACTCTTCAGTGGAAAACTGGGTTGTTATAAAGGGCCTCCAATTGACTTTGAGCTGGACCCCAGGGTGGCCCCAATCCGACTCAAGCCAAGGCGAGTGCCATTTGCGCTGCAACCCAAGATTGAGGCAGAACTGGACAAATTGGTCAAACAGGGAGTTCTTTCACCTGTGGACTCTTCTAAGTGGGAGACTCCTATCATCACACCCCTTAAGTCAAATGGGGAAGTGAGAATTTGTGCAGATTATAAATGTACTATCAACAAGGCACTCAGGGGAAATTCATACCCCATTCCAGTCATCTCACAGCTGTTGGCAAAATTAGCTGGGGGGAAAATTTTCGCCAAACTTGACCTGGCACAAGCTTACCAGCAGCTGCCAGTGACTCTGCAATCTGCGGAAGCACAGACTATCGTAACACACAAAGGGGCTTTCAGAGTAAACAGATTACAGTTTAGAGTTTGTGTGGCCCCAGGGATTTTTCAAGGACTAATGGAGCACCTGTTAAGGGGTCTTCCAGGGGTCTTGCCATTTTTGATGATGTTCTGATTGCTGGGAAAGACCCCCAGGAACTAGTGGGGTGTATCCGTGCTGTGTTACTCAAATTTAAAGAGGTGGGGCTGCAGCTAAAAAAGGAAAAATGCAGTTTGGGGGTGCCATCTGTGGATTTCCTGGGGTTTAAAATTGATGCAACGGGCATCCACCCCACTGACTCTAAGATTAAAGCCATTACTGAGGCACCACGTCCACGGAACAAGACGGAGTTACAGTCATTCCTGGGACTTATTAACTTTTATCATTCATTCCTACCTCAGAAAGCTTCAATAGCGGAACGTTGCATAAACTATTGAAGAAAAAGAGTGTGTGGTGTTGGGCTTAGGCACAGCAGAAGGCTTTTGACACCTTGCTGGGCATGCTGACTTGCTCATTATGACGAGTCGAAACATCTTGTCCTGGCATGTGATGCCTCTCAGTATGGTCTGGGAGCTGTGCTGAGCCATAGGGAAGTGGATGGGTCAGAAAAGCCCATCTCGTTCTATTCTCGTACGTTGTCGCCAACGGAGCGCAACTACGCACAAATTGACAAGGAAACCCTGGCAATAGTGGCAGGGATTAAAAAGTTTCATGACTATTTATACGGTCGCCACTTCTTCCTTGAAACTGACCAAAAGCCTCTGTTAGGATTGTTCAACCCGAACAAACAGATGCCGCAGATTCTCTCCCCAAGAATGTTGCGATGGTCTATATTCCTGAATGGGTTCCAGTACACCCTGACCCATGTTCCAGGGAAAAGGTTGCACCACGCTGATGCACTAAGTTGCTTGCCCCTTCCTGGTGTGAGCGATGCGGATCCTGCCCCAGTGGAATGAGTGATGATGCTGGAAACACGTCCGGGGGCCCCTGTAACTGCCACTGAAATAGCTGAGAGAACGAGGAAAGATACCGCTCTCTCCCATGTGCTCACTTGGGTGAGGAGGGGATGGCCAGGTGGCCCGCATGAGGAAAAATTTAGACCATACGCAACAAGGCAACATGAGCTATCCCTGCATAATGGCTGTCTCCTGTGGGGAGACAGGGTGATCATCCCAGCACCACTGAGAAACAGGGTTCTGGATACACTGCACATGGGGCATCCGGGAATGGTCAGGATGAAGTTGCTGGCCCGGTGCTATGTATGGTGGCCTGGGATGGACCAACATGTTGAACAATGGGTACGGGCGTGCAAGGCATGTCAGGAAGTGTGCCCAGAAGTGGCCAGAGCACCAGTCCACTGGTGGGAGCACACCCGGACTCCCTGGAGCCGGCTGAACTTAGATTTTGCTGGGCCATTCCAAGGAAAGGTTTTTTTGGTTATTGTTGATGCGTATTCTAAATGGTTAGAGGTGGCTATGGTTCCCAGCATGTCGTCAGCTGCATTCATCAAAGTGTTGAGGCAGCTGTTCGCAACCCACAGGTTGCCTGAGACCATTGTGTCAGACAATGGAGCAGGCTTTGTATCCCAAGAATTCAGGGCATTCCTGGCTGATAATTTCATAAGAGGGGTCACCTCAGCTCCCTTTCATCCCTCATCCAATGGGCAGGCTGAGCGCATGGTGCAGACAGCCAAAGGATTTCTTGCAGACTTAATGGAGGGTGACTGGTCAACGCGCATTGCCCGAATGTTGTTCTTGCAGCATGCGACGCTGTGTACTACTACGGGCAAGTCGCCAGCAGAGCTGCTCCTAGGTAGAAGGCTGGTAACGGTGCTGGACTATGTCCACCCAGACAAAATGCCAAACCGCAATGCTAGAGCACCTCCACAGGCAGAGAGTGACTCTACAAGGTATTTTGCTCCTGAAGATTTGGTCTGGGTGAGGAATTATGCCAGAGGTCCTCTGTGGGTGCCAGGGGTGATCACCAGAGCGTCTGGGCCAGTCTCTTATTACGTGACCATTGAAGATGGCAGGGTCTGGTGTAGGCACATGGACCAACTGAGGCGCAGAGTGCCCAGTAGAGTTGGTACAGGTGTGGGAGAATTGCAGCCTGAGAGTGACACTACCCCCATTAATGAGTCACAGCTGCAAGACCAGAGTGGAAATGCCCCAGGAATGCAGGTACCAGTGGCGTCAGCAAATGAATCTGTTCCTGCAAGTCCTCATGGTCCCAAGGAACAAATCAGGGACACTGAGTTGTCTAAAAACCCCTCCGTGTCAGACAAAGCTATTACAGTAGACTCTCCACCACAGACACTGCCTGCTCAAGCCCCTGCAACACCCGTAGTCAGGAGATCAATTAGAAGTCGCAGGGCCCCACAATATCTAAAGGATTACGTGTGCTGTGCCCACCAGGGGGGAGGGGTGTTGTGTACCGATCTGTATGCCTATTATCTGTAATTGCTTATGTTGAAGTAACTGCCTTCCTGTTCCAAAGGGAACAGTCCTATTGGTTGATTCAAGTTGCTGCATTTGGATCCTCAATCCTATTGGTTCCCACCAAAAGGCAGCTTTATGATTGGTTGTAATTGTTCCCTCCAAAATGTATCTTTTCCTAGCTAGTCCTGGTTCCTATAAATGTAGCTCCCTCTCCCCAGTCCCCAGTCTTGTTCTCTCCCTGAATAAAGAGCTGTTATACTAGAGTTGTCTGCAGCCTGCTATGTCAAAGAGCTGAAATCACTTGCTGAAATCACTAAACCCCACGTCACAACAGGCCCTGTGGGAGGCCTCGCTGCTCTGCCACTGTGGCCGCAGAGAGGAGGGTGAGCGGGCCCAGCGAAGGCCTTGCCACCCGACTGCCGCCGCCGTGGCCATGGCTGAAGACAGGAGGGCGAATGGGCCCTGTGAAGACCTTGCTGTCCCACTGCTGCCACCGCAGAGAGGAGGGCGAGTAGGCCCTGTGGGAGGCCGTGCCACCCCGCCACCGCTGTTGACACTGCCGGATAGAAGAGGGTGATATTGGGCCCGGCAGGCTGGCCTGGGCCCTCCGCCGCCACCATCGGAGCTGCCACCACCGCCGCCTGACCCCAAAAGGTAACGAAGCATTTCATTACCTTTTCGTCTCATTCGATTTTTTTAAAAAAAAATGTACAAAACAAAACGAAATGAAATGCTGGAGGGGAATGAAACGGAATGATACAAAACACAGTTTTCCCATTTCATGCTCATTTCTAATAGTAAATAAAAAACCTCAGAAATACCTATTTGTATATATTTCCATGGTGCATTTATCCGACCTGGCCACTAGAGGGAGCCAGAGACCATGCAACAGATAGTGTTTGATAACTTCTATTTTTTTTTCTGGCACCTGCAGAGGAAGTTGGAAACTATCTCCTATAAATACCATAGTCCTACTGTACCACAAACTTCTCCCACATGATGTTTTCTAGATGTATCAGACTTAATCCCTGACATCTTCAGCAATGTGTACAGATGGAGCAGTTGGACCAAGAATGGTAGATAATTATGATGATGATTAGAAATGGGCACGACTCAGAAAATTTTTTCGTTTTCGTTTTCGTTTTCGTCTAGGGGTCCGTTTCGTTTCGTTTCCGTTTTTTGAGCTAATTTTCTTTTTTTTTTTTTTATATTTTATTTTTTTTTGTTTTTTTTTTAATTTTTTATTAGTTTAAAAAAACATATACAAATTACATAAAAGAAAAACAAACATCGACAACAGTGCACCCCTTCACCAACAGGATCACTCTTCATATTTACATTCATCATCCTCCCCTCCAGAATAGAATCAATTGTTGCGCGGAAACCTTACCCTTATTCCGTACAAATACGTATTCAATGAATCTACCCCATATATCATAGAAAATATCTCTTTTTAACTCTCCTTTTTTAACCTTGAGAGAGCAAGTCAATTTATCATTTAAAGCTATATTCCATACTTCCTTATACCATTCTTCTAAACATAGTTCATATTTAGATTTCCAATTTCTAGCAATTATTAATCTAGCTGCTGTCAACAAATTTGTAATCAACTCTTTAGTTTTAACATCATAGTTATGGTCCACAAATATTGATAACAACGCAATTTCAGATTTAGGCTCTATAGTCATTTCTAATATATCACTTAATTCTTTAAAGATACATTTCCAAAATTTCTGTATCTTTTTACATTCCCACCACAAATGATAAAAGGTACCAATCTCATTATCACATTTCCAACAAAGCTTAGAAAAATTTACATTCAGTTTGTTCAATTTCACTGGTGTCATATACCATCTTAAACTTATTTTAAAGAAATTTTCCTTTATTCTAACAGACAAAGATCTGAGTATTCTCATTCTCCACATTTTAGCCCAGTCTTCTTCTCTTATTTCTTTTTTAATATCTTGTTCCCACATTAATTTCGATCCAAGTCCTCCCCTATTATCATCTAAATCCGAAATAATTTTATATAGTTTGCTAACAATACCCTTAACTATCATTTCACTCTGAGTATCCTCATACAACAGTAAATGCTGTTCATATTTTGTATACTCTCTACATTTATTATTTTTCTTTAACCACGTATCAGTCCATTTCTTTAATTGTATAAAATTGAACCATGATATATCCCTAACTTGGAGAACTTCATTCATTTGTTCTTTCCCTCTCATCTTGTCTATCCAGTCTTTCAATCTAATCACTTGTTTATCCCTAAATACTTTTTTAAAAACTTTCAAATTTGAAGGGAAATTCTCCATTTCAGTTACAGATCTCAATGGTGAGTCTAAGGGACATAATTTTTTCTTATGCAAATACCATGCATTTAACATAGATCGAAGAAAGGGGTTGTTAATCTCATTTAACTTTGATTTCTTAGTAGTGCCAAATAGGTATTTTTCAATATCCTCCTTTATTTCCGATGATTCCATTTCCCACCATATTAATCTTTCTGGACTAAACACAATATCCCCAATAAACCTTATTTGATTTGCTAAATAATAGTTTTTAACATTCGGTAGACCTATACCACCTTTATTCTGGGCCATATACCAATATTTTTTGTTTATTCTAGCTTTTTTACCACTGTTACAATAGTTGTTAATTAAATCTTGCCAAAATTTAAGGTCATCCTTACTTAGCTGTATTGGAAGCATCATAAAAAGAAAATTTAACTTTGGTAGAATTTTCATTTTCATCAATGCAATCTTCCCAAACCAAGAAAGTTTTAAACTTGAATATTCTAACATTTTATTCTTAATTTCTTTCTTCAGTTTACTATAATTAAATTCCTTTAGTTTCTGTGTATCCTTTGCTAATTCTATACCTAAATACTTAATTGAATTACTTATCTTACATCCGTAGTTGTGGGTAAACATTTCTTGTTCTTCCTTGTTATGATTAAACAGCATCACCTGAGATTTCTGCCAGTTAACCCTCAATCCAGATATTGACCCAAATTTCTCCAGATGATATTTAAGTCTCTCCATACTCTCTAGTGGGTTTTTAATTGTCAATAAGGAATCATCTGCAAATAAATTAATCTTTACTTTATTATCAATACCTAGTCCGCTAATTGACTCATCATTTCTTATTTTATCCGCTAACATTTCAATCATTAAGCAAAATAAAACTGGGGAGAGGGGGCAACCTTGTCTAGTGCCTCGGCCTAGAGATATCCTATCTGAAATCCCATCATTAATTATTATCTCAGATGTATTTTTAGAATATAATTGATCTATCACACCTCTAAATTTCGCTCCAAACCCCCAGTTTTCAAACACTATTTTTAATGTTGGCCATTCCACACAATCGAAAGCCTTAAATATATCCAATGATATAATGCCAGCCTTCCGTTTGTTCATTTCTATATCGTATATAATATTCAGCACTCTTCTAGTTAAATTAGACATTTGTCTTCCCTTTAAAAACCCATTTTGATCTTCCTTAATATATTTTGTAATGAACCCATTCATTCTGTTCGCTAATATTGCAGTAAAAATCTTAGCATCTTGATTTATTAATGAAATAGGTCTATATGAACTAGGGTCCATCACGTCCTTATTAGGTTTTGGAATAAGAATTGTTAATGAATGTTTCCAAGATAATGGTATTTTATCTCCTTGTAAAATTCTATTAAAAAGTAATTTTAATCTTGGGACTAAAACTGATTTAAACAATTTATAAAAATCTGAATCCAATCCATCACAACCCGGGGTTTTACCATTTTTTAGCTTGTCAATAATTGCTCCGATCTCTTCCTCTTGAATTGGTTTTTCTAATTCTCTCATGTCTGTCTCTAATATCTTATCTTTAACAATTTCTTTAACATACTTTTCTATATCTGCTTTTGAGGCATTACCTCCCTTATATAAATCTTCATAAAATTCTTGAAATATTTGCAATTTATCTTTCATCAAGCCACACTTCTTTCCTAATTTATCTCTAATCACACCTATTGCATTTTTTGCTCTTCTAGCTTGACATAGCCGTGCCAAAAATCTAGAATTCTTATTACTAAATTCAAAATAATTTCTCTTCATATACATTAAATCCCTCTGAACTTTGTCTAATTCTATGCTATCTAGTTCTTTTCTTTTAGCTTGAAGTTCTAAAAACGTTCTATTATCTCTATTTACAAGATACTTATGCTCCAAGTTTTTAATTACGTCTTCTAACTTCTTAATATTCTCCTCTTTTGATCTTTTGAATTTAGACATTTCCTTTGTAATTAATCCCCTCATAACTGACTTCATAGTGTCCCATATCAATCCCATTTCGCTTCCAGCTGCTTCATTTATAGACCATGTTTCTAGCCATTCATTTTTTACCCTTTCTATTACATCTACATTTTGAAAAATACTGGGATTCATTCTCCATCTTCTTGCCTCTTTATAATCTTTTTTAACTTTCATTATCATTTCCATTAGAGCATGGTCCGTTACTTTTATAGTATTAATTTCTGTTTCAATTATTTTAGAAAACAAATTATGGGATACAAATATAAAGTCTATTCTAGAATAACTTTTATGTACCGAAGAATAATATGTATATCTTCTCTCATCTCCCTTTAATTCTCTCCAAATATCCTTTAAACCTGCAGTTTTCATTACTTTATTCAAAGTAGTAGTTCTATTATTCATATCATCCTTTTTAATGTCAGATTTATCCTTTACTTTGTCCAGTACCATATTAAAGTCTCCTGCCATAATAACATAGCCTTTTTTCACCTTGTCCAGTTCTTTTAGAAGAGATTCATAAAAAACTCCTTGCTGTACATTAGGTGCGTACACATTCACTAGAGTATAGTCTTCTTTTCCCAATAAACCCTGGATTATTAAAAATCTACCATTGTCATCCTTTATTACTTCTTGTACTACAAATTCACAATATTTAGAAATTAAAATTGCAACTCCTTTAGATTTTGAAGTCCCATATCCTTTCTCATAAATGTTGATATTCTGTAGCTTGAGTTCGTTGATCCCATCTCTTGATTGGTGAGTCTCTTGTAGAAAAATAATGTCCGCTTTACTCCTCTTCAGTAGAGCTTCTATTCTTCTTCTCTTTATAACAGATCCTAGGCCTTTCACATTTAAAGTAACTACTTTTATGTTGGTCCCCATGCCCCCTTTAAATCACATGTTTTTTTTGATCCTGTTGTGATACATATAACAGAAAAACTCACTAAAAAACACAATGATAAAACAATAATATGAAGTAACCCAAACCTATCCCCAACCATACCCCACCACCCTACAAATATCAATCTTACCACCCCCTCCTTTATCCACACTGCATGGGACTCCAGCATGACTCTAAGGGGGAGGGGGGCGCCATTCCCAGCAACTTGAATCACGGCCAGATCTCCCACATCCGTACAATCTGAAGTAATTTACCCTCTTGTTTTCCCCCTTAAACATTTATCAATTCTGCTAAGTTCTACAATATTCTACAAAATTTACTTGACTCTGCACTATTCACTTCACTCTCCCACTGCCCATTTCCCCTACTGTCCAAAGGGAGGAGGAGGGAAAGAGGGAAAAGAGAAAAAAAAAGGAGAGAGAAAGGGAGGGAGGGAGGGAGGGAAAAGGGAGGTTGGGAAGGGGGAAGGGGGGATGAGGGAGAGGGGAAAGGGAAAAGGAAAAAAACAGTGACTAAAAATACAAAGGCAAACAGAGGTAAATTGAAAAAATAAAAAATAAAATAAAATAAAAAGGAAAATGGAAAATGAAAAACTGAAATAAAAAATAAAATGGAAAAATCAAAAATCAAAAATCAAAAAAGAAAACAAAATATATAATAATAATAACCCCAACAAAAAAAAACCTCTCCCAAAAAAGGAATCCAAATGAAAAAATAGGTAATAATTATAATAAAATCTACTTCCTTCCCATATATAAAAAATTAAAAATCAAAAATTGGGAAAATAAAGAAAATGAAGACAGGAACAAAAATAGAAAAATGAATCCCCCCCCCAAAAAAAAACCCAAAAAGACAAAAGGAGAAATATGTAAAAAAAAACTTTATACAAGAATCCACTTTCTTCCCATGCGATTTCTTCATTTAACCACTCGATGTTGCTGCTCCTGGATCTTCCTGTGAGAGGCCCCATGCAGCTAGTAGGTGTTCTCCTTCTTCTGGAGAGTAAATTTTATGAAGGATCCCATCCTTCCAAATCTTGATGAATACTGGATAGCCCCAACTGTACTTCAAATTATTTTTTATAAGAACTGCAGTTACAGGGCGCATATTTTTCCTCCACTGAAATGTTGCAAAAGAAAGATCGTGATACACTTGGACAGGAGTGCCATTGTAAGAGAGAAGTTCTGGCTTAGATCTTGTCACCCTCAAAAATTCTTCTTTTTTTACATAGTTAGAAAATTTCAGTATTATGGGCCTATGTTGAACTTGGGGGCTGCCCAGAAAGTGAATTCTCTCAACATCTTCCTCTCTTACAAACTGTGACTTCATAATTATATTTATCCAGGAAATCACCTCTTCTTTAAGATTGTCTTTTTTCTTTAATGCAAAGTTCATAATTTTGATATTGGAGCGTCTGGAACTATCTTCAAGGTAGATGACTTTCCTATTTATGTCTTCCAAACGTTTCTTTTGTTTTTGTATTCCATCCTCATTTTGCTTAGCCAAGTTTTCAACCTGAGTCACTCTCTGATCAAAGTTCTTAAAATCTGCTTGTATCTTCTCCATTTTAGAATTAAGAGCTTGGAATTCCTTTTTAAATAATTTACAGTCCTCACTAATCTGTTTTATATCCTTGGGTAACCCCCCCCAACGCTTCCAAGCCTTCCGTAAGAACGGAGAGTTTTTGTTCAAAATTTTCCATAGCACAGCTAGAATTCTCGCCCCCCTCCTCCTGAAGGGCGGACGAGGCTTCAATACGTCGTAATCTCTCAAGGCTACGATCAGATGCAGATCGGACCCACTTAACTTCTTGCACAGGTTTGGTTTTTTTCCTTCTCATTAAGCAGATTTTTTAAATACAAGTCCAGGTCGTAAGACAAGAAAATCATCTGATTGACTCAGTAGCTTAAAAGTGAAAGCCGTTCGCACACGAATCAAAGCGAAAGCACTTTCTACCGGTGAACTATCAGATGTTTAACATTCCAGACTTCTCCAGTCTACAATAAATCACTTTAAAAACTACATAGGATAGTTACTCACAAGTTTTGAAAGGGAGAACAAGACTTTTAAAGCTGTTTACATTTCAGTCGTACGGAGCTCTGCTTTTTTCAGCCGCTCATCCAAGCAGCCGGAAGTGACGC
>JAHTLZ010000237.1:7393121-7418799 GCA_023846285.1 Phrynocephalus versicolor | reverse complement strand
CCTTCCTTCCTTCCTTCCTTCCTTCCTTCCTTCCTTCCTTCCTTCCTAAAATATAAGCCCCTCCTTGCAAGGAGGATTCAGAGAGGTGGGACTCAGAGTTTGTGGGAATCTTGTCCCATCTTGTGCCTTGTCAAAAGCATTTTTGTGTTTTGTGTAGTTGTGCCCCTTCCCTGTTGATTTCTATAGTCCATCTTCACATTTGGGAAAAGGAGATTGTTGTTGAAGTCACTGGGTGTTATTTACTGAAGAAAATACAAGTTTTTCCGGGGGGGGGGGGGAGATAGAGACAGTAGGCCCTCTGTGGATGTCTCAGATTGTCTTTCACTTGCTCTGAATTATGCTGATCTTGCTTCAGCCTGGACTGATGTCCTTGGGGTTGCTGATGTCCCTTCCCCTCTCACATTTTCCTTCTTGATTCTCTGGGGGAGAAGATAGAGGAGACATCTTGTCTTTGATCTCAACAGATGAGCAAGGGGCTTTGTATCAGTCAGCTATATGTGGAATCAGAGATAAGCAGGAGCCTTGGGGGTCTGTGCTGCTTCACTGGCCCAGGACTGCAGGTGCCATGCATTACCTTTCCCCACCCCACCAGCTGGATTCTTCACTCACTAGCTGGTGTGTGCTGCTCTCCTCTTCCTCTTTGGGTGTCTGTCCAATCCCAGCAGGAGCACTTCCTTCTCTCCTGTGCCTCCTCCAGGTGCCACCCACGCAGAACAGCAGGTAGGGCAGGGATTCTTACAGTGCTGCCTTTGAGTGGGTGGTTGATGGAGGAGGTGGGAGAGAAAGGAAGGCACTCCTGCTAGGCTGGGACAAGTGCCCAAAGAGGAGAACAGCAGCAGGTGCCTGCTGGTGAGTGGGGGAGCTGGCAGGGGTGGGGAAAGATAACATGTGGCAGCCATGGTGCCAGGCTGATGAAGCAGCCAGAACCTCTGAAATGCAGTTTGGGCCCATCTCTAACTGGGATTCCCACTGCCCCACCCCTATTTCAGTGTATTTCTCTAATAAACACTAGCTTTTTTATTTTCCTAGAATCAAAAGGAGATGGGATTCCACCCCACCCACCTGTGAGGGCAGTCTGTCTGCTAACCATTCTGAAATTCAGAGGCTGAACCCGCAGGTTGGCTTTGCTGTTGCTTGTTTTGCTAATCCTTTTTACAGACAGAGACCCACAAACACCCTCAGCTTTTTTTCATTTAGTGTCTTTTGAAGGCGAGGTGAAAAGGGACAATTTGTAAAGGGAAATTACACTGAGCTTGTTGATCTTTCGGTTCTCTCCAAAGGAAAGCTAGGCATCATCTTCAGCAGATGGGGATTAAAATTCATAAAAAATAAATATATCCGGAATGGAAAGTCTTGGCCTGAACAGAGACGTCACCTCCCGGAGCTACTGTGGCTGTATTTATAAGATCAAATAATTCTGCACCCTCTTTAGGGAAAACGGTTTCTTGTGGAGATGTTAGCTGATACTGCCAATGTATTTACATTGGTAATCAGTTCAGTCTTTCTGCAACTGGTGATTGAAATGTAATTCATTGCACCTTTTTTGCTGTTGAATGTGTTTCTATCAGCCTTGAAATGTATTAGTTTTGCTGCCAGGGATCTTCCTGTTATGAGGTAAATGTATATAAGTCATATCTGTTCCTTTTGGTAAACTCTCTTTTGGTTATACATCAGAAATATAGCAATGTTGCTTTGAAATTGCAGACTTGTGCCTAACTGCTTTCTTTACTGTACACATACAAGCAAGAGACAGTGACAGTAACAAACAACCGCCACTAACCCACAAGAGAGGGACAGATCACTTAGCCCAGAGGCGGGGCTGTCTTTTGAATTCACAACCTGTGAGGAAAGATTGGTTAGTGCTGGACAGACAGACAGTCACCCCAGGCCAGGGAAGTCCTTCCCAGTCAATCAAACTACAGACAGCAATTACGGATAACATGTGAGGCTGTAAATAAAACCCCAGCACTCCTTTGGACGGTATTTGTTTACTTTTTTTATTTGATGAGATTATTCTTCCTTTTCATCCATTAGATCCCATGTCAGATAACAGTAGGAGTCTCCAGATGTCTATTCCTTATAACTTCAGTGGGGAAGTCTGATCTGTATGCTCCTGCTCCCTTTCCCCCTGGCAGCTATCCATGATTCAACCTGCATCTGACGTGATCTCCATTGGCTACCTGCCCAAATGCATGTGTGTATGTGTGTGGGGGGGCATGATCTTATGTCTGTGGATCTTGTCTCACCTCATGCTCTGTCAAAGGCGGAGGGAGTTGTCTTCCCTCCCTGCCTGATTAGGATGGCTTAGATGCTGCTTGGCTTTCTGTGTCCCAGTCTTTGTCGATGTAAGAGCACAAGGCGTCTCCTAAATCCGTGGCGGGAAACTTTTGGGCCCTCCAGATGTTTTGGACTGCAGCTCCCAGAATTCCAGAGCCCATGTTGCCAATGATAAAGGACTATGAGAGTCATAGCCTAAACTATCTGGATGGCTAAAGGTTCCCCACCCCTACACAGAGGCGTAGCTAGGGTTTTCAGCACCCAGGGACAAAGTCAGTTTTTGTACCCCAAGGGACAGGGAGAGGCTAAGGTGCCACGTAGAAGGTGGCAATGGTGGCTGGGGAGACCTCCACACCGGCCGTGGCAGGTCACCTGCAACACGCCTTCCTGTGGATCATGGGCTGTGAACTGTTTGCCACCCAATTGGGTGCCCCCAGATGCTGTGACTGGGGACAGATGTCTCCCCTTGCCCACCCATAGCTACGCCACTGCCCCTATACCTAAATTCTAGAAAAGGAGGCACCCTGCAACTCATTTGTTAAGCTGCTTGGAAAAAGCTTGCTTCTCTCCTTCTCCTCCACCCAACTCTCAGTTTCTCAGTCTCTCACTGAATTTGTGACTACAAATGCACTTCTTATTTGTTTGCACAATTGGGTGCCTATCAAGGGCGCTAGAAGTAGAGACAAATAATTCACCCCCCCCCCCGAAATGCTCTGTCTTTGTCATTACTGCTCTGTTCCCTCACTACCTATGACTAATCTTCTGTTTTTACTAAATCTCCACCCACTTTTTTACTGCAATCTTCAGCATTACTCACAACCAGTGACCAAGTCCTCATTTTACCCTCTCTATCAGACATAGAGTTCCTTTAAAAGAACTTGCTGTTCACTAGCGAGAGCGACAGAAGTTGATACTGGGGAGATGGCTTCCAGAAAAAGCTAACACACAAGGCCCTCTATTATCTGAGGCCTGCCCTGAACTTAGCTGGAATGGTGTGAGTGCAATAATAACCCAACAAAGGCATTTGCTGATGGTTTAGGTGCACACTGGCATGAATCCACTTAAAACACACATCCTGGTTTAGTGAGTAGAGATGGGCACGACCAGGAAAAATGACGTTTCGAGTTGTCATGTGTCGGAGCCGTCCTGTTTCGGCTCGTTTCCGTTTGTCGTGAAATTTTTGAAAAATTTGTCATTTCGTTTGTCATTTTTTCGTCTGTTGTAAGTACTGGTTTGGGGGGGGAGGGTAGCGATCTTCTGGAGGCACGTCTCTGTGGTGGGTGCCTCCTCTGGCCCGCTATGAAGGGAAGGCAATTTAGTGGGCTCCTGGAGGCACCTCTCTCTGTGGTGGGTGCCTCCTCTGGCCCGCTACAAAGGGAAAAGTACGTGTAGCCAATTGCGTATGCGTACCAAGTGGCACTGGCAGAAGCACCTCTCTTTTGGGTGCCTCTACTCTGACTCACTAAGAAGGACAGCATACTGGTGTACTGGTGTACTTGGACTGGGGAGCAAAGTGAGATTGGAATCCCTCTGGGCGCCCTCTGGCTCACTAAGAAGGGAAGCGTACTTGCGTGTAGTGCAATGCGAGTACAGATCGGGCTTAGGGTTGGGGTTAGGGCAAGGGCTAGGGTTAGGGTTACGGGTAAGGTTAGGGTGAGTTAGTGGGCTGCACCTCTGGGTGCCTCTGACCCACTAAGAAGGACAGTGTACTGGCGTATGGGTTAGGGTTAGGGTTAGGGTTAGGGTTTGGGCTAGGGTTAGTGGGCTGTTTATGCCCGACTGGCACATCCCAGAAGTCTCAGGCAAAACCTGGCCAAGTGGCCATGCGATTGGTGGAATGGCTCCAAAAAATTGCATGGTGCCCTCCCATGGCCAGCCCATCATTGCGCACCACGCAGGTGTAAAAAATAAAAATAAAAATAAAATAAAATAAAATCAATGGAGACATTTTATTGCAAGACAAACCCACTGTTGCTACTGTAAAAATTCAGGCAGTTAAAATAGCTAATTTTTGCATGTTTCTGTGGTGCTTTGGTGTGTTTTTGGACCACGATTTAAAAAAAAAAATTGCTGTCGCCCCACTGCATGGCAAATGGAGATGACGAGGATGCTCCCCCAGCCTGGTACCAGCAGCCCAGGACAGGAGAGGGGGGGGGAAGGTCAGGGACCTCCCCGAAACCACCCCTCTATGGTAGGTGCCCTCACTTAGGCAGGCATTTCTGCCTGCTTTTATGGCCAGGAATCGGGTTTTTTATTTTATTTTTAAAACTTTTTTTCTGTTCCGCTTGGCATCGCGCGATCGCTGCGATGCCATGAACGATAACGACAAATCAGACCCAATTTTTCTTTTATCGGTTTGAGTTCGAGTTCTGGCAGAGTAATTGTCGTTACCGTTTCCGTTACGTAACGGAAACGAGGAACGGAAACGGAAACGAGAATTTCGCCAAGTCGTGCCCATGTCTATTAGTGAGGTTACTCACAGAAGGTGGAGTGAGTAACGCCCAGACTCTTGGTTGCTGCCCCAACCTTGGCATGGCCAACTTACCTTTCTGGGCCATAACATCCATTTACAGCTATGTATGTCTTGAGAAAATTCATGAAAGCTTCCCTCCCACACACCTTCAATGAAATGGAGCCTCTGGAGCCACTGTGCATGTCAAGAGGAATGTCACTGGCTGCCCAGTGTGCGTCTAGTGCAAGAGATGTGAGGCCAAGAAATGGTTAAGGAGATGGTACCCAATAGCTGGCAGGCTTCCTGGATGTGGGTAACCTCTATCGAGGCACCCAGTTGCCATGCAGCAAGGAGCTTCAGAAGCCCTACTGCAGTTATAAAGGGGCGGATTGGGTGCCATTTTTGAACCCCAGCAGGGCTTGCATCCAATATGCAGTTTTGACCCTATAGAGCGGGTCCAATCTAAATTCCTTAGAGCAATTCTAGAAGTCCCAAGATGTGTAACAAACACACACATCCGCTTAGAGACAGGTATGCTACCAATGATAGCTAAAATTTCATTAACTTCCATTCAGTATTGGCTTAAAATAAACTTTCAACTGCGGGGATTAACTCATCTACTTTTCGTGGACAACTTCCAATCCAAGTGGTTAAAATCGGTCCTAAATAAATTGCAAGCTATGGGTCTTTCTTCCCAAGCAATCCTGTGCATGCAATGGGATGAAGCAAAATCAGCACTTAAACAGAGAATAATGGATATGGAGAGACAGGAAGATGTTAATAGTTGCCCCAATTTTAGAGTCCCAGATGCACACAAATATCGCCCACTCCCCATGGCCTATCTGTCACAACTGGAGATATATAAGTTTAGGAAAGACTTTACTCTGGCCAGGTGTGAGGCTTTCCCTTCCGTAGTTTTGGAAGGCAGATTCAAGAGCATCCTGAGGGAACAGAGACTCTGTCCATGTGGCTCTGATGAGATAGAATCCATTGAGCATATGATGCTCAGATGCAGTAGGCACAAAAAGATCCAGGCAAAATACATCATACCACTCTTCAAAGATATGGCAGGCCAATCAGATTCGGACTATTGTAATCAATTGCTAATTGACCATAGTCAATTGCTACCGAACTGATGGCAAAATTCTGGGCGGCATGTCACAGTATACAGTAGATAGCTGAATTTGAAAACCTTGGTTTTATATTGCTACATTTGTTGTCTTAAGGATTTTTTAACATTTTTTTCCATTTTATATTGATCATTGTAATGTATGCCAGCTTTTAAACTTTCTAGCCAATGTCTTTCATATTCTATTTTGCTATTCCATTTTATTTTATGTTTGGCTTGACGCCGCAACAATAAACCTACCTAGCATATGCAACAACAGGAGTCATGATGAATTTTGCCCAGTTTGTAGCTCCCAACATTGTGTTCAATTTGGAAACCCACAGATCGGTAGCAGCCAAAGCCCCTCTCCCAGGACCGAGGTAAGACCCTGTCCATGCAGCCAGCTGGTGTCGCCTTGCTTGTTTTAACACTTGCCTTTAAAATAAAAAATAAAAAAATTCTCTGAACTATTGAGAAGAAAAACCAACACAAGATCAGAAGTCTATAGAACAATGACATCCTTGGAAAGCAGTGGACTAGACGTCAGGAAAGTGACTATGGAAAGGCCTGACTAAATGAAGATCTCTTGCCAATGGCAGAAGCAGCCAACCTTGGGAGACGGCCTAATCTCAAGCTAGTTCTACACCTGCCTTTGGGATGGATGAAGCCATCTGCACTGCCATCCTGGGCAGCCCCCCGTGGAGAGCGGTACAAGATTCCAAAGACGGTGTGACAGTTGCAGAGTCCCTGTTTGCTCTAAGTGGGCTCAGCTGGCGGACTGGCCCTGCACGGGTCAAAGCCACTCCGGGCAACATGACGATGATTCAGAATGAGGTTGATGTCGACACAGACTTGACACAGAGGTTGATGCAGGAAGAAGTATTTATAGCCCTCAGAGACAGCCTGCGCTCAGTACCAGTGCCAGGCTTTTTTGCGCCCTAGGCAAGACTAACTACTCGCACAACACTCAACCCAGCTTCAAAAACAGACAAATTGTAGGAAAAACAAAAAAGGTACAAAAGCTGAAGTTGTGAACATTTTATTTTAAAAAACGGAGAGAAACAGTAATAGAAGTCCTCTGAGATCAGTTCTGCACCCCTCTGTGGTCAGTTCTGTGACCCTCTAAGGTCAGTTTTGCACTCTTCTCAGGTCTGCACACTCTAGTTGGTTGCCTACTTTGCCTAGTGGTAGCTCTGGTCCTGCCCCTGCTCTCAGGACTGGCTGAGCTGAGTGATGGCACCTGCCCGGGCTTCCTTGCTGGCCCCTGTTGTAGATTGAAGGCTTTCTTTGTGTAGTAATTAAAGAAAAGGAGAGTGCCCAAGCAAAGTCATCCTGCAGTGGGTGTGGAAGCCTCCAATCACTACATCTTTGTCTCAGATTATAAAATACAGTACAGTAGTGCTGTTCTCCTTTAGAGTTCAATGAGAACCATTGTAAAATGAAGGCATGCCTCTACCTTATTCCACTTTACAATCTAGGGTTGTGCAATTGATTCAGCCACATCTTGAATCCCAAATCGAATACAGATGATAATTGGGATTTATCTGGGTGCTACTTTCAGTCTTATGTTAATGACATTTTTATTAGGCAGTGGCATCCTCCTTGCTATCTTACCTTCCCCCCCCCCCCACAACCAATCTGGCTCCAGTTGTTTCTGATTTGTTGGACGTTGGTTTCAATCTGAGATGCATAATCTGCTTGTTCCGACTTAATTCAGGTTACGTCTTTGTGCACAAGCACCACATATAAGTCATAGTCACTACCATACCAAAGAAAAGCAACATATGCCTTAGCAAGCTTTAAGCAAACTAAAGAAAAGTCTAAATATGGATAGGGAAAAGCACCAGGGCTATTTGTATAAAACATGTTAGGCACTATCAACCCCAAATAGGAATAATCTTTCTGTGTACTACAATTATTACATGCATATCCCTGTTACAGCCATTTTAGATTCCCAGTGAAATTCAATGTGTGGTGTAAAGATGCAGAGGTTTGAATTTTATTTTGGATTTAGTCCATTTCTGACTGGACTGCTTCAAGATGAATCAAGTCTGAATCTAGATCGCTGAGTTCAATTAAGGGACTCTTACATGGTCCTCACACCTTCCCAGATTTAGTTTAGGCAACATGATAATAAAAATGATAAACATTTCCTTCCTTCCTTCCTTCCTTCCTTCCATGTTGCACTAAAAGTGCTGGGATTCTGCCCTCTTCATTTCAGTGCTCGCCATCCATACAGCACTGTGGACGTTCATTTCCAGGACCAAGATTTCCAGTCAGAAGCCTTAATGGTGCCTTTGGGGTGAGGAGAGCATTTCCATGGTCATTTATACCACAGTTGGCATTGGATTTGGCATGGACGAAATGAAATTTTAAAATGGTGCCTGCTAAACATCAAGCATAGCCCAGATAAATCCTGCCTCTTTTTGTTCAGACTGCAAAGGTGGTTCATTCTACTCTGATTTGGTTGGCATCATTTTCCTCTGCTTTCAGACACTTGAGATAACCTGATCCTCTGTATCAACAAGTGATGTGATACTTGAGGGGCAGAAAGAGCTCAGGTTATGTGTATCTGGAGATCTTGAGAATAGAGATGGGCACGACCAGAAAAAATTACGTTTCGAGTTGTCGTTTGTCGGGAAGGGCCCGTTTCGGGTAGTTTCCATTCTTCGCGAAAATTTTCAAAAATTTGTCGTTCCGTTAGTCGTCTGTCGTTTGTACAGGTTTAGGGGGAAGGGTGGGCTCTGGGAGGCACCTCTCTGGGTGCCTCCCTCTGAGTTGACCCAGAAGGGAAGGGAAGCATAACGCGTAGCCAGTAGCCACTGCCAATTATGTTGGTTTGTTAGTGTGACAGGAAACCTCATCGGCACTTCGCTGTCTCACTAAGAACATTATAGCCAATAGCCATTAATAGCTATAACTCAGCCATATTTAGCCAGGGTTGGGGGGTTAGTGTGTCAGAGGCACCTCTCTCGGCGCCGACTCTGACTCACTAAGAGGGAAAGCATACTGGCGTACAGGTTACAAGGGAGGAAGTGGGTCTGGAGTTGGAGGCACCTTTCGATGCACCACTCTGACCCACTAAGAAGGGAAGTGTACTTGCGTACAAATCTGGCTTAGGGTTGGGGTTAGGGTAAGGGCTAGGCTTAGGGTAACGGTTAAGGTTAGGGTGGGTTAGTGGGCTGCACCTCTGGGTGCCTCTGACCCACTAAGAAGACAGTGTACTGGCGTATGGGTTAGGGTTAGGGTTAGGCTTAGGCTTAGGGTTGGTGGGCTTTTTATGCCCTCTCTGGCACATCCAGAAGTCTCAGTCAAAACCTGGCCATGCGATTGGTGGAATGGCTCCAAAAATTTGCATGGTCCCATCCCATGGCCAGCCCATCATTGCACGTGCGCAGGTGTAAAAAAAATAAAAATAAAATAAAATAAAATCAATGGAGACGTTTTGTTGCAAGAAAAACCCACTGCTGCTACTATAAAAAAATCAGGCATTTAAAATACCTAATTTTCAAATGTTTCTGTGGTGCTTTGGTGGGTTTTTGGACCATGATTTCAAAACAAATATTGTGGTCGCCATTTTGGATCCCCCCACTGCATGGCAAATGGAGACAACGATGCCCCCCCAGCCTGGTACCAGCAGCCCAGGACAGGAGGGGGGAAGGCCGGGGACCCCCCCCAGAAACCACCCCTCTCTGGTAGGTGCCCTCACTGAGGCAGGCATATTTTCGCCTGCTTTTATAATTTTTCGCCTGCTTTTAAATTTTTTTTCTGTGCTGCGCCGCTTGGCATCGCGCGATCGCCGGCGCCGCGATGCCATGCACAACAACGACAAATCAGACCCAATTTATCTTTATCGGGTCGGGTTCAGGTTGGAGCGGAGTAATTGCCGTTCTCGTTCCTTGTTACGTAACGAGCACGAAGAACGAGAACGGAAACGAGGATTTCGCCGAGTCGTGCCCATGTCTACTTGAGAACATAAGAACACAAGAAGAGCCCTGCTGGATCAGCCCAAGGACCCATCTGGTCCAGCTTCCTGTATCCCACCAGATGCACACGAGGCAACTGGAGACCTGTCTCCTGATCCCGCTTCCCCATGCCTACCACGTTGAGGGACCTTCCTTTTAAGCCTGGAGATAAGAAGTATCCCCATCATGGCTTGGAACCTGCAACAGACTTTTCCTCCAAAAATCTGTCCAATCCCCTTTGAAAAGCATCTGGGCCAGATGCCATCACCACATCCTGCAGCAAGGAGTTCTACAGACTAGCAACACAGCAACCAGCTAAGAGCAGTGGTAGGATGAAGTGGAGATGGCTCCCAACACCCCTGACAGCCTGCCCACCCTTCACCTTCTTCTGGGTATGTCTGCCTCTCCTCCTGCCTACTTCCTCCCCTTCCCTGTCCAAGAAATCCCAGATGTTTTGGGAAAAAAACCAAGAACATTATTCAGTGCTGACTCTTGCAGTGGTATAATTAATCATTTCCTGTGTGTCCCACTACCACAGTGAAAACTGCCAGGAGGTAGGGTGCAAAACAAACAAACAAACAAATTAGAGGGAGACACAGGTTAGAGCTTAACCTAAATGGGCAAAATGGTTTCTTTCCTTCATTTGGATAAGCTCTAACATGTCTTCCCCTCCAGAAATCACTCTTACCAGTGCTCTTAATGGCTGCTCCTTGAATAATGCCCACTGGTATCATCTGAGGCTTTCTGCATATTTGATGGTAATGCAGCTCGTCATAATGAGACAGATTACTTTTTGATGAACACTAGATCACTGGAAAGGAAATGGTAGAAAGCTTCTTTTTATGATGCTTCTCTTGTTTATTTTCACGGACTTCTTGCTTTAAGTTGTTTGCTCTGTTCTTTTCCTGTGCAATAGTTCACTAAGTGTACATGTGTTCGGAAAAGATGGGATATTGTATTTCTATATATTTCTTTTAAAGCTCCAGCTGCAGTCAATGGAGTAAAAGCAGTGAGGAGGAGGAGGAACATGTCAGAGGAATGTGAACTTTGCAGATCTGAAAGGATGCAAGCTGATCTCTGCTGCTTAGAAGGTGTGGGCTGTTGGGGAAATTTGGTTGGAAAAAAAGGAGATTTCTTGGAATTTGCTTCTTCTTTTTAATTATTAGAGTAGAAAGTAGAAACAACAACAACAACACAGGAGTGCGGAGAGATCATCCCAGTCTGCTCATGGCCCTCCCTGGTTTTCCACAAGAGCTAGCATTTTGTGTGATTAAACAAAAATACTCTAGAACATGGATGGCCAACTTGTGGGTCACAACCCCTGAGAGGGTTGCAAAGTGTCTTCGGGAGGTCGCTTCCATGATTTTAGACTGCGATGTAAGTGTAGTCCACTGGGGCAGTGGAGCCTCTGCATGCTCACTGATTGGAGAATGGTTAGAGGAAGAACAGAGGTTATATCAACAAAAGAGGAAGACCCAGGAAGAGGGGGTTGGAGGCTTACCTCATAGAATCATAGAATCATTGTAGTGTTGGAATCCACCTTGGAGGTCTTCTAGTCCAACCCCCTGCCCAAATCAGGAGACTTCATAGCATCCCAGACAGATGGCTGTCCAATCTTTTCTTGAAAACCTTCAGTGATGAGGCACCCACAATATTGGGAGACAAGCTGTTCCATTATTTTATGGCTCTTGCTGTCAGGAAATTTCTCCTGATTTCCAGGTTGGCTCTCCCTCTGATGAGTTTCCACCCATTGGTTCTTGTCATACCCTCAGGTGCAACTGAGAATAAACCAATGTCCTGTGGCAATCCTTCAGGTATGGGAAGAATGCTATCATGTCTTCCCTCAGTCTTCTTTTTGTCCGGCTAAACATGCCTAGTTCTTTTAGGTGTTTACTTCATGTCCATTTTGTCTCTGTTAGAGTTGCGCTTAGGAGCGGTAAAAAAAAAAAAGTTACTTCATGTCCGTCGCGCAACTACTGAAATTTGTCTCGATCACGTCGGGTGCTAAGTGCGACAATACCGTACCTGGTGCTGGGGTAGGATTTTCCTTTGTCACTCTTTGTTCCCGCTTTGTTCTGACAAGACACCATGTAGTAACAATTGTCATGCAACAAAACATTTGTTTCTCTTAGAAAACTGTGTCCAGGTTTTTTTAATTTTGACTTTTCAGAAGTGAACTATCAAAAAAGAATTTTTAACACTCCCCCCCCCAAAAAAAAAAGGGAAAAAGGAAGCTAGACAAATTCAGTGTTTGTCATGATACAAGACCATGAGGTAACACTTGTCACAAGACAAGTTATCACGACTATGGGAACACTGAAACAGGGACAAATCCACATGATCGCGACCAGTGCTGTCACAGTACAAAACTGGACGCGGAACAAAGAAGGACGTGAAGTAACCACCTTAGCTGTTCTTCATACAATTTAGCCTCCATTCCCCTTATCATATTTGTTGCTCTACTCAGCACTTTTTGAGGTCCTCTGTGTCTTGTTTGTATCGTGGTCACCAGGACTGGAAACTGTATTTCAAATGGGGCCTCACTAGGGCTGTATAGAATGGTCCGATCACTTCCTGTGAACTTGATGCTATCCCCCTCTTGATCCAGCCTAGGACTGTGTTTTCTTTTTTTGGCAGCTGCAGAGGCAGAAAAAGAACTTTACCAAATATGTTAGTGGCAAGGGACAATTGTGTTTGGCTGGGAACCCCCCCCCCCAAACCTCCCACTTATACCCAGCATTAGTGCATGCAAGATTGCAATTATTCCCAACATGGACTGGATTCAGAGCTTGAAAACTTCCTTTATAGATTATAAACCCCACGGTTCTCCACCCAGCATGGTCATCGGTGAAATGTAAATTTTTGGAGCTCTGAATGGAGGCCAAGTATGCAATGGGGCTTATCTTCCTCTCAATGTTGGGATAGGATATTTGACAATTTAAACGGGGGAGGGGGAGGGAGAGAGAGGGAGGGAGGGAGGAGAATAAGAAATGTTCCTTGCTGTTAGACTTGAGTGATGTTTGCTTCCAATATGAAGATTTTGATTTCTGTATGACTGACAGGATAAAACAGGGAATACCATCAAATGTAATCTGACACAGAGTTAACTGAGTTCAACACCATCTGTTTTGAACATGCTTAATTTTAAGATGGATTGCATTTACAATGCCTTGTCAGATAGATTTGAACATCAACACAGGGCCAAGTTTTCTATACAAAATGGCAAAAAAAAAAAGAAAAGAAAAGAGAGAGAGAAGATTTCGATTGATGCACATAAGAGATGGTACATGTTTGTTGGGGCAGGTTCTTGTGCCGAGATGCAAAGCCCTCACCCTAAAAAACACCAATCCAGTCTCCTATCACACATGGAAGAATAACAAACAGAAATGACAGTACTGGATGTTGAAAATGCTGGCAGTGGCTTTCCTGGTGCTACCTTCCTTAGGATAAGACATGGACCTTCCCTGGTCCATCTGTTCACATTTGAGAGTCTGCAGAGATATTAAGAAGAGCCGACAGGATGTGGAGAGGGAAACAGGAAGCATTTTCAGGTGAGGCTTTTATTGGAAAAATGCCTTCTCTCACTTCTCACTTGAACCTCCTTAAGGCAGAAGATGTTGTAGTCATCTCACTGTCACCTCATCGTAAATATAACCTTTGACATATCCCATTCATTGGCTAAACCTGGATATGCTGGTTCCTTTGGTATATTATCCTCAAGAATTAGAAGTAGATTTATTTGTTTATTTATTTTAGAGTATTTTACCCTGCCTTTCTCCTTGGAAAAGGACCCAAGGTGGCTTAGAGTAATGAGGGATAATATACAGTCCAGTACAATTAAGACAAGTGGAGTGTAGAAACTTCTTGCTGATATCTTGCATTTCTGCCAGGTTGCAATCTCTGGCTCAGTGATCTTTTGGGGAGGTTTTCAGTGATGCCCCTTCTCTGCTAGTTTCACATTGCTTTCAGCTCTGGACAGTTCAGACATAAAACAGACAGAATAGGGTTTCCTGGGGGCAGCCTGAAATCTCAGATTCACACTTCATTTTTGGGGACTAGACATGGGCATGACTCAGCGAAATTTTCATTTCTGTTTCCGTTTTCCGTTTCCGTTACGTAACGGAAACGGTAACGATAATTAAGCCGTCAGAACTTGAACTCGAACCGAAAAAAGAAAAATTTGGTCGAGTTTTTCATTTTCGTTTGTGGCATCGCGGTGATCGCGCATTGCGAAGCACAGAAAAAGTTTTTAAAAGTTTTTTTAAAAAAAACCCGACTCCCGGCCAAAAAAGCAGGCGAAAATATGCCTGCCTGAGGCTTTGCCACCTACCAGAGGGGTGGTTTCTGGAGGGGTCCCCGGCCTTCACCTCCCTCTTCTCCTGTTCTGGGCTGCGTGCACCAGGCTGGGGGGGGGGTCCATCCTCGTCGTCTCGCCATGCCATGCGCTGGGGGGGGGAATCCAAAATGGCGACCGCAATTTTTCTTTTGAACTCGTGGTCAAAAAACACACCAAATCACCACAGAAACATGTGAAATTTATTTATTTTAAATGCCTGAATTTTAATAGTAGCAGCAGTGGGGTTTTTTTATAGCAATAAAACATATTGATTTTATTTTATTTTATTTTATTTTTTATTTTTTTAGACCTGCCCATTGGGGCTGGGCATGGGATGGGACCATGCAATTTTTTTGAACCATTCCACCAATGGCATCACCAGGTTTTTGACTGACACTTCTGGATGTCTCGGAGGGCATAAAAAGCTGAGGCACCATCCAGAAATCGCAGTTGGCTCGGGTGTATGGATGTGGTTGAGGGAGGAGGGCTGGCTGCTGGTGCTGGTGTGTTCTGATTGAGATTGAGGAGGGAGGCTGGAGGCTTTAGGATTTAAGTTAGGCAGGCAGGGAGGGAATTGAATTTAGAAAATAATTTCTTTGATTCCCTGCAGCTTTGTCTGCTGAAGGGAATAGCAGTTTATTCTTTATTTCTTCTCTCGCAGTTTATGAGGATTTTTTTCTGATATTGGATAAAGGGGGAGGTTCGACTGGGAGTGGGAGGTGTGGATTTATTTTAAAAATATATTATATTCTACCATTTATTTTCTATTTTCCCAACTTCAATTTGCTTGCACACACAGACACATTTGGGGTGCAAGCCAAGAACAGAACCTCTATCCTAAGTGATATCCTAACTGTCCACTTGCCTGCCCGCCCGCGCCGCTGCCCGCCCACTCGCCCGCCCACTCGCCCGCCCGCGGCCGCTGCCTACCCGCTCACCCGCCTGCGCCTCCCCCTGCCACTGTCGCTGCCCGCCCATGGTCCCCCACCACCGCTGCCCGCCCCCGCCCTGCCCACCGCTTAGGGCGCAAAAACACCTAGCGCCGGCCCTGATTGCGGGACGCCCCTATGCTCTGGGAAGTCAAATTGTGCTAAATTGCGGTGGAAACAACAAACGACAAACAAAACGACAAAATGACAAATTTTTGAAAAATTTCGTGACAAACGGAAACGACCCGAAACAGACCCGTTCCGACAAACGAAAACTCGAAACGTCATTTTTTCTGGTTGTGCCCATGTCTATTGGGGACCGTACATCATGCTAAATGTAGAGCATCACTGATTTTCCCTTAAGGTCTGTTCAACAGAAAAAAAACCCAAAAGGAGAATGACATCTGTCTCTCAGAGAAGAGATGGGAAAGGTGCAGAGAATAATATGATCTTAGAAGAGGATAAGGGGTATTGATCCCAGGATACAGTGGTCCCCCTCCCATTCGCGGTTCATATACTGTGGTCCCGCTATATTGTGGGACCACATTATATGAAAAAAGGCTCCCTGAGGTAAGGGGGGAAAGGCCTGTTTCAGGCCTCCCTTACTTACCCCAGGACTGGCGCTGCCGCAAACAGGCCTGCGAGGGCCTTCCCGAGCCTTCTGGAGGCCCCCAAAGGCCAGGGAAGGCCCTCGCAGGCCCATTTGGGGCAGTGCCAGGGTGGGGGTAAATACAAAAGTCTCCAGCTAGGCACCCCAGGCTCGACCCGACCTGCATCTGCATATGGCAGATTATCAGTTATTGTGGGTCAGGTCGGGTCCCTAACCCCCATGATAGGCGGGGGAATCACTGTACATACAAGAATGGAAAGATGAAATTGAGATGATAATTTCAAGGTAATGTTCTTGATGCTGTTATGTGCTGTCAATTAAATTCTGATGCCTGGTAACCCTAATGAATTGGGAACTACCGGTATGAATTAGAAGACAGCCCTGGTCAGCCCTTACAAACTCAAGACTGTGGCTTCCTTTTTTTAAAAAAGTCAATGGATCTCATACCCAGTCTACCCTTTTCTTATGATGCCATCAATGTTATTACAGTATAGTCATTTCCAATGGCTCCGATTGTCTCATATGTATATTCAAATTGTGATAGTGTCAGTTTTGTTATCTTTTCTTTTAGTGAGTGTTGAGACCTTATTTGTCCTAGTATCTGCATATTTGTCTTTCTGGTGATTCACAGGATCTTATATTGCCCTCCTCCAGCACCACTGTTCAAATGAATCCATATTTCAAAATTAATTTGCCCCACACTTCAGGTTTCATATCTGCACACTGTGACTCAGAATACCCTCTTGGTCTTAAGAACATAAGAACATAAGAACAGCCTTGCTGGAACAGTCCACAGCCCATTCAGTCCAGCATTCTGTCTCACACAGTGGCTCACCATTTGCTTCAAGGTATTCCCAAGCAAATGTCTTCATATAATCATAGAATCATAGAATCATAGAATCATAGAATCATAGAATCATAGAGTTGGAAGAGACCTCAAGGGCATCTGCTGACAATTCCCTGCAAATGGCATTGAGAGATATCCTGCCTATCTCTCCAACCCAGAGGTTGTCCTTAGGCATCCATAATGATAGCCATAAGAACATAAGAACATCTTGATATCTGGTGTTGCCTTTAAGGGTCTTTCCTAGTTTCTTCATAACTGCTGTTCTGATTTCTTGGGTGCAATCAAATGTGGAAATAGCTTGCATTTCAGGCTGCTTGTGGCATGATGCAGTGCAAGCTCTTTCCCCGTGAGATTGCAGAGCAGCTCAACCCTTATTTGAGCCCAAACTAGGCCTATTTGACCCAGTAGTAGGGCTAGTGATTCCAGCATGTACAGAAGATAGAAGGCATACATGACTGTTAACATATAAGAGTGGGGGAAAGGAGAAAATATATGTCAGTAGGTGACAGTAGGCGGGGAAAATCACAAGATGTACTCAGGTGACTGAGGTTCAGTGTTATTTTGGGACAAAAAGCAAGATATCTAATGTGGCTTTTTTGGTAGGCATTGCCTATGCTCAGATTGGATTTGAAGGGCCTGTGCTGTTTGTGATCACACCGTTAATAAAATTCTTCATACTGTACTTTTTAGAACAGTCGTGTTTGAGATTTACTATGATAGTCTTATTATTTTAAATCTTATTTTGCTTCTCACAGTGCTATAAAAGGATAAATACCTCAGATACCCAAAGGAATGGAAAGTTGGAGTGGTCGCAGAAGGATTGAAACAAGAATGCAGGAAAAGTTAAGAATTTAGAAGAAGGGGGAAGCAAAATGCACAAGTAAAAGAACAGCTCATAACTGAGTAAAAGCACAATTGGGGTATAAGAAAAAAAAGTAGGAGGGCATTAAAAACAGAACTCTTTGGAACTGGGATGCACGCCAAGTCATCTTACTAATATTTAGAGCTAAATCTGGGAAAACTGAGCAACTAATAGCAATGCCAGGAAGGTAGATGAGAGGATGAAATTGACTCTATCAGCTTTGCCAACAGCTGTGAAATTGACAAAATGGGATTCTGAGGGTCCGGGAAGAGATTAAAATGGAATATTTCCATGGCAACAAAGAGCATTTATACACGACCCCTAAACTCCGGGGCAAATGGCTCCCAGCTCTGGAGCTTAAAAATGTTTCCCCACCAGCTCTGGAGTTTAGAGGAAATTAAGTGCGACCCCGCCCACCTAAGTGCGACCCAGCGCACTTTTCTTGTACCTGCTCTTGTGAGGTGAAAATTCCTTGATGCGGATGTGCCCGGCTCTCCTCGCTTCTTCTTCTTCTTCTTTTTTTTTTTTGCCTCCCGCCACTTTAAGAGAAGGAATCAGGAAGTGACAGGGCTCCCCGGCAGCTTCCACTGGCACCGGGAGGTAAGCCTTTATTCTTTTGTCCCTTTTGTCCCTCCCTCCCCTCCCTCCCCTCACGCAGACAGGAGCAAGGAAGTGCGGAGGGGTGGGGACGGAGGAACAGCAACGAACCCCCAAGATCTCTGGTCCGAATTTAAGGGGCCAGCGGATCTTAGGGGTTGTGTGAAAAGGCCCAAACAGCTTCCCTCTGCTCACAGATAAGCCACAGAAAGTACCTGGGAGGAAAAGGAGGGGCTGTAGCGGGGGAGGGAGGAGTTGGAGGGTTCACGGGACAGCATCCCATCTCTGGAGAAACATGATGGATTGATTACAGCGGTGCTGAGTTTCAGCAATTCAGGTCGTATTTTATTTGAAATGGCAAAGGGCTGACCAGAGACTACAGGGAAGCAACCATCTGGAAATTCCTAGACAAAATGTGGCATCTTCTAGAGATTTTGCTGAATCCAAATGAAACACTGAATAGGAAAAAAGTTTAGCGCTTCATTTCATTTCAGCAGCACAGCTTGTACAAAATGAACCACAAACCAAATCATGCACCAGACCAGGTGTGTGTGTGTGTGTGTGTGTGTGTGTGTTTCATAGGCCACGGTCACACCAGTGTTCTCTGCGTATATAAATTTCATGTGTGTTTTTTTTTTCTGGGCAGCCACGTGGTATTTAATGTGCAGTTAGTGTCCTATCTTCTGCATCATATTTTCCTATTCTGGTTCCGTCTCTTCCATGGGAAGCTGTCGAAAAAGAGGAACAACTGATTTTACTGCATATTTTCAGGGTCCTGTGGAGGTTACAGAAGCAAATAGGTAAGCATTTTTGAGCGAAGTTTCTAAATCCAGCCCCTGGCGGTGGTTACTGAAACTTCGCTGAAACTTCGCTGAAACTGCTGTTCAAGGGGCGTGGTCGGCCGGGACTGGAATTTACTTCTCTTCATGGTTAAGACTCAATCTTTTTATGCGCAGTAAGCCAAAGGGAAACTACGGAGAAAACGCAGGTATGACCGTGGCCATAGTTTGGCTTCGTGCTCATCTCTACTCTTTCCTTTCTTGCAGATCTGGTTGTCTTATCTTTGTGTGATTTTCCCATCTCTGCTCCAGCCCCGCCATCTTGCTTACTAGTTTCCCTCCTGTTCTTTAGCACTAAGCTCTCCAGATGGCTGTCAGCAGGTTTGTGGCGAGCACTTTCTTTCCTTCACCTATTTGATTTTTTCCTTTCATTGCGGCTCCTGCACATGGGGCCTCGGCTTCCTTGCCAGCTGCACACGTCTAACAGGGAGCTTCCCCCAGTGGACACCCACTGCAAGTATATAGTGCTATCTCTGTTCCAGGATGAAAAGTCCTGGGCACACATTAAAATGACAGTAGAAAACAAGATCCTCTAGTTGGTGGGGAAACATCTGTTTCACAGGGGTCCAAATGCTCTGTCTGGATGAACTCCCAGTCTCTTAGCCATGGTACACAATCATTTCACAAACTGTTCTAAAAGCTGGAGACACTGTCAGAAGTTAAAATCTGGCTGTTTCTCCTGAGCATTTGGCCCTAAGTAGGAAGATGGCTTGGTTCCTGATCCGTCAGCTTATTGGGCGTCTGTTGTGGTTTGAATTGTTAAGCAGTTCTAAAGTATCTCAAATTGACTGGGCTTTTAAAAAGTACAGTATTTGACTTCCTTTGAAAGTGATTTTACTAATTTTCATTCCCCTCTCCTCCCCCTGAAGACTTGATATCTGAAACGGAAGGCATACTCAGCCGAAACAAATAGGGCCCAGTGTGCAAGAAAGGTTGAACAGGGTTTGGGGGCAGAGTTTTAAAGCAAGAGTAGGGAACCTGCAGCGGATGGGCTGAATAGACTTCTTAGTTTCCCTTCCCACAGCCCCCTCCCTTTGTCCTACCCCCACATCTGTTAGGTTCAGAAAGAATATCACCCATTATGGCCAACTGAATGCATCTGCTCCCAACCTTGAGTTTAACTGCAGTTCAGGGGGCAACCAGGGGTTTCACACCTTCGAGGTGGTGGTGGTTGAATCTCCTTCCTAGTGCTACCCCTAAATTGCCTTCTTGTGCTACAATTACATTTGAAGAAGGAGTCACACAGATGCCAATGGGAAGCTTTGGTTTTTTAAGCTAAGATGTGGCATGTGTGTGGATGGGGTAGCCTTCTGCACTGCCATAATTTTCAGTTCTAACACCAGGAGCACCGGGAACACTGGGAGCACAGAGACCAGTCTAGGCATATGCACAAACACCCCTCCCTTAAATAAAGGAGGCGAATCTATATCTTCCTAAAGATCTGTCCTAGTTATAGATTCTCATCTTCATAATTAGCAAATGAGTTGACAAATAATTAAACTGATTCAGACCTTCTTACTTATGAATTTCACCACCCATTTCCCTCTTCCCTTTCCCACTTCCTTGAAAAAAAGCCATTAAATATTTAATAGTTTTTCTATTTGTATATGTCACTCCTTTTTGCTTGCCTGGCAAATGTAGTGCTGGGGGTGGGAGACGTGCTAAGGGAAGATTAAATTAATAAAGAGAAAGTTTTCTTTTTAAAAAGTACAGCTAGGCATAGTCAAGCGTCCTCATCAAGAAGCAATGTTAATGCATCAGCAGTGCCTAATGAGGTAAATGTGTGCTTCGGGTATTAAATCTAAGCCTCTTCCTAAGTGCCTCATCTCCGCATTTCTTCATATTTTCTTTTGTTTTGTTCTTTAACTTGGCCTAGCTGGCTGGATTTCTCAGTGGTTTACATCTGGTTCTATTCCCCACAATGCCTCCTGGGAGTAGAGCCAGCCTGGGTGGCCTTAGGCAAGGTGCACCATCCCAAGATACCCCCAGAAAAAGAGCACAGTAAATCATTTCTGAGGATTCTCTCTACCTTAAAAAAAAAAACCCTGAAAACCTTACTTTAAGTTGGAATTGACTTGGCAGCACACAATTATTATTCACTGAACCTCTCCTTCAGGTTTGCAATAAGGCCTGTCAGAGCTGGACCTAATATAGAATCCAAACAGGCTAAGAGCTTGGTTCCCTTACTAAAGAAATGGGTTTTGAATCAGATTTAGCATGTTTTAAATCAATATTTAAAAGGTTTATATATAATGCACAAGGAAGCCTGTATTCCCCCCCCCCCGGGGAAACCCCCCACCCCACCCAAGCAAGGTATTTTACTGGTTAGGAAGAGGATAGTTTAATTTAACTCACTTCTAAAAACCAATTCAGTGTGAATTGTTTTGTCATATGAGAATGCCTCTCTTGCTGGAAATTGTGTTTGGAAATTGTGTGTCTGTGCGTGCACACGCACACGGGCGCACACACCTGTGTTGAGCTGCAGTCTGGTATTGAGGGAGGAAAATGGAAATACCTGAGGCAAGATGCACCATCTCAACAGATTGGACAATGGTTGGAGGATGCTCCTTCATCAAAAACATGTGGATCCATGGGGACCTATATCTTGAATCTGTGCTTTTGCACCATGACAACACCATGCACCCATGATTTCTGTGGTCTAGTGTGTCAGTACAAATAGGTCTTATGATCTCTGTCTAATGGAGAACAGCTGGACCATTCTTAAAGGGAGAAAAGTAGCTAAGCTTTCTAAAGGGACAAGCAGACCCTCCCTCTCTTCACCGTCTCCACAACAATAAGTGGAAGTAGCCAGTGTGAGTCCAGGACAAAGCCCCAATTGCAATGATCTTAAAAGCCTGTGTAGCTGTCTCAACCAATATCCAACATAGCTTACACTTGGATTAAATGTTTTCGCCTAGAGTAGTGGTAGCAAATGTTCGGCACTCCAGATGTTTTGGACCACAACTCCCAGAATCCCAATCCTATATTGCCAGTGACAAAGGACTTTGGGAGTTGTGGTCCAAACCTCTGGAGTGCTGAAGGTTTGCCACCACTGCCCTAGAGGATGCGCACACAGATCCAAATGTCATGTGACCACCAGATCATTCACATACCTCTTGGAACACAATTCTCTTTTTCTTGAGCCATAAAGGTCTTTTGAGTGTGTATGACAGATCAGATGGTGTAGGCTGCATGAAATATGATAACATGATAAATAATGTAGAAATTCCAATAAATATATGTCAATTGGAGGAATGAGAACTAAAAAGAAGAAAAAAGAAATTCACTAGTGTTTAACTAAGGTTGTACGGTTGCATACTACAGATGGAATATTGTGGAAATATGCTGCCTCATATTCCAACAATATTGGAATGTTGGAGTTTTTTAAGCAGAGGCTGGATGGCCATCTGTCAGAAATATTGTGATGGGGTTCCTGCATGGCAGGGGGTTGGACTGGATGGCCCTTGAGGTCTCTTCCAACTCTATGATTCTATGGTTCTATGATTCTATGATTCTATACTCATTGACATTTATATTTGTAATTTATAATTATTCTGTACATTGATAACTTTTGGGCACTCTGTCCAAACAAATGATGTTATTCACAAAAACTTGGACTTAATGTTTGGTTTTTAGGGGTCTAAATAAAGGTATCACCTCTTTTCCATTTCGATTGTGGAAATGACCTCATGGCACCAATCCACTTACTCTAAAAGCCCCCCAAAATGCTAAAGAAGTTGCAGCTCTAAACAGGCTAACCTCAAAATTGTCTCTGCATACTGATGCCCAGACACTATGCAGCCACAGCAAAATCTCAGGTGTAATGTGCATCCAATTGCACCTGCTGTATCAGTGTGGACTTGAAGTCTAGCTCCTGGGATCAGATCAGTCCTCCAGACAGATACAACATTATTCGGAGGTAAGCACTTCCCTTCCAAGGTGGTGGGGCAGCCTTTGTCTGCTTTCTGCTTTTCCACCAGAGAGATGACTTTGACAGGTTGGAATAGTCAAAGTCATCTTTCTGGCAGGGAAGCAGAAAGCAGCCAAAGGTTGCCCTTGATTGAGGGAGAAGCCTGGGTGCCGTGGAAGAGAAGTGCTTACTTCTGAGTAAGTGCTTACTTGGAGGTAAGCACTTCCCTTCCAAGGCACCTACGCTTCTCCCTCAATCAAGGGCAGACAAAGGCTGCTCTCTGCACTCCCCCCCAAGAGCTGGTTTTGACAGGTCGGACCTGTCAAAGTCAGCTGTCTGGTGGGAAAGCAGAAAGCATCCTTCCGCTACCCTTGATTGATAGGGGTTGGGACAGCCTTCCCATAGGAATTGAAAACTGGAACAGATTAATTGATTTTCAACGCATTCCTATGGGAAACCACTGTTCAACTTATGACTTGATCGACTCCCAAAGATGCTTTTGGAATGGATTAAAGTTGTAAGTCAAGGTACCTCTCTCTTTCTCTCTCTCTCTCTCTCTCTCTGTGTGTGTGTGTGTGTGTGTGTGTGTGTGTGTGTAATAAACCCAAACTTTCCTCCCATAAAAGAGCTCTACCAAGAACCAATTCCATCCGTACCCCTCCCCTTGTCCCCAAAGCTCAGTGAGCTGCAGCTTGCACTGAAACTAAAGCATTCTTTACTTTCCCCCTTATAAAATAACTAATTAAAGAAAGTAAATTGGTCACAGTGATCTTATTATTATGCTACAAGATCATCGCAGAGCTGTTGCTCAAGCCCCAATTTCGTTCCTCGCTGCTGCGCCCAAAATTAAACTGCATGGATCTCTGTGCAGCGTGGCTGACTCTGGAGCTTTTGCAGAAGGAAGAGGCTGGGGAGAGCGTGGGCAGCCCTTATCAATGCTGCCAATCTTTGCGCTTCCCCAGCCACCGTCATAGCACAATTTTTGCACGGGAGGGGCAAAGAAGCCCCATGAAGACGAGCCTCATGGAGCCACCATTCTGTTGTTGTTTTGGAATTTTGAAACTGCTTTTGACTCTGCGATATCTCCAAGCATGCCCTACTTAAGAGAACTATTGCTGTTTCAATAATGAAAGAATATAGACACCTGCCTCTACTTCCTTAAGCAACCTGGAATAAAAGCAGGGCATGGGTGTCAATGTAACCAGGGAACCTCTCTATGGGAGCTATGTCCCACTCGACAGAGCAGGATTTCATTCTGAATAAATCTACTTTGGTTTCTAGTGTTTTTGGGCTCTATTACAATCCTGAGAACAGTTTTCCTGGGAATCTGCCTCATACTCAGCACGCTGCAAATGTCTACTAAGACAACATTTCTAATATGTTGCCTTAGTAGACATGTGCAGCGTGCTGAATCAAAATGACTGACAGCAGACATAGCAGCCTCACTTTCATTAGAAAGAAATGTAAAAACTGAACAAACTTTGGACATGGTGGATCCCTTCCAGAAGTGTGGGCTGGCAGAATGGCCTGCTGAACTGTGTTCAAGGTCTACTATACCTGGGGTTGTTTAAGTTTGCTAAGGTATGACTGCTTGTGTTTCCCCATTGAATGAGGTGGGGTGCTGTCCGGCAATATTTGGAAATGCATGAACAGCAGCATGGACATGGGTACAGATAAAATTGGAGGGCCTCTGAAAGGGTAAGGATAATATTGAGCCACAATCTGTGTGCCTTCATTCAGATGGATGAAATTATGGGACCAGTATGTAGGCCTGCTAATAATGTAGTTGCAATGCATGGCAGCATTTCAAATCTAGATACTGCTATTTGGGATTAGGAAGAGGAAAGGTGATATCTTTACCAGCTTATTGTGAACAAAAACATTGATCGAGCATGTCAAGGATTGGGATCTGACATCATAGCTGGCCAGATGTGCCAAGCATGCCAGGTGAGTATGCAAAGAGGCAGAAATAGTTGCCCAAACCATAGAACAGGTTTTACAGACAGATGGCACACAGAGTGGGAGCAGCCCAGATTGTCCTCTGCAGATTCCACCAGAATTTGGGACTGGTTACTCCAGGACATGCACACCCAAAGGGCACAGAAGGGGAGGCAGAGGGAATCATCTGCCCTGTAGCTGGCAAGTTTTAAACAGAGAAACCTTTGCTCTTTGAAATGCAAAATACCTTCTTTGCTAATGAATTCCTAATCCGAGCCAGATGCTCCTGTGGTGGTTGGTGCGTCCCTGAGTCCGGCTACTTTGGGTTCCTGCTGTACAGCTCTTCAATTGATCAAAAATGTCAACTCTAATGCGGCCTCATGTTGAGTTTGTTTCATGTGGCTGGAGCAAAAAGGTTAGGCTCATCTCCCAGGAACACTTTTCTGAAAGGTTATTTTAATGTCACATTAATGATTTTGTGTTCTTGGGAATATAATTTTCTGTTGTTGGCAGAGATTTTGAAAGGAAAGGTATCGTCTTTGCGGTGTTTTAAGGATATTGTTTTCTTGTAAACTGTGAAGCCATTATGAATGCGAAGCTGGGGAAATAGTCATCCTTGTCGTTTTTCTCCATCTCTGCAACACGGCCGCTGTATCTGTTTGAGGAGTCGGGGGCAAACACCCTGCAGCCATTGGGCAGTGGCAAGATTCCTTTTCCCTGGTACTACATTTTTAAAACACCACTGAAAGGCAATGGTGACATCTCTCACCAGCACTGGGCACTGCCACCTCCCAGCTGCTGTTCTAGTTTTTCAGTGGCTGTGGTATGGCTGTTGAATATTACTTTAAGTTAAGTTATTTATGCATGGAGGAATGTTCAATGCTTTTATTTTGATCTCCCACCAAGAAGGAGGAGGAGGAGGGGGAGGAGGAGGAGGAGGAGGAGGAGGAGAAGAAGGAGGAGAAGAAGAAGAAGAAGAAGAAGAAGAAGAAGAAGAAGAAGAAGAAG
>JAHTLZ010000237.1:7378911-7393111 GCA_023846285.1 Phrynocephalus versicolor | reverse complement strand
AAGAAGAAGAAGAAGAAGAAGAAGAAGAAGAAGAAGAAGAAGAAGAAACAACAATGGTTTAGAGACAAGAAGTGTTTATCTGAGGGGAACCAAGGCATCTGTGAGAGCTGATTTAGTTCCTCTCTTGGTAACCTGCCTAACCACTAGCACAACCTTTTCTGAACAAGCACACGTGATTACATCACCTGAATCAGCGTGAATGTATTTGCTTGCAAAAAAAAGGTAGAAGTTCCACAGGCAAAGCCCCCCCCCCCCCAGTATGGAATTGAGGTGAAAACTCTGGCTGATTCTCATAGACTTGTACATTGTGTAGTCAACAATAAAGGATGTAAATCAGACCATCACAGTCCTGGAGCATTTCCTGTATTACATGTCGGTGTAAATGCCTCCTCAGTTCTAGATTCTCCTAGTAGACTTCAATTGTGCTGGATTCAAGTGATCATTGAACAATTTGGCTCAAGTTCCTCGAGAGCTTTGGAGCAATAAAATAATCTAAAATCAATGCAACTAAGCATGTTTGGAAGAGGCCTCAGGACACAGGCTTTTTCGCAGCTGTGAAGCATGCAGGCTCATGTTTCGGTTTATGCCACTCCAAATTGCCCAATGCTGAACAGGGCTGTTGTGCACCAGGGCACGCCAGAAGCAGAAACCAACCAGGGTATATGGTTTTCATGTGTTGGTATACCTCCAGCTGCAAGTCCTTTTAATTCTGCTGCATCTTGAATCAACAAAGCTAAGTCATGGGGAGAAGGGAATCCGTCTGTTGGTGTGGGATTAGTAATGGGCTATTGCTCTGGCCAGTGAAAACGGGATGAGGTCCAGAGTCTGCCTTGCAGTATGGTAATGACCAACATACACAATTGGAGGATTTGGCCTATGGAAGCTTAATCAACTTTGATGAGCTTCATTATCTAAAAGAACAATGGATGCAATTGTGTCTGACCTCTTTTTTTGGAAAGATATTTTAGTATGAATCCAGTGCTCGTTAAAGCCTGCCATTGCAAGGGATTCACAAAAGTGCCTTCTTCCAACTGATGGGAATGATCTAAGGCCATGGCAAGTTTGAGTCCTTTAAGGTATTAACGTGTTGTTCACAAAGGCTTTTGACGACAACGCTTAGGCATACCTGTTTGGACAAGCCCACAGGGATAAAGTCGAGATTCAGAGCACTGAAGTAACTAGCAACTATGTCTGTGAAGATTCTCAGTCATCCAGGTGAGTTTATCTGGAAGTTGAGTCATGGCTACTGGACTTCTTTTTTGAGAGATAGAAACATTTCGCTGCTCATCCAAACAGCTTCATCAGTCTGAATACAGTGAAACGTTTCTATCTCTCTCTCAAAAAAAGTCCAGTAGCCATGACTCAACTTCCAGATAACTAGCAACTAGTAACATACCTCCAACTAGATACTTTGACATATGAGTAGTTTAATGGGTAGTTACCAAATCAATGTAAAAGGAAAGAAACATGTAGTTGCCAATTTACTTTGTAAGTAGTAATCAGTTCCTTTGCCCACCCAGCCCAGAAATAAGAAGTGAGACAGCTAGCTGGGGATAAAAGGGCCACAATTTTGTTAACATCTTAACTCGCAAGTAAATCCTGACAAGGGGACCTGTACTGTAATGCAAGCAGGTAATGGATGGCAAACAGGATGCTTCCAGTCCCAGTTTGTATTAAATGAGATTCACATCTCAGGATGCTTCTGCTCACATGTTCAGCATCATCCTAATTTGTATGTGCCTACTAGCCCATAACAAACCCTCGGTTCAGCCTAATATTATCTTAATAACTTTATTTTGCTCCTACACTCACCAATGACATTTAATTTATTCCAAGGGTTGTCCAGCACCTTAAGGGTGACTGACCAAAGGCATACAGTAGTCCTCTGCCACAATGTGGTTCATATATTATGGTCTCAGTATATCACATTTTTTCTTGAGAGAAGCAGGCTTCCAAAGAGAGGTTTTTTACCCTCTCCTGACACCTCAGCAAACAGACCGTGAGGTCCTGGAAGCAAGGTTTGCTGAGGTGTCAGGAAGGGGTTTAAAACCATCTCTTTGCAAGTGCAGCTGGCAGGAGCAGCCCCAGGTCTGTTTGCTGAGGTGTCAGGAGGGGGTTAAAAACCTCTCTTTGCGAGGGGAACTGGCAGGAGCAGCCCTTGCAAAGTCATCTGCATTTCACTTCCAAAGAGAGGTTTTTAACCCCCTCCTGACACCTCAGCAAACAGACCTTGAGCTCCTGGAAGCAAGGTTTGCTGAGGTGTCAGGAGGGGGTTAAAAACCTCTCTTTGGAAACACAGCCAGCAGGAGCAGCCCAAGGTCAGTTTGCTGAGGTGCCAGGAGGGAATTAAAAACCTCTTTTGGGAAGCTGATTCTCTCAAGAAAAAAAGTGGTATACTAAGACCGTAATATATGAACCGTGTTGTGGCAAAGGACTGTAGTACAACGCAAAATTAGAAATACTATTTATTACAATTTGTAATACAATTTTAAGTGGATTGGACTCAAGTGGGAAATACTGTAATCAGGAAGCTCTCTATCTGCTGAGATTACTGTCTGGATACTTACTTTGGAAGGGCAACATCCTTGGTTCTGGAACTCCCTCTTCAGCTCTTTGATTTTATATCCAACCCAGACCCATCAAAGGGAAGAGCCTGACAAAAGAGGACTGTTCTCTTAAAAGAGGGCACATGGTCACTTTAGCAAGAGTGCCAAATAACAGCATCCATGGATTCAGTGATGATTGTTAAAAGCTTGCCCTACTAAATCTTTTAATGCTGGTGGGAGAATCAAAGGGGGGGGGGTTTAACCTAAGCTCCCGAGGAAGACCACACAGCAAGGTTTAGGCTCATTTCCTCAGTTGGTGAGCCATGCTGAGAATGTAAGGTGGATTACGAGTGCAGAGGAAGCCTGGGAGAACTGCCACACTTTGAATATGATCAGTAAAGCCCAGAAACAGACTATGGGTGTAATATGTACACTGTGTTTGCAGTGCCCACCCCTCTTAGCATGTACAGCATTCAAAGGCCCTACTAGTAACATCTCAGGTTAGGTCTTACAAATTCAAAACCCTGGCTTTTCTTTGTTAAGGGTGTATATGGACAGACATTTGACCCCCTGTTTGGTGCCTGACTTTAGTTCTGGTGTCCACATGGTGAGAGGACCAATTTGCCCCCAAGGCATCCCAACCTGGACCTTTTTGATCTCTCTCTCTCTCTCTCTCTCTCTCTCTCTCTCTGTGTGTGTGTGTGTGTGTGTGTGCACGTGCACATGTGTGTGCGTGTTTCGGTTTGCTCTCATTTAGTCCATTCCCTACACATGCGATTCCTTTGAAAAGTCTAAAATTGAGTCTTGCAGCCACCAATGATGCTAAGGTTCCTTCCAGTTTGATTTTCTTGCATCAGTAAATGAGCTGCTTTGGGATATTGGCAAATTGAACACTTAAGAAGGCAAAGAAAGGCACATATTCCATCCCTTCCCTTTTCCTCCTCTTCTAGAGGCTGGGACTCCGATTCACCACTGTGACTCCTATGAGTAGCGCCAGCCTGCCTGCGAGGCCTTGGGCAAGATCCACAGTCCCAGGGCAGCTCCCAGAAGAAGGGAATGGTAAACCCCTTCTAAGTACTCTCTACCTGGAAAACCCTGAAAAGGGTCACCATAAGTCCAAATTGACTTGATGAGACATATTTCATGATATATGTAGTAAGGTGCTTTTTAAAGGTTAGGCACAGTTCTAGCTGTCAATCGCCCAACAAATTCCAACAAGCCACAGTAGGAATGTTTAACATCCCTAAGTAGTTCACACAGAAAAGGCAAGAGCGTAGCTGGCTGGGGCAAGGCAGTGGTGATACAGTGAGCTAGGAATACAACATCATATGGCAGATCTTTGCCTGGAAAGGAGTCAATGGAGAGAGAAGGATACTTATCCTCAAAATTCCTTCTCAGGATACCCAGAAGGGATTCACCTTTCCCTTCTTCTGGGGGTGCTCTGGGACTATGGAGTTTTGTTCAAGATTTTTCTACCATCTTTCACTGACTCTGTCCTGTTCTGACATTCTTTCAACCTAGACTGATATTCTTACAATCACTGATGCCCTTTCATTTCTTCTCCTGTTTTATTCCTCACTCCCTTTCTGGGGTGGGAGTTGGTGTTGGGCAAAGGACACATTTTGCTTTAATTCTCACTGAACAAAAGGATTGTTAGGGTTCTCTGTGTCGCCGCCTTAGTCATCTAGAACTAGGATCCCCATTGCGTTTTTGATTTCAATGTCTTTCTGGAATTATTTATTTATTTATTTATTTATTTATTTTAGAGTATTTTAACCCACCTTTCTCCTTGGAAAAGGACCCAAGGTGGCTTACAGTAATGAAGGATAATATACAGTCCAGTACAATTAAGACATGTTCAAGTACGGAGATCAGAGAATTGAGGGACATCTTAGAGCATTAATAGACAACATTACATTAAAGCTACAAGAGAAAATGAGCAGTTAAAAGGAGAGTAAAGTTCCCTGTAAAGTTATGAGTGATGGAAACTAACATTGAAAACATAGTGTCAATGTAATCACATAAGAGTATAAGTAGTTATAAACACAAAGTCTATGTGATCCCATAGATTCATATAAAAGACACATAATAGGTAGTTCATCATTCAGGGAAAGCTTGCCTGAAGAGAATGGTCTAAAAGCAGTTCAGAGGTGCTGTCAAAAGCAGCTGAGAGATCTAGTAAAACCAAAAGGGACACAAATCCCCTATGCATTTCTGCTAAGTCATCTACCAATGCAACCAGTGTTGTCTCGGTCCCATAGCCAGGCCTGAAGCTAGATTGTATTGGATCCAGGTAGTTTATCTCATCCAGAAACTTACATAACATAAGAACATAAGAAGAGCCATGCTGGATCAGGCCAAAGGCCCATCTAGTCCAGCTTCCTGTATCTCACAGCGGCTCCACCAGATGCGTTTGGGAGCACATGAGACTAGATATCTGTCTCCTGATACCACTCCCCTGCATCTGGCGCTTGAAGTACCCTGGTTTTAAGCCTGGAGATTACACATCTCCCTCATGGTTTGTAACCTGTGATGGACTTTGCCTCCAGGAATCTGTCCAATCCCCTTTTGAAGGCATCCAGGCCAGATGCCATCACCACATCCTGTGGCAGGGAGTTCCATAGACCTACAACGCGCTGGGTGAAAAAATATTTTCTTTTGTCAGTTCTTACTCTCCCAGCCCTCAATTTGAGTGTATGTCCCCTAGTTCTGGTATTTTGGGAGAGAGAGAAGAGCTTCCCTCTATCCACTTTACTCATACCCTGCATTATTTTGTATGTCTCAATCATATCCCCCCTCAAGCGCCTTTTTTCCAGACTAAAGAGGCCCAAATGTTTTAAACTTCTGGAGCTGCGAGGCCACAACCCACTCTAGGACTTTCTCTAAGAATGGGATATATGGTACTGGTCTGTAATTGTTCAGTATCATTGGGTTGAAGGAGGGCTTTTTAAACAGCGGTTTTACTATTGCCTCCTTTAAGCATCCCAGAATCCTGCGCTAAGGAGGCATTCACTACTCTTCCTAACCAGTCTGCCATACCTTCTCTGGCAGCTTTTATGATCCATGAGGGGCAAGGATCCAACACACATGTGGTGGCCCTCACTTCCCAAAGGGTCCTGACCACATCATCCAGCTGTAGGAGCTGAAAGTCAACCATTAATACAGGACAAGGAGGGTGGGGTGTTTTATTTACAGGCTCTGGATCAATAGCTGCATCCAAATTAGCCTGGATCTGTTCAATTTTGCCTGTAAAGTCTTGTGCAAATTCTTTGTAGCGAGATACAGAGTGGTCTGTGTTATCTGCCTGTGGGTCAGCGTGTAGCAGACTTTTAACTAGTCTGAAAAGCTGCCCTGGGCAATTTTGTGCCAAATCAGTGGTGGTAGAGAAAAATAATTTCATTGCTGTCTCCACTGCCTTGGAGTAAGCCTTCCAAAGGCCTTTTCCTGTGTCTTTGGTTTAGTCCGGGTTTTTCACCAATGCCTTTCAGCTCTACCTTTCTTATTTTCCTAGAAGAATAAATGTGGGCATAGTTTTCCTCCAACGAGGGAAGTGGGCTATGCTAATCATTCTGATTTTCAGAGGATAGATCGACAAGTTAACTAATGGCATAAACACACATGCCAAAACAACCCCAGTTATACCAATTGTTTCCATATCTCAGTTGTACTGATAGTTTACCAAAGCTTATACATCAATACAGAAATACAGTGATATGGTATGAGACTTCTCTCTTCCTCCTCTTTTCCTTTCCTCTTTCCTGCATATCCTTTCCCCTGCAAAGAATTGTGAACAGTGTGGTTAAAAAATGCAACACTCCTTTCTTTACAGTTCAAAGCGGGAAACCACTAGCCATCTTTCACCCACAAGAGGGATGGTGGTGGTGGTAGTTCGTCTGTCTCCTGAGCAATGTATTCATGTTAGTTTATTACTAGAAGCGGCGACAGTGGTGCTGCCTCTAGAGGATGCCAATGCTGATTTGTTGACAAATCTTTAGAAATAAAATATTCTTTTAAAAGGATACAAGCACAGTGGACCTGACATTTCCACAGCATCCAGAAACCCGACCCCTTTGCAAAGGAAATAACTTGGCAGCAACATTCACACAGGCCGAAACAATAAGGAATGAAGTGACATATCACCTGGTGAGGGGGGAAGTAAACTGGAAATAAACTGCTGGCTGGAAAAAATGGGTGTGTATTATGCAAATTATGAAAGGATCTAAATTAACAGCCAAATTGGTATAACTTGGGTTCTTTTGGCAGGTGTGACTGAGCCCTTAGCTGTGGCTTTTTGCAGATTTTTCATCCAATGCACGGAAGGCAGGAGGTGGAGCTGGGAAAGTAGGACAGCTCAAGAGCCATGGAGACATGATGAAACATTTCACCCGGAAGGAAGTGGCCGGTGGTCTGTCCCTGCTTCAGAATGGACTTTCCCCTCCAACTTGCCCTCCACTTCCAACAGAATCTGACACTGGAGCACAATCTATTTTTCTCTCGCAAAGGAATAGGAATGCAAATCTCCTAGTTCTCACTCCTCTGAAGTGGAAAAAATGAGGCCAAGAAAAATGACGCATAAGTTCTGGTCTTGTACAAGTCCAAGGATTCTTCCACCTCTGCTATTTTTAGTAGAAACACCTCACAGGGAAAATTATTTCTGGTCTGGTGGGCTGTGAAACCCACGCTCGAAAATGTAGGTGGAGTTGCCCAAGTACAACTAGAGACCAAACATTTAAGGCAGTCTGCCCACTGTTTTGTCTTGGTTTTTTTTTTAAAGAAAAGGGTAAGCATATTATCTTATCCCTGAAAAATGGCAAGGGAAAACAATCCCCTTGGTTTTGCCAGATAACACGAGCTTTCAGCAAGGACATGCAGAAAAGCCGGCCTTGAGGCCTCTTCTCATGGTGTTCGGGTAACACAGTCGAGTGACTCAAACTAGTTTATTTATATACTTTATGGTAAGATTTCAGGGCAGGTTACAAAGCAGCATGAAAGCAATTAAAGCAATTTAAAACCCAGATTAAAGTGTGACAGCAACTGGCTTAATTGCACTGGACCTATGGGTACAACGGAGTCAGGAATCATATTCAGAGAGCTGCAAAATGTCTGGAACTGCAGGAGCAATGGCACCATCTGCGACCCTCTTGGGCCTGGTTGCTGCAATGGGTGTTAACATGAGTGATGCATTGTTGTGTTGCTTAGATGGACTTTCCCTCAGGGACTCTCCCTTCACAAGGACTTGGCATATGCAAGTCAGATAAGCCTGCTAAGCTAATTGGTTTTCCAAAGTCTTACTGGCGTGGCCTAACCAACATGATGCAGTGTAACTAGAGAAGAGATGTTTGGTTAAAAAAAGTAGGTCCAACTTCAGATTTTGGCCTAGATCGTTGGCCTAGAATTGACCAAAGCCTGGAACTAACTGACAAACTAGACAGAAAGTGGTGCTGGGGGACTCCTGTTAGCTGCCTTGGCCTTTAGCCTTTGATATCCCTCTGGGTTCCATCTTATCCCCCATGCAATTTAACATATACATGAAACTATGAGAGAGCTTGTCTGGAGTTTTAGAGTTCGTTGTTGCTAGTATGCCGATGACCTCCAACTCTGTTTCTCCTTTCTGCCTAGCTCAAAGGAAGCTGCTTCTGTAGTATTGTCTGATATATGTAACAGATTGGTGGAGGGCAAACAGTTTGGAGCTTCACCAAGACATGGCAGAGGTGCTCTTGGTCAGTCAAAAGGCAGACCAGGGAATAGAGATCCTTCCTGTGCTGGATGGGGCTACACTCTCCCTGAAAACACAGGTGTACTGCTTAGGGGGTGGGGGCTGTGCTCCTGGATTTGTCCCTGAGCCTGTGGATGGCCAAGTCTCAGCAGTGGCCAGGACTGCATTTGCACCATTAAACCTTGTTGGACCTGCTCCTGGAGATATCTGATCTAGCCATGGTGATGATACAAGCCTTACTAACAATCTCCTTGGATTACTGCAACACACTCTACATGGGGTGGCCTTTGAGTATGGTTTGGGAACTTCAGCTGATACAAAATGCTGCAGCCAGGCTGCTGGCAGGGGCCAGATACAAGGAGCAAACAACTCCCACAGGCTGCCAGTCTGTTTGTGGCCCCCATTCAAAGTGCTAGTTGTAACCTATAAAGCCCAGGGCAGCTTAGATCCAGGCTGTTTGGAAGACTGGATTTTCCCACATCAGCCTTCTTAGCTCTTAAGATTTGCAGAGGCAGCCCTTATTGAGCATGCTTGGTAGGAAAAAAAGATTTGCAGAGGCAGCCCTTTTGAGCATGCTTGGTAGGAAAAAGAGAGGGTCTTCTCTTTGGCTGCTCTCAACATATAGAATACCCCTCCCAGGAGGCGAGCTTGGCCCCCTCCCTGTTGTTCTTCTGGTGGCAGGTGAAGACCATACCAGTTCGGCAGGTTTTAACAGCTAATTGGTGGTGGTAATGTTTGGGCACTGCATATTATTCTATATGCATTTTAATTTGCTTTTAAGGTGTTTTAAATATTTTAACTGATTATTTCAACATATATGTCCAATTCTTCTTAAATGTAATAACTTATTGTGCCTTTAACCCATTTGATATTTTAATAATTTGTGAGTTGCCTTGAGTCCTGCATTGGGAGAAAGGTGGCAGAGTATAAAATAAAATAAAATAAAATAAACTCATAATATGAGAAAACTATTTATCACGTATACTGGGTTTGTGTTATTTGATGCTTTTGTGTTTGTCCAAAACGAAACCATGAACATGACTTGATTGCTAAAAGGCAGGTAATGTAGTTTATGCCTCTGTGCTCCACTAAACACTCTCATTGCTTTATCCTGTCTTCCGCTCATTCCAGATCAGGTGCAGGGACAGTCCCACACAGAATGCATTACAGTAGTCTAATAATGAGGTTGGGTACCCATTGTGGTGATGGACTGGGACTCAGAAGACCATGAAAATTAACTATCCCCACATGTGTAACTACTAAACCCCCTCCTTAAATACTCCACTTGCCTTGAAAACACAATCAGTGCTTCTATAAATCAACTCTGACTTGATGGCATGTAACAGTCTTAACAACGGTACACAGTGGTACCTCACAAGACAAATGCCTTGTAAGACGAATTTTTTGTAAGATGAATGAAATTTCCAGGGATAGGCATTTTTCATAAGATGACGGTTTACCTACCAAATGTCTTGTGGAAAATCCATCTTATGCGGCAGGCATTTAAATTTTGCGTGCCCACAACCTAAGGGAGTTCTGGCTGCATGAAATTAAATGCCTGCCTGGATTTCCTGGCCATGTAGCACTGATCCACCACCTCCTCTTCAGCCATGTCTCTGTGCCAAAACCTGGGGAAAGAAGAGGCGACAGTGCTTCGATTCTGGCTTTCCCAACTATATAGCACCTACAGATTGGTTGTCCATGATCAGGAAAGCCAGGCGGGCATTTGAATTTTGCGCGTCAACCTGGTGGGCGAAGCAGGGACACAGTGATCCTCACCCAGCCGCTGGTGCCACTGGTGCCGCTGGTGCCGCTGGTGCTGCTTCCCACACATGCAGCCTAAGCAATGGAGGAAAGCTGAGCCTCAGAAGCAGCTGCCAGGCAAGAGGTGCACTTCCCAGGCAGCCACTTCTGACGTTCGGCTCGCTTCCATTGCCTGGCCGGTTTGGCAAGGGAAGTGGCAGTGGAAGGGCTGGGTGAGGATCATTGCTGAAGCCGCTGGGGAAAAGACACGCTGAGCTGTTTTGGGTGCTCTGAATGTCTTTCCCCCAGCCTGTCCCCTCTTTGTTTCAACGTTTGGGTGCCTGAAAAGGAGGAGGGGACAGGGTGCCACAGCCAGCAAATGGATGGAAGCATCCCACCTTTGCTGGGTTGAGGATAAATCCCTTCAATCACTGGCAGCCAATAGCTGCAACAGACAGGCTGGAGCTGTCAAAATCAGCTGTATGTTGGCTGCAAGGGTGCCAGGCCTCTGCCAGAGCCGGACTCAAACACTGAGGGGTTAAGGTCAGGGGAACACACAGGTGCCTCTGCAGACCCTCCAGCAGCTGATTCTGATAGTGATTTATCTGTCTCAGGAGAGTCCTCCCCTCCCCGGAGAGATGTCAGCAGCAGAAAGCAAAAACTGACAGCTAAGCAGAGGGGAGATAAACTATTGGAGACTCTGAGGCATTTATGTTCTGATAGCCCTGAGTTTTAGCAGAATGAGTGTTTAAGGGGATGGGTTGTGCTCTCTTGGGAGTATAAATCAAGTGCTCAGGGGTCAGGCTACCTTTGTGGGAGCAACAAGTCGCTAAGGCTTGCCCTCACCCTTGTGTCTTGTTCCCGGATTTCTGAACCCCTGTTCCTGCTCAGCTCGACCTTGGATCCTGGTTCGACCTTGGATTTCATCTCTTGGCTCTGAATTTTCCTGCTTCTTAGACTTGGATGTAAGCATGTGTTGTATACCTATTTTCGACCTTGGACCTTGTATCTTGAGTTTTGCTCAGCTCCACTTGGCATGTGTCTTTGCTACATTCCTTTGGACACTGTTAATCCTGAACCTGCTGTGTTGTGCTTCATCCTGAGTTCTCAGTAAAAGCTTGGACTTCATCTGTGTGTGAGTGTGTGTGTGAGGCATAACAAGGGGGAATAGCCTTAAGCTGTGTTGATTCATGGGGTTTGGGACAGCCTTCCCATAGGAAGGCATTGAAAACCTATTAATCCATTCTGAATGGATTAATAGGTTTTCAATGCATTCCTATGGGAAATGGCTCTGCACAAGACAAATTTTTCATACAACGAATTGCTCCATGTTATGAATTAATTTCGTCTTATGAGGTACCACTGTAACTGTCAAGATATGTAAAAGTTGACAAAATATATGTTATGTGTATTTAACAGATAAGGGGAAAAGAATTGTAAAATGGAGGCAGTTAGATTCTGCAGTCTCATGATGTTATCCACAAGTGTAAGGGATAAGTAATCACAGGCAAGTTACGTGATGAAGCACAGGTGGAATAATTTATAACATCATGGTTGCATCAGATTGCATCAGATTGTAATTAGTGATGAGTCATATCTGATGGGTGCTAAATTGTATATAAGCACTAGCTTGTCATATGTTAGTTGGGACTGTTATGGTGAGAACAGTACCCCACACTCTGTTTGTTTGTTGTATTGTAAATATTGCTTGGTTGTTATGCTGTTTGTATATTTTGATGTATATATGAATATATGAGTTTTTACTCTACTCATTGTCATTTGTCTTTTCCGTTTACTGAACTCTGCAATACTTTATATCATTACTAACACTTTATCTACACGCAACGGCAGCGTGCTCTGTGCCACATTTATTTGTTTATTGTTGACAGTAACAATGTCCCCATTGCAGAAGTGGACTGGGAAGATATCACAGTCAGAAGAATAAAAGATGCCAAGTAGAGATGGACATGAACAAACAAAATGGTCATTCATTTCAAATCATGCTTCTTCAACCTTGCCAAATCATGAACAACAAATTTATGTTTTTTCCCTTATGTCTTAGATTTAAAATGCTATAAAATGATGCCCAAAGCACCTACTGAAACCAGAATTGCAGGGAAGCTATCCCAGACTCTATAAGCCTTGCAAGCCTGGTGATATTTGGGTTAAGGATGACTGATTCAAACAACCTCAAAGATGGCCTCCAAACACCTAGAGACACCAAAATTGCAGAGAGGCTTCTCCTGCCTTGCCTCTAAAATTCCTCCAAGTTTGGTGGAAATTGGGTTTTAGACATTTGAGTGTTACACCCACAAAGTGGGTTCCCCAGAAAAGTGCCCTTTAGCAACTGGCTTGGGGGAAAAACCAATCTTCACCAAACTTTGAGGGATTGTCTTGGTTGCATCAACAGAACCATAGTGTCTAGATCAAGGGAGGTGATAGTGCCACTCTATTCTGCTCTGGTCAGACCCCACCTGGAGTACTGTGTCCAGTTCTGTGCGCCTCAGTTTAAAAAGGATGTTGACAACCTCGAGCGGGTGCAAAGGAGGGCGACTAGGATGGTTGAAGGCCTGGAAGAGATGTCTTATGAAGAACGGCTTAGGGAACTGGGAATGTTTAGCCTATCAAAAAGAAGACTGAGAGGGGATATGATAGCTATGTTTAAGTATCTGAAAGGATGTCATATTGAAGAGGGAACAGGTTTGTTCTCCATGGCTTCAGAGACTAGGACTCGGGGCAATGGTTTCAAACTACAGGAAAAGAGATTCCATTTGAACATTTGGAAGAACTTCATGACAGTTAGAGCTGTTCGGCAGTGGAATATGCTGCCACGGAAGGTGGTAGAGTCCCCTTCTTTGACGGTATTTAAGCAGAGGCTGGATGGCCATCTGTCGGAAATATTGTGAAGGGGTTCCTGCTTGGCAGGGGGTTGGACTCGATGGCCCATGAGGTCTCTTCCAACTCTATAATTCTATGAAAGTGTATCTGCAAATGTAGTCTTCTTAGGTCCCTGGGGAAAACTTTTTTTTTGGGGGGGGGGGGACTCTACAGGGGTTCATAGCTTGGATATCAGAAATGCAATCATCATCAAGTGTCGAGACATTGTAGAGGAGAGTCAGGGAAAGTTTCCCTGCAATTCTGGGTGCCTCTAAATGCCCCAGGGGCCATTTTATAGCCCAATGAAATGACAAATATATCAATGTATTGTGCATTTTTTGCAGCTGATATACAGGAGCAGAGAATTCAAGAAGTGGAGCTTTTAAAGGCTAAGTGTGTTCCAGTTCACGCTTGGCTTCAGAGGATATGAATGAGGTGCATTCATGTCAAGTTGCGAAGCCAATGAAATTCTCAGCCATTGTTATTTGAGTATGCCTATATAAAGAAAAGCATGAACTATGCATTGAAAAATGTGGACATACCACCCCTGAAGTAATACATTTGAAAAGCAGTGGTGCACAAAGCTGGAAAACATTTGCTGAGCCCATGACAGTACGATGCTAGCCTTTCCTTATGATAGTCCACATCTCTCATTACTGTTCATCACTGTTATAGCTACATTTAATTCTCAGCTGGCGCCATTATTCATGTGGAATTTGTTGACGGAGGCTATAATGAGCAATGTGAGGCTAGGAATGGGAGCTCATTTCACAGAAGGAAAAAGAAGAAACAGAGAAGGGAGAATAAAGCAGCGAGGAGAAACACCATGTTTTATTGAAGGGTCAATAAAGGTTGCTCAATATACATTTTAATGAACCGAAGGAAAATGAACACCCAAGGACAAAGGGGTGTGTGGGTTAAAGTTAACATATACGCAAAGGTACTCTCACAGTTAGCATGCTTCATCTCTGGTAACAGCAGCCCTCATGCACAAACTATCAATGTGTTTTTAAGAATACATTGGAATAATTTATCTTCATTTGTTAAGTCCTGCCATTATTATTTCTCAGCCTGTGTCCCGGGCACATCACACTTTTTTGCCAGTACTGAAAAAAACATTTTTATTTATTTATTTATTTAGGTAGCTTATATGCCGCCCACTAACCAAAGGTCTCTGGGCAGCCTAAAATTAAAATAAACAATTCAAATTAAAACATTAAAAGACCTATACAATTTCAGTAAAATGATAAGAACCTTTAAATACAATACATACATACATACATACATACATACATACATACATACATACATACATACA
>JAHTLZ010000237.1:7309158-7341741 GCA_023846285.1 Phrynocephalus versicolor | reverse complement strand
CACACACACACACACACACACACACACACACACACACACACACACACCAGCTGGAAAGCGGCCGGCAAGGCAGAACAGAGCAAGCAGCACTCCATTTGAATTTCCCTGCTGCTTGCTCCATTCTCCTTTGCAACCCCACCTCTCAGTTGGGCCTTTTTAACAGGTTGGGGTGTGGGGAGGGAGGATGCCCCTCCCCACACCCCAACCTGTCAAAAAACAAACCAAAAAACACCAAGTGGGAGGCAAAAGGGACCAGGCAGCAGTAAAATAAACCTCCTCCCTTCTGCCTGTTGCCACCCCCCCGCCTCCCAGCTGGGGATTTTTGACAGATTGGGTTATGAGGAGGGGGAATCCCCTGGGCTTCTGACACAGCAGCAGTGGTCTGAGAAGGTGAGTGCGGACATCAATGCCCACCCTCTCAGACATGCTGTGAACCAGAGAGCAGAGTAGGGAGGTTTTTTGGGGGTGGGAAATTCAAAAGCTTTCCTCTTCCACCCAAAATCCAAAATCCAAAGTTCTCCCCACCACCACCCAAAACCAGCTGGGTGGCGGTGGCGAGAACCGAGCAGAGAAATAGCCACAGGATGTCACTGCAGTCCCTTGTCTGAAGCTAGATCAAGTGGTGGCTCCCTGATTCAGTTCCTCCAAACCAAAAACATCATTTAGTTTTGGTTCTTGACGACACGCTTTCTGACATTTTGTTTCATTTCGAACCATTTCAAAACCTTACAAAACGACGAAAAAGCCTGTCATTTTTTGTATGGTGCCCACCCTTAGTTCTGGCAGCTGCACATTTTCTGCTTTCTGTGCCAGTGGAAAGCATGGTTTCCTGACTGTTCTACAGATTTCCGTGCATTTCCACCCAGTACATTAGAGTGACATCTGAGAAAATAGTGTTGGCTTGGTTTCTGATGAGCCTTGAAGAAAGCAGTGTTTCATTGCCCTATATCTGATCCCTGGAAAGGCTCATCTTTCGTCTTGCAATGCTTCATCTCCTGGCATTGCATGGCCTTGAAAAATGTGGAAAACAATTTGGTGGGTTAAAGTTGTGGCATTTGTCTCCCACCCACCCAGTTTCTCCCTTCCTTCCTGCTCTCGTTGCCTCCCGATCAGGTCCTGCTGCCTCCTCTCTATCCTCCATGGCTGCATCTTCAGAGACAGAGGGGGAAGTGTGCACATGTGCAAAGACAACAGGGGCATACCTTGGAAGGGAAGCTTGGCTGCTGTCTGAAGATGGCAGGGGAGGAGGAGGAGGAGCAGGAGGAGCAGGCTGGACCAAGGAGGGAAGCAATGGGGCAGCGGGAAGGGGATGGAGGGCATGCTTAGTTGTGGGGAGTTTGTTTGTTGGCTGGTTTCTAGATTGGTTTGTGCCAGTCTCTACTCTCGAGCAGCATGTAAAACAGGTCCTGGAAGTTCCTGCTGAACATGTGGACAACACAGACACACAGAGTGCCTCTGCTTCCTTCACGGAAGCGCTAGAGAGGCTGAGCATTTGAATGTAAAGGGAACACAAGGTTCAGTCAAAACCAAGAATGACCCTGACAAGCCCTCTTTCTCCAGTGCTGGGGTCTCTGAAGAAGTGTCACAAAAGATGCCTTGATCCTGGCAGGAGCATTGTCATCATGGCGGGCAAAAACAGCACCTTTCATTTGGCACGGGTCAGGGGTTGTGCTTTTATCTTAAACTTTCTGAAAATGGTCCTCTAGCATGCCATCATTTCCCTGGAAGGTCAACATCTAAGGGCATGACTGACGTCAGAGAAGAAGAAGACGATAAAGAAAAAGAACGTTTCTCTTACACTGACTGCCCTGGATCAGCTTCTGCCTCATTAACAGAAAATGGTATGATCTGCTGTGCTTCCATCCCAAAGATTTCTGTTGATGTGAGTGCTTCTGAAAGTCAACAAGAAGTTTGTGTGTGCGTGTGTGTGTGGTAGGAGGGGTATGTGACTTGGTGCATGTAATATTTGAGAACAATTCTTTCCAAGTGCATCCTCCTCCTGCCCTTTTCAGCTCACAAAGTTGCTCCTTTTTAAATTTCAGCACAAGAAAACAGCATCCCTCAACTCAAGTACCCCTTTATGACTCAGCTTATCCAGAAATATCACTGCCAGTAGAAAGAGAGAGGAAATCCATTTCCACTTGCAAACTTTTGCTTTTGGTGCTTGAATATTGTTAAGTTGGTTTTAACTTAAACTTTTGAGGTCTCTCAAACTGCACCCATGTTTGCCTGCTTGGTATCCATTGATCTTTCAACCTGGAATCTTGGACTGTCCGGTAGTAAGTTATGGACTGGGTCAACACATCCTTGGGAATGAAGCTTAATCTATTACCACGTCAAAATGTCTGACTGTAAAACTGATATAAAGTGTGGTTGTTTGTTTGGAAGCATTGGTGATGGATCTGGAGGTTGATGGATGGTGGGCAGGTATTTGCTTGCCACTATCATGGTATTGCCTCTCCCTTTGGTAGGGAAGGCAGCATCAAGGGCCAGGGACTGCCCCAGTTGGGGGGGGGGTGCAGGACCCTGGCAGTGTCCCTGGGGTGGCAGGGAGCCCTGGAATGACATATGTCCACATGGTCTTCAATGATCTCATTTATGGCCCAGAGGTATCTGGAAATGGTTGACTACATCAGATGGCAGGGACGTTACTGGATCCTACTCCAATGCTTAGCCAAGGAACTGTGGATGTAGTCAGTTAATAAAATTTTGGCCTTTCGCTTCCATCTGGTGTATTCTGTGTTTATTGTCAGGGAGGAGACCACACCTGCTTAGCAATAGTCTCACAAAACCAAAAACAGAATGCTTGCTAGTTTAGGTAAAGCCATAACACAAACTTAGGGAGCAAACTCAAAGCAATTGCTAGAAGATGTACAAGCAATGAATTCAGGTAAGGACAACATGAAAGAAATCTAATCTTCCAAAAGGACTAAAATCTACTCTTTCCCAGTCCATGGCAGCTCTTCTACTTCTTTTCTTCCTAACATCTTCCTGCTAAGGGCATTGTTAACTGCTTGTTCTAGCTATGAGTTAGCTCATATACTTTCACTCCTCCATCAATGATGTTCTCTCCAGCCTCTTCCTCCTAAGGGAGCCATCTTGAAGTGTTCCTGAAGTCTTTGCCCATATACCAGGAGGCACGGATCTGAGACCCTGTCCTTTTGAATTATTCTGGATCTAATTGTCCCCATCCCTAATTGTAGCCAGCCCCACAACTTCCTGGTCAATTGCTGTCTGATTAACAGAACACAAAAGCTTGCTTTTCCTGCTTGGAGTTTTCTTTGATCTCTGTTTCTGATCTAGTGTTTTCTCATGGGTAGTAAAGTAAACAAAGTGTTATGATGTGGGGTTTAGTGATTTCAGCAAGTGATTCAGCTCTTTGACATATCAGGCTGGAGACAGCTTCTAGTGTAACAGCTGTTTATTCAGGGAGAGAACAAGACTGGGGACTGGGGAGAGGGAGCTACATTTATAGGGCGAGGAAAAGATACATTTTGGAGGGAACAATTACAACCAATCACAAAGCTGTCTTTTGGCAGAAACCAATAGGATTGAGGATCCAAATGCAGCAACTTGAATAAACCAATAGGCCTGTTCCCTTTGGAACAGGAAGGCAGTTACTTCAACATAAGCAAGTACAGATAATAGGAATACAGATCAATACACAACACAAAGCCGCTATCATTTATACAACAAAATCAAACTTATATCACAATGTCACCTCCTTCGTCTCTCCACACTTGGCCTAGGCCTAGGATATGGATTGGATCAGAAGGGGTCCAGATTACAAAGGAACTGGGTCATATCCTGATCTGGAGTGCCAAATTAGTTCATGGATAAAGTCAGAGATGGCTGAAACTCCACTGCTCTATTAGGTGTGTGCCTCCCCAAATGATAACCACCACCTAACCCCCTTTACTAAAGTTAGCCTGGATTATCTCCTTTACCAAAACCAAGCAAACAGTTCATACCTGTCAAGTGTCCTGTTTTGGCCAGGACACTACCATTTTCCAGCCTTTTTCCAGCTGTCTTCCTGGGACACTTATTTTGCTGGAAATGTCCTGGGCGGTAGCAGTTGACAGGGAGGTTTTTGCTGACATAGCGGCAAGCCGCCAAGCAGAGAAAGTGCTGCTTGTGAAGCTGCCCTGGGTTTGGCTGGGGACTGGGTAGAGGGGGGACGAACTGGTGTGGCTGTGGCTCAGCGGGGTGGGGGTGGGGAAGTGACCGGTGTGTGCATGTGTGCATGCACGTGGATGTGCATGTACGTGGGCGGGTAGGCAATTGTGTTTGTGTTTTTTTAAACCTCTCCCCTCCCGTCCTGGTCAGCAGCCAGGGAAAACTTGACAGGTATGAGTTCCACTGCTGTTTAAAGACTGCCACAGCTGGAAACCAATTTTAATGGCCCCTTAAAAGAAGATTATTTTGGTGACAGAAGCCTGATCATGTGTCCCAGTATTAACTAACTGTTTATGTAATATATCTTGCAACTCCTATTTTTAAAAAACAAGAAACAAGATTTGTAAACTTAAAAGAAATGTACTTAAAACACATAACAAAGAATAAGAAAGTTCAGTATTGCCAACTGTCAGGTTCTTACCCTACAGCTGAAATCTTTTTTTTTTTTTGCACTTCTGTTTAAAGTTGAAACATGAAGAATTATAATTCCATTAATTAAAGACACCCCCCTTTGCAGGCCCCATTGCTTCCTGTCAATGTAAGGGATTACACAGAAGCCTCGTGATCTTTGAGGGAGAAGTCGTATATCTTTAATTCCTGAGACTTCACCACTCTAGATGGCAATGTTAGCCTTACATGATACTCAGCTTCAAAAACTAAGAATGCAGGTTCTATTTGTTATGAGCAACAAGTATATATGGAAAAAAACAGTAAGTGGCTTTTCAAAAAGTAAATCTCCTCCCATTGTTCTCCTTTGGGTCAGACTGTCATCTGAATGGAAGGAGATGTCCATCCAAAATTTCCATCCTCTCTCACTTCTCTTCCTGTGTGCAGACTTAGTATAATGATCACCGGCTGTCAAGTCACTTCTGACTTGTGTCAACCCTTTCCAGGGGGTTCCAGGTAGCGAAGACTCAAAAGTGGTTTACCAGTACCTTCTTCTGTGGGTGCCCTGGCCCTACTCCCAGAAGATACAGTGGGGCAGGGAATCTCAACCACTGGCTCTGCAGCTGGAGAACTAAGCCATTGAGTGGTGCAAACTTAATTAGCTGCATTCATATGGGCTCAAGAAGGAAGAGGGGATCCTTCTCCCCTTTTAACATGTTTGGAATATGGCCTGAGGAAGAACACCAAAAATGCATTTCCCCCTAGGGTAGGTGATAGCTGTTACTTGCCAAAGGACATAGGAGTCGGCGAAAAGATTTGGCGTGGTCTTGGTCTACTCTTCCTCTGACTGCCCCTAAAGCACCAGTCCAGCAGCCATACTGCCACACTGTAACCACTCCTGGTGTTGCTGATGTTCTTTCCCAGGAAGGTACCTGGAACTGTTCAGACATCAAGAGTGATTCAGCCAAATATTTCTTCTCCAAATATTCCTTCTCCAAATAGTCCCAACTTTAATCTAGATCAGAACGCTGAGCCCAATATACAAGTAACAAGAAATATTCAGAAGGAATATTTGGAGAATGTGGAATCTAGCACTACTCAGCAGTCTAAAATTTCTCCAGAAGAGGAGAAAAGTCTCAGCTTCAGTCCTGACTTGAGCATGAAGCTGGAACAAAGAATTCACTCCAATCTGCAAGTTTATAAACTATTTGCCTGGGAGACAGAATTCTCTTCAGAAGCAGAGGAGAGTCTCAATCTTAACCTTGTTTGGAGCATGGGATTGGAACAGACCATTTTCTCCAATCTACATATCTATCGGTTATAATTTACTACAACAGGAAATATACAGGGAGAATGTTTGGAGAGTTCTGCGCTGGAAGTTTTTGCATCATGGGATGGACTGACTGGGAAACAATTTATAAATCCCTGGCTTAATGAATCAATCACATAAAATCTATTAATGGATTACAATGAACTATAACAATATGGAAAATGGATAACAGAAATCTACAAACCAGCCTGAAACAAAGTTTTGTTCTAGTTAGACATAATCATGTGATAGAAAGCTGTTAAAATTATCTACCTATTATAAAAAACATAAATATAACTGGTTGAGATATCCATTATATTGTAGTTTAATCAAATAAAGTAGATTAGCTAACGGAAAATTTATTATCAGGATTTAATACTCTGCTAAGTTTTGATGTTCTTGTTCAATGTTGCTCAATGTTGGAGTTAATTGTTAAATGCGAAAACAGCCTTCAATATCATTTATTTACTAAATTATCTAAAAACTATTTTAAGTGGTCAGTCAATTCACTGTGAAGACCAGTTAAGACCATTGTTAACTATTGTTAACTAGACAAGCCAGTTTAACATCTTCGTTAATGGAACATCTAATTAATTGAATATTTGGATATGAAAAATGAAAAAATGGAATGTGGAAACTAGCTTGAGATGCCAATTTGTTGGATCTTTATATGTTAGCTAGGCAAAGAAAGAGAGGGACTTTCCCTTTAATACAACAAAAACAGAGAGATCAAGATGTAATGCTTTCTTTTCTTTTAATAACCCATTGAGTATTAATCTTAGACATATAAGGTTTCGAAAACTTGGTAAAATTTATAAGAATAGAGAAAATATAATGAGCTGATGATGTCTATTATATATCTAAGGTTGTAGATTAGACAGACTAGCTTAACTTTGCACTTCACTATCTTCTTGTGTTAGACAAAAATTGATGGAAGCATATATCTACTATATATTGAATTAGTCAAATATAATTTAAGCTGCTCAGTTAAATGAAGAATTAAGTTTTAGGATCGAAAATATTGCTAAGACTAAACTCGCTAATACAATATTGTAATCTAGTATTTTTGTACTAGATGAAGACAGAGATAAGCAAAGACGAACATAATATTGATGGGAAAATAGAACAACATTAATGGAAAAATATTTAGTACATATGGAAATATGAAAATAATCTTGTTTAAGATGAGAAGAGAATTATGAAACAACTAGGCTGATTTATTGAGGAAGACTTTTGATATATGTAACACAGCAGGAGATAAGCAATGTATCTGTTTTTACTTTGTTAGTTTTAAAAATAAAAATATATAAAAGAGAGAGAGAGTGTGATTCAGCCATGCCACATATGCTTTTGATGATGCTGGTGCAAGGAGATGGGAGGCTGATCCAAAGGCCAAGGTGCTCTTAGCAGGACCACAGTAAGAGCAGAGATAGATTCAGAAGTAACAGCTTGAGCTCTGGACTTTTTTATCCCCCTATCTGCTCTTGAGCTCCAACTGCCCCCTTTGGTCTTCCCGCTTTGGTGGTCTACAGGCAACCGATCTCAGTTTGAGATCTGGACAGTGCACCTCCTTTACCCCTTTGTCAGGTCATTTCTTGGCCTTTCTCTTCTGAACTGGCTTTTTTTTTGGTTTGCAAGCTCCCAAGGAGCTACACCCCGTGGTGTGAAACCCATTTTACATCATCCATTCAGTGTAGACCTCAAGGGAACACCAACCAGCCTTGGGATATTAAGAGGTTCATATTATCTACAAGTTCAGTTCATGGTGCTGGCTTGAAAAGCAACACTCCTCAGCTGTCGCTCCCCTTTAATCTCAACCCTCATCACCAGTGTTCTTATCTCATAGTATAATTAATGGCCTGGTTTCTTCTAAATCCATCCCACTGTTATCAAGGAACAACCTCCTTTGATTAAAGTGAGGGTCTAGGTATTTGGATTGCACATGGTTTTCTCCTGGGGGGAGGGGAGAGAGTCAGGCTTGGGAGGATAGGTCCCATTTACCTGAAGTCTACTGCTCATTCAAGCACAGCATGGTGTGCAGGATGTGTTTTTCCAGGGCTCTGCTGTCTTATTCTTCCCATATACTGTGACTAGGGATTGTGACTCAATTTGTTCTAAGAAATTGTAATGAGGTAGAGACAAAATGAGGCATGGCTCAGTCTAATAGTTTAGCCTATTTAGCTTTTGGATAGAAATCAAAACCAGAAACAAGCTGAGTTTGGAAGAGGCAAAGGAGCTGCAGTTTTTGAGTTGCCTCTTTAGATGGTAACTAATAGACTTTATGGCATTTGTTATTATTTTTTTAACCTCCCTCCCCCTACTTTATCCTGCCTGCCCTGCAAGACCTTGAGGCGGCCTATGGGGTCACCCTATTTTTATCCTGACCACAACCCTGGGTAGGACGTTAGGCAGAGAAATAGTGAGTAGCTCAAAGTCACCCACTGACTTTCATGAGTGAGTGAAAAATTTGTCTCTGTAGTTCTAGTCCAGGGATGGCAAACCTTTTAGAGACCGAGTGCCCAAACTGCAATTCAAAACCCACTAAGTTTTCACAAAGTACCAATACAGCAATTTAACCTGAATACCGGTGGCTGTGAAGGGTCAATGTCAGGTGCCCACAGAAAGGGCTCCGAGTGCCACCTTTGGCACTCGTGCCATAGGTTCGCCAACACTGTTCTAGTCCATCGTTCTATGGGTGTGATTGCACAGGGAAATAGATCACAACATAGGTTGCATGAGAGATGGCCTAGTGTAATATTTTCCTCAGTGACCACATGCTATAGAACAAGAGTGGGGGACCTTCAGCCTTCCAGATGTTTTGGATGGAAACTCCCAGAATTCCGAGCCTATATCACCAGTTATAAAGGGCTGTGGGAGCTGTGGTCTGGAGGGCCAAATTTTCCCTACCCAGACTCCACCCCCATCTATCCCCGAGATGGACATTTTCAATCCAGCTGGAGGGATTCTACTTTGGGTGTCTGGGCTGGAGTGATTTCCCCAGCAGGTGGGGTGGGGGTTAGTGTCAGGAAGATTGCTTCCACAAAGCAACCATTTCTGTTGCAATCAGATGGGCATTTTTGCAGCCATCAAATTGCATGTTAGGAATAGCTGGGGCACTGTGGGAGGCGGTCTTGCCCCAGAATTTCAAGAGGGATTCTTTTTGGTCCTGAATTGCCCTCGTATGTTATTGGTGCTTGGGGCAAGTCTACGGGAAAATTGATCTCCTGAAGCAGATGCATAAGTGGGGATGGGACTGTGTTACCAGTAGCCATGAGTGAATTTAAACCCTTGGATGCTTCTTCTTCCTTGCAGGAGGAAAAGGGGGTCAGGAGCCTGAACTGGCCTAATACCTTCCACTTAGTTTAATTCTTTTTCTCAAGGGTTGTCCTTCTTTCTGAGAGTGATGGAGGCCCAGATTAAGATCACTCTGTGGGCTGTGGAGAAACACTGCACACAACAACCCCACAACATTCAGTTCCCTGGAATTCTTCTCAAGAGTTATAGGTTTCACAGTCACAGGGTTTGGCTAGCAGAAGGGCATTTTCGTTGGAGCTCTCCAAGGTCCTGCAGAGTCAAATCCTATTCCTGGAACCTTCCTCTCCTTCGCTAGGTGAGGGTCAGGCTGTGGCCACATGGGCTTATAAATAAAATCAGGTTCACACGGTGAACAGTGAATGTATTTATGAAGTGCTGCAGTGATTAACATTGTGAGAAAGGTTTTTTTTTTTTTTTAAAAATCAACATGAATTTTAACAGGGAAAAATTCAATTCAGTTCTACACCTGGGTGGAGGAAACAACTGCACACTCAAAAGACAGGGGAATAGAGTGAGAAGGGTCTTGGAATTGTTGTAGATCAAAAGCTGAATATGAGCCAACAGTGTGGTGTGGCTGTAAGAAAGGCAAATGCCATTTATAGGAGGCATTAACAGAAGAATAGTCTCCAAATCCTCTAGGCAAAAACTGCCTATAACTCCCTTTCCTCCTATCACCTCTAAAACTTTCCCTCTCTCTCAAACTCAAATGAACCCCCCCCCCCATCTTCCTCTTCTTCCTTGCCTACCCACCTTCACCCAGATCTGGTGTCTGTTTTCTGTCTAGGAAATTTTACAACAGAGCTTGCATGCAAAGGTCCCTACACACAACAGCCAATGAATATTTGGTAGGAAACTTATATTCCATTGCATGTCATATTGTCCATCTGATTCTGCTGCTATGTGTCCTAAGAAGTGGACATTAAACTATTGAAGTTAGTCTTTAAGGTGCCTTATGTTTTTCTATTTGTTTTATTTAGTTTCTTTGATATCTACCTGGAATTCTTGCACAGACTATCACGGCTAACTTTTCCAAATCCTATGACAGCCATGGTGAACCTTTTAGAGACTGAGCGCCCAAACTGCAATTCCAAACCCACTATTTTTTTTTTTTTGCAAAGTGCCAATACAGCCATTTAACCTGAATACAGGTGGCTGTGAAGGGGTGATGTCGGGTGCCCACAGAAAGGGCTCCGAGTGCCACCTTTGGCACCCGTGCCATAGGTTCGCCAACTCTGTCCTATGAGGTACTAGTCTGCCTGTATTGGTTAGGCCTCATCTAGAATACAGTGCCGTGCTTTGGACACCAACTCCATTATTCTATGAGTCATTCCTTTTGTAGTATAATTATTTTTGTTACTTTTCTAGTTACTTGGCGGCTATGCTGTCACCACCCACATCTGTTTTATACGGCAGGCCAGGGCTTTCTACGATGCTGATGCCTAAAGAAATAGTAACTAAAAGTAACTTATTTATGAGGTTTTGAATAATGAGAAAAGAAGGAGTTGCTTCTTATGTATGCAATGACAGCAATAATGGTAAGTAACAACTCTTCCACAAGGCTGTTAAAAAGTCACAATTTCATGAAAAATGGTATCTTTCATGAAAAGTAGCTTTTCAAGTTCTGCTCTGATGGTATCATTCATAAACATTAACTGCTTTGCTACCCTTTCACACCAAATCCTTAATATATTGAGGCATGAGCCACATGGAAGGTTACCTTCCCTCCTCCACTCTGATTTGCAGTCATGAGGCTCCTCCCCTCAATGTTCCCTTTGCTTTCAAGGCTCAAGAAACAGAGCAGAATCTCAGCAGCCCTATTCATAGCCCTGGATCTGAGTTGCTGACAACCTTTCACATCCTTTCTGGTAACGGATGGGTGACTTGGCTTATTGCTTTGGTTTTATGCTTCATGTATTTCACCCTGCCCTTTCCCCAAGTGCCTCTAGATCAGAGCCACATTTTCTGCTGCAATTGCTGTATTGTTTGTGAAGCTCCGGACAATCTCTTGAGGCTTTTAGTGGTGTTGGGACCCGTGGCCTTATTTCCCAACTCCTCTTATTGTTTTGGAATCAATATAGATACATAGATGCATTCCAGCTAAGACATCCTCCTCTTTTCTTGAGCCACTTAGGGCAGGTTGAAATGATAGGCATTAAATGCCAAGCTGCCCTGATATTATGGCCCTTCCTCTCTCTTGCTCTCACATTGATTTCAGAAGTGGTCCTCCCCTCCCCAGTGATTGGAGCACTCCATTGAGTGGCCCACCATAAAGCCTGCTAAAAGGGTTTCTTGCCCTACCTGCCTCCCAGTCACTTTCGTTGTCTTCTTCTGACACCTGAGTGGAAAGTGTGGTTGCTGGCAAGAAGGCAAGTAGGAGGCTAGAGAAGAGGAGGACAAAAAGAATGGGAACAAACTGATGTCTGGCTGTTGTTTCCCTAAAGGGCTTTCTTCATTCCAAGAGGGTCTCTACAAGAGAAAGGTGGGGGATTTTGAAAGCAATGCTTTAAACTTGGGGCTTGCTGCACTGAGAAGAGACACTGCCATTTTCCATCTCACTGCACAACTCAGCCCAGATTTTATTATCTCCAACCCACCCATTCCAATAGCAATCTTAAAAGGAAGAGATACTTTAGTGAAAAGGTATAATTTATCTCTAGTTTAGCTGTCCGTTTGTTCATTTGCTTGTTCATTCATTTGTTCAATCGTTCATTTGTTTGTTCATTCATATAATTTATAGTACATGCTGCCTTTCTTCCCACAGGGGACTTAAGGCAGATCACAGTCAATTAAAACTAACACAATAAGCCCTATTAAAATCACACAACATGAAAGAAGCAACAATTAAACAGAAAACTGTATGAAAAGAGACAATTAAAACATTAAAAATATTTTAAGATTGTTCCAAAATTTGTAAATCCAATAGAGTCATGCTGACAGAAATGTTCTCCTAAAGGGCTCATCTGTGAAGGACAAGGAGCAGGCTTGGCCCAATAATGGAAATTATACTTATGGATACTCCTACTGTCCTTTCCTTCCTTTAGTTTGAAGAGAGAGAGAGAGAGAGAGAGAGAGAGAGAGAGAGAGAGAGAGAGAGAGAGACCTTGCATATTCCTCTTTGGTGCATTCCCCATTCTTTCATTTCCTGTACATGTTTTTCTAAAGGTTTCCTTAGACATCTCCCATTTTCTTCTTCTTGTGGAACAGTTTTAGATTGTCCCTTTAATAGTTCACTTTTAAGGAATCCCCATCCATCTTGGACTCCCTCCTCTTTCAGTGCCTTGGCCCATGGAATTACAGCCAATAATTCCCTAAGTTTACAAAAATTGGCTTTCTTAAAGTCCAAGATGCTTGTTTGGATAGACTTAGCTTCCCCTTCCCAATGTACAGTGACCCCCTGCCATTTCGCGGTTCTCGTATTGTGGTCCCACTACATCGTGGGACCACAGTACTGGAACTGGGGGGCTCCGGGTTGCTCTGTGCCGCCCCCCACCTCCGAGAAGCCTCTGGGGTGCATGGAAGGGCAATGGCATGCCCCTCCCACACACCCCAGAGAAGCCTCGTGGCCGATCGCTCTCCACCGCCCCCAGGCCCCTCTGGGAGGCCTCGGAGCTGCGTGGGGGGTGGTGGGAAGTGATCCAATAGCTCTCTCGGCACCCCCCGCCCCTTCTGGGAGGCCTCTGAGCCAGGGGGCGCCGGGAGCGATCCATTTGCTCTCCGTGACCCCTCCGCCCCTTCTGGGAGTCTTCCGAGCCGGGCCGGGGGGGCGCCGGGAGCGATCCGATCACTCTCTGTGGCCCCTATGCCCCTTCTGGGAAGCCTCCAAGCTGGGCGGGGGGCCGCCGGGAGCAATCTGGTCACTCCGCGCTGCCCTCCCATGCACCCCGGAGAAGCCTTGGGGCCAGGATGGCGGGTGGCGGCGGCAGGAGGTAAGATCCCCCTGCCGCTGTGGTGTGCCGCACAATCGCTCCCCCCCGCCCCACCCCCCCGCTTCCACATATCGTGGATTTTCGTGCATCGCGGGTGGGGTGGGTCCCTAACACCTGTGATCGGTGGGGGGTTACTGTATAACAAATTCCAAAAGAGCATGGTCATTTGTAGCTAAAGATCCCACCACTTCGACCCCATTTACAAGGTCCTCCCTATTGGTTAAGATCACATCTAAAATAACTGTTCCTCTTGTTGCCTCCTCTGCCTTCTTGGCCATGTAATAGTCTGCAAGGCCATTAAGGAATTTATTGGACCTTGCGTTCTTACCTGAGTTAGACTGCCAATATATATCAGGTTAGTTAAAATCTCCCATTAGTACTGCATTCCCCCCCTCTTTTGACTGCGTGGCTCACAGAAGGCATCATCCAACTCCTCTGGTTCGTTTGGGGGTCTATAATATACCCCCACAGTGACATCCCTCCCATTATTCTCCCCCTCAATTCTCACCCAAATACTGTCAACATGACTTCCCAGTTGTGTATCCTGGATTTCTTCAGCAGCATAAACATCCTTAATATATAAGGCTCCACCTCCTCCTTTTTTACTAGGCCTGTTCCTCTGAAACAGGTTATTCTTCCAATAACTACATTCCAGTCATAAGTGTCATCCCACCAGGTTTCAGCAATGCCAATTATATCATAATTCATAATTCAAGTTCCATTCAAGTGTCCTGTTTAGAAACAAACTTCCCGGCTAGCATAGGGGCTGGGGTCAATAAGGGAAGAACAGAGAACTATGTTATCCACAGACCAGCAAAATCCAAAAATCCCATCCTGACACCTCACATACCTTGAAAACCCCATTAGTTTCACTGTAAGCCACAGGCTACCTGATGGTACATAACAACAAAAACATGACCTGCGGATCCTTTAAGAAGGTTCCTCTGGCTGTAAAGCTATGCCAAAGTTCAAGCAGAAGGTGTTCAACCCCATTGCATGTCAATCCTACTCTGGTTTTCAATGCATTCTTTAATCAATGAGCATACTCAACTTGTCCTTGTTTGTCTTTGTTTGTAATCTCACGCATCTCACTGACCTGGTCTTATATTTTATTCTGCCTCTGTTTGTTTTGGTATGCATTTGATTTATTAGTTTTGCTTTGTTATCAGATTTAATTATGTTTGATTGGTTGGTTTTATTTTCGCCTATACATTGTATATTTTTAATTATATTATTTATTGTATTGTACATGCCTTAACTTTTGTAAACAGCCCAGACTGATCATTGGTCAGATGGTATGGTATAAAAAAATCAAATAACTAACTAACTAACTAACTAAATAAATAAATAAATAAATGGTCTTCTCTCCCAAACAGACAGGGTGATTTTCTCGAGTTCATCTGTAAATTGAGTCACATGACTCTGCCTATCTGAATCAATACACATGCCCTGAATACTTTTTTCCCTCTTTCCCCAACTGCACAGCTTATCAGATTCCAACTGCACGTTTGTGTCCGACTGCCTGCTATCGTTGCCCACCCCGCAGCAAAAACATTTGTATGCAGTACCTCTTGGTGCAGTGGTTAAATGCCTGTCCTGCAGGTAAAACTGTGCTCATGACCTGGGGTTCAATCCCAGGTAGCAGGCTCACAGTTGACTCAGCCTTCCATCCACCTGAGGTTGGTAAAATGAGTACCCAGCTTGCTGGGGTGGTGTGCAATTTGCAGCCTGCATACTGTAACTAAAACTGTAAACCTCCCAGAGACTACTTGAAGTGGTATGGTGCGGTATATAAGCAGAACACTTTGCTTTTGCTTTGCTTTGCTTCTCTAAGAATATTTTGGGTATCAGGTGGTAGAGCCAGAGGTTGGGAGTTTGGTTCCCCACGGGGCCTCCTTGACAAAGAATGACCTCGATGATCCATAGGGTCCCTTCCAGCTCTGCAGTTCTGAGATAATTAGGATGGTGGTTAAGAGTCAGAATTCCTGATCTTTATGTCATTCTTCATATTTATGCTCTGTATGCAGGTGCTGCTCTTTGGGGCTTTATGGGATCAGTGACACTGGTACCTGTGCTTCAGACACAGAGGGAATAAAGCAACGGTATATAGGCAGTACCACTCTCTTTTTTTAAAAAAAAAAAGATATGCAAGCATTTATAAGCTGCACTAATCATTAGATACAGTACTTGAAAGTCAGTCAGACCAGTGTCTGCTGTTCTGGCTTCTGATAATGAGCACTGCGTATCCATTAAGCATTGTTTAAAGAAGTGCTTACTTTTATCTTTCCTGACCTTACTGCTAAATGAATTTATACTGCAACTCTGAGTTGCATTACTGTAAGTGGCAAGGAGATGGAGGAGGGATCATGTCTTCTATATACTCTTTCCAGTTCATTATTTGCAGACTTTTACTGGTGGCAAGGATCCAAGGACCTCTTTACTGGCAAGAATGATTATGAGGTAGAATGTATCTCACATCAATGCTGCAAGTAGTTTAGCTGTATAAAATGTACTGCTGAACAAGACTGATTGCTTGGTTAAATTCTTCTTCTTCTTCTTCTTCTTCTTCTTCTTCTTCTTCTTCTTCTTCATGATGATGATGATGAATTTAGTTCTTGTTGTCACCATTTTAACTGGTTCACTGACCCTGGTTCTCCCTATTTTGTGGCTACCTATGAACTAGCTTCCAGAACACCAGCATTGATGTGCACATAAGTGACCTGTATGATCAAGGATACAATTCTATTGATTGACTGATTGACCATCCCATTAGTGCCAAAGGGTGCTTTAAAGTGAGCGGTAGAAATGTGAGACAAACCGACTGCCATGATGAAATGCCTAGGGTCAAATCTCAGAACCTGCTGTCCAAAACTTGGACAGCAACTAGTCAGAGAAGACTTTGACATTGAGACAGCATGGTGTCAGGAGTGGACAAATTGTAATCCAGATATATCTGTGAAGATTCACAGTCATCCAGGTGAGTTTATCTGGAAGTTGAATCATGCTACTGGACTTCTTTTTCTTGAGAGATAGAAACGTTTCGCTGCTCATCCAAACAGCTTCATCAGTAATCCAGATCTGTTTAGCTTTGTTTCCAATCCAGTATAATGGCCCTATGGCTTTGATCTCTCTCTCTCTCTCTCTCTCTCTCTCTCTCTCTCTCAAAATAAAGGTCAATACTTAATGGGATTTGAACTAACCATGGCAGGTGCCATTATTGCCAAGTGGGGCTGGCTGATAATGCTAATTGTGATGTATTCCACAAACTGTAAATCATATTGTGATGGAATGCCCCCTTAGAAGGTTCCCTGGCTCCCTGCAAGAATTATATCATCTTGAGGGCACTGCTGCTCAATGGTTAAATGATTTAGATCTCTGGTCTTTGGCTTAGTAGCTCTAGTAACTGCTCATAAATAATTTATTTCACTAATCATTCATTATTCACATTGTGAATTTTTAAAAATCTCATAGAATATATTCCTCTAATGTTTTGCATTTTATTCAATTTTATAGTGCCTTTGTAAAGTCTTGTGCAATAATGCTGCATTCTGTTATGCCATATGAGATAAAATAAAAGTTATGACTTACAATTCTGGGTGGTTTACAAGTGATTAAAACAAAAACTCAACAGACAGTAGACACTAAAATGTAATGCAAATTACAGCAACACAACATAAACATAAAAACCCATGGCATCTAATAAGTTTTCACAATAAAGTGGAACCAGTATTGAAACACTCAACTGCGGTTAGATTGAAAATCCAAAGTAGTGTTTTCAGTTGTCTCCTAAAAAAAACACCAGGAAGGGGGCCAGGTATAGTTCCTTTGGAAGCTTATTCCCTAGTATCAGAGTCACCCCAGAGAAGGCCCTGCCTCTGGTAGATACCCTCTGGGCCTCTTTTGTGATGGCTACCCAGAGGTGCTTGAGAAGCTCTGATGGGTCAGGCAAATGACATTAGGGAAAGACGCGTGGATAAGTAATGTGCTCCTAAACCATGAAGGGGTTTATATGTGAGTGTCAAGTCCTTGAACCTGATCCAGGCCACAATGGGTAACCAATGGCAACTGGCCAAGACTGGAGTTATGCAATCATATGCACTCGCACCAACCACCAATCAGGTTGCCATGTGCTGCACCTCCTGTAGCCTTTAGGCAGCTCCATATAGAGCACTATACTGTAGGATACAACCTGAGCTATATGAGAAACTCACCTTCAGTCCAAGTTTCAACAGGCTTCTTTCAATATACATTTGCTGGGGAGCCTCTGGTATGAACACAGTTTTGGCCTTAGAGTCTTCTTTAACTATTTAAAGACAGAGAGACAAACTGTCTCTGTCTCTGTCTCTCTCTCCCCCTCCCTCCCCTACCTAAAAAAACCCTGCATATTTATTTTATTTTTATTTATTCTGAATATTTTTACCCTGCCTTTCTCTTTGGAAAGGTTCAGAATAGAGATGGGCACAAAACGAACAATTTTCGTTTTCATTTTCATTTTTTCATTTCATTACGTAACGAAACGACAAATGAATTTTGTCTCTAAAATAAAACGAAACGAACAGAAACACCGGAAATTTTGTCGTGCATTTCGTTTTCGTTACAGCAATACAGTGAACTGCTTTAAATGCTAAAAAAATCACAAAAATTTGAAATAAATGGTAACAAAACGGTAACAAAACGAACGAAAATGAAAATGATTTTTTTGCAAAAATTCACGAAAAATGGAAATGAACCGAAACGGACCCTCTAAACGACAAATGACAAACGAAAAGCCATTTTTTTGATCCGTGCCCATCTGTAGTCCAGATTGATTAGGGGACTGGAACACCTTCCTTACCATCTGAGGCTGCAACAGCTGGGCCTCTTCACTCTTGAACGGCAGCGCCTAAGAGGTGACCTGAGTGAAGTTCATAAAATCATACATGGTATGGACAAAGTAGATAAGGAAAAGCTGTTTTTCCTATTGCACAACACTAGAATTAGGGGGCACTCCATGAAACTTTTGGGTGCTAGATCTCAAACAAATAAGAGAAAATCCTTTTTCACCCAGAGGATCACTGGTCCGTGGAACTTCCTGCCAGAAGAAGTTGTCATAAGTGTCGGCCTTGACAGCTTTAAGGAAGGATTGGACAAGTTCATGGAGAATAAGGGTATCAATGGCTATCATAATGGATGCCTAAGGACAACCTCTGGGTTGGAGAGATAGGCAGGATATCTCTTGGATGGGAGGCCACCAGGGAATACCAGGTAATGTAGGCACCTGCAATAGGAACTGGCAAACCATTTTGATCAGGGGATATCAGAGACGGTAGGATCATCCGCCATCTGTTTGCCAAGATGGTTGCAAATATTTTGTAATCCACGTTTAGGAGAGCAATTGGCCTATAGTTTTGGATCAAGTCTCTGGATTTCTTCCAAAAAGACGCCTTCAATCCAATGTTAGAATTTTTCTCGACGTGTTGGAGTACTATGAATGTCACCCTGAGAAGCAAGTTGCCTTTGCATTCATCGACGCTGAGAAAGCATTTGACAATGTATCTTGGTCCTTACTTAAAATCCAATTAGATTATTTACAGTGTGAACACAAAATGCTACGAGCTATAGAGCAAATTTACTCCACACAAAGCACTAGAATCGTAGTTAACAGCTACTTTACAGACACAGTTAAGATACATAAAGGTACCAGGCAAGGATGTCCTCTCTCTCCTTTGCTGTTTCTTCTATCTTTAGAGATATTACTCCATGTAATAAGAAATACCCCAGGTATTCAAGGTCTACAAACCAAAGGAGAAGTCTATAAGGTGCAAGCCTTTGCGGACGATCTGTTGGTTATTATGGAGGAACCACAGACCTCCCTTCCAGAGCTATTAAAGATTTTGGAGGCCTACTCCAAAATTTCAGGACTAAAGGTTAATAGAGAAAAAACACTGTTGCTCACAACAAAAAATGTGACCCCACTTATGACTGGAAAGTTGGTTAACCAGTTGGGTTTCCAACATGCTAGCAAGGCAAAATATTTGGGTATCATTGTGTCCAACCGTTGTAACACTCTACTTAAAGATAACTATGTTAATGGTATAAAAGCAATCAAAGCTGACCTGGAAACCTGGTCAAGACTTCAGTTATCCCTAATGGGCAGAATTGCTGCAGTTAAAATGACTGTCTTACCTAAATTACTCTTTTTATTTCAATGTCTACCTATATTACCGAGCTTCAAGATTATTTCAGACCTGGAAAAGAGTATACGTGTGTTTATATGGCAAAACAAAAAAAGCAAGGATTAGAAATGTTTATTTACAGGACAGAACTAAAGCTGGTGGTTTTGCTCTGCCCAATTTGGTGTTGTATTACAAGGCAGCTGCTATGACTTGGGTTAAACACTGGATCTTGATGACAAATAATAGAACACTGCAGCTTGAGAGTCATGATTTAGACAGGGGCTATCATTATGTATGGTATAAGGGTTATATACCTACCCTTTTAAAAAAAACTTTGGATAAGGAATGCCTTAATCAAAATATGGCTATCCATAAAAAAAACAAAAACAGTTTTATCCCAAAGCACCAACGTGGTTATCTCCGTTAGGAGCGATAACTAGCTCTCTTACAAGTACAAGCCTTAAACCTCTAACCTATAGACAACGTTTGAATGCTGATTGCTCCTTGAAGCCACTAGCAAAATTAATATCTGAAGGTCACAAGTTAGACTGGTGGAAGTACCAACAAATACACTCACACTTTAAAAATCTCACCAAAGAGGGGGGATTTATGACTAATGACATTCCACTCGGCAAAATACTTTCTTCTGGCGATTTAAAGCTTCTTAGTAAATTCTATAGCATTTTGCTAAATGAAAAAATGATTGATACATTGGTAAAAGATACTATGATAAGATGGGCAGAAAACTTTGGCTATCCTATTCATCTAAACAAATGGGACTCCTTGTGGAATACGGTTAAACTTTTTAAATCTATAGCCTTCAAGGAAAACTGTTCTAAGATGTTTTATAGATGGCATTTCTCCCCCCACCATTTATCCAAGATGTATAATTACTCACCCAAATGCTGGAAATGTAAACATGACAGTGGTACCTTCTATCATATGTGGTGGACATGTAAAGAGGCAAAGGCATACTGGATAATGGTAAAATTATTTTTAGAAAGATATTTGAAGATTAAGTTAGAGCTTAGACCAGAATTTTTTCTATTAAATATAGTAGATATTAATATCTCATATGACCAGAAATATGTACTTCATCATGTAATAGTTGCAGCAAGGATATTGCATGCGAAATTTTGGAAACAACCAGAAATCCCAACAGAGAGAAACCTCCACGAAAAGATAAGAGAATGTATTGAAATCGACAAGCTCTCTGGTTTTCTAAAGGGAGACTATGAAGAGATTTCCAAAAAAGATGGCAAGAAGTAACAAACTTATTAGTATTGTGATACTATTTGGTGATTTGTTAATATGCTAAATTGTTATTTTAGACTTGATATACTCAATGGAATTTTTATAGTGTATTCCCCCCTCCTTCCCCCATTCCCCCTTTCTTCTCCCCCCAAAAACCCAATAAAATTACTTAAATACAGGAACTGGCAAACCAATCCAGTATTCCTGCCAAGAAAACTCCATGGGCATGGGGTCATGAAGAGTCAGTCACAACTGTAACGACACAACACACACACACAGTATCGTGTGGGATTTTGAGACTATACTATTAATGCAGCCTAACATAGTATTTCCCTTTTTTTGTAGCCATACCACAATATTGGCTCATATTCAGCTTCTACAGTGATTCTACAGTATTGCTAGGCGAGGTATACCTCCTCTTGTGACTGTGTGTTTGGTTTCTTTTTTGGGGGGCCTTACTTTGCATTTATCCCTGTTGAATTTCATTTTGTTATTTTCAGCCCACTGCTCAAGCTTGAATTTTACCTATCTGACCCAATTTTATGTCACCCACAAATAGTATTCCCCGCACCACATGATGCAGACCATTAATAAAAATGATTCTCGGGGTACCCCACTTGTTACCTCCTCTCAGCTGTGAAGGAGCCATTAATCATCACCTTTTGAGTATGATTATCTTGCCAGCTGTGTATCCACCTGACCTCACACCCAGTTAGCTTGCTAATGAGAATATCATGGGACACTTTGTTAAATGCTTTGCTGAAGTCAAGATATACTGTGTCTATAGCATTCCCTCTGTCTCCCAGGGAGGTTATCTAATTAAAAAAATGAGATCAGATCAGTCTGGTAGGATTTGTTCTTGACAAATATGTTGGCTCTTAGTTATTACTGCATTGTTTCTAGGTGCTTGTATAGTGACTGCTTTATAATTTGTTTCAAAATTTTCCCAGGGATTGATGTCAGGCTGACTAGTCTGTAGTTCCCCTGTTCTTCCCTTTTCCTCTTTTTGAAGATAGGGACAGTATTAGCCCTGTTCCAGTCACCTGGCTCCTCATCCATTTACCATGATTTTAAGAAAATAAAGGAAGTGGTTCTGAGATTTCTTCAGACAGTTCCTTCAAGGCTCCTCAATGCAGTTCCTCCAGCCCTGGAGATTTCGACTCGTTTGAGGTAATAAGGTATTCCTTGACTATCTTTTAATCAATCACCATTTCAGTCTTGTCCCCTCCACTTGCACTTCACATTTCTCTGGAGGCTCACAGTCTCTCCTTCGAAAGAAGACTGTGATGAAACAGAAATTGAGCACTTCTGCCTTTTCTTTGTCATCTGTTACCATTTTCCCATCTATACTGAATAGCTGAGGCACTCTTTACTTTCTTTGTCTTTTGCTACATACATACCTGAAGAATCCTTCTCTGTTGCTTTTAGTGTCCCTAACTAACCTCAGCTCTTTCTCCACGTTTGCCTTCCTAATGCCATCCTTGCAGTGCTTTGCTACTTGTCTGTATTCTTCCTTTGTGGACTGGCTTCCTTTCCACTTCCTATACATGTCTTTTTTTGTTTTTCATTTTCAGGTCCTTTCTGAGATTGTTGTTGCTCGGATGGTGGTATGTTGGTCTTTTTGACAAAACAAGGTGTTCTTTTCTGTTCTGTTATTTTGGGAAATTGCACTAGCGTGTTTTTTCATTTTTATCGGCCTTTAAAGGAAGCCAGAGGGAAAAGGCACAACATCCCACTTCTTGATCAAACAGAACAAACCGTTCTTTTCTTCAGCTCTAATAAATGAGCAACAAAATTTGAAGGGCTCCCTCAAAGTGCTTGAGCAGCCACAAGAGAGGGAAACAAAATGGAGTGGAACGAGGGAAAACTAATGTTCTACTCTTGAATAAGCTCACCATTAATGGGGAGCCACTTGGACTATGATGTGATGTGGTCAAGGACTGTTCCTTTTAGGTGTGTGTGTCTCTCTCTCTCTCTCTCTGTGTGTGTGTTTTGAGGAGAGAGCCTTGACAAAACACTAACAGAACTGGTGTTTTATGAAGTGTTTGGTTCAAGGCAGTAGCAACAGGAGTAAAGGATTTGGTTGAAGTGTTGGGAGGAGCCACACTAGGATGCTTCATTTGCAGCAGAGAAATATTACGATTTCTATTATCCAAAGTGAAAAACAAGAGAGGGGGATAAAGAGACACTTCTCAGCAATCAGTAGGGCTACTCTGTGAAAATGCAGTTACATCACGAATGGGCAACTGTGACTCTTTGGAGGGCTTTCTCTTTCTAAGGCCACTATCTCACCTGGGGGAAGATCCAGATATTGTGAAAGTCCAGTTTCTCTTCTTTCTTGGTCACATGACTGAAGGTGCGGGATCTCCTTTCCCACATACAAAGACTTTTAAAAAACAAAACAAAAAACACCCCACTGTTCAGCCCCATGGCCAGCAGGTGGTGCTAGGAAAAAAATGAAAAATAATAATAATAAAAACACAGCGCTGACAGCCCAAAGGCCAGGTGATCAGCGCTGGGGGGAGGAGAATTTTTAAAAAAATAATTTTAAAAGTGCTAACCAGCCCCATGACGAGCTGATCGGGGCTGGGGGGGGGGGGCAGAAAACTGGATCATATGAGAGCTCCCACGGACTTGTGGCTTGCATTTTTTACCAGTGCAAATAATCCCAACTTGTTCAGTAGGTCATGGAAAACTCGCTAAAGGCGGCATTTTTTTAAAAAGCCTGGTGGCCATGGGCACAATATTTTTGGAAATGCTTGATCTTGAAATTTAATCAGCATTTTAAAGGATGTGTGATAGAGCCCATAATATGAGGGAGGTTTAGGCTACCCCCCCTCCACTGTTCCTAGCCAGCCTAGTCAGTGTTGAAGAACTTTGGGAGTCTCTGCCTGAAAAGGCATCTGTAGGCACTATTAGCCAGTCATTAAGAGGGATCCTCATCCTTACTGGCCAGATAGCTCAGGAAATCTGGCTGTGAAGCCAGAGGCTGGGAGTTCAGTTCCCCACTGTGTCCCCCAAGGAGGAGAGCTAGCCTGTGTAGCCTTGGACAAAGATCCATAGTCCCAGGGCACCCACAGAAGAAGGGAATGATGAACCACTTCTAAGTCTTTATCAGGAAAAATAAATCACACTTGCTTTGATGGCACACAATTATTAGGAGTAATAAGCACAACCCCCACAGAAGAGGTTTGTTTGGTCTCTTGTTAATTAATCTTCTGCTATTTTCCTTTCCGTAAGAGGGAAATGCGTTTCTTGTACCATGGCAGAATGGGATGTACCTGTATGTGGTCATATAGCTTGCAATATTTCATGAAGCAAACACATGCACATTCCCTTACATTGTAGTGGGGAGTTTTGGGCCCACAGACTGCTTGAAGTCAGCTAGTTTCTGGCCAGACATGATGGTGATGCTTCCAGAAGCCTTCAGGGAGGACAATTCTCCTTTAATGGCTGCCCCACCCTCTTGCAAGAAAGTAATGCATTCGAGATAAGAGCTAACTTGGCAATCATTATTTTTGTGTTGAACTGGAGGAGGGCTTGTAAAGCTTAGCAAAACAACCTTTTAAAATGGAAGTAAAAACACTGCAAATCTTACTTTTTAAAATTTTATTCCTTAGATGCACCTGTTCACTCGTTCTCCCATTTAATATGGAAGCAGCCATTTCATGTTCAATTAATGTCCTACTTCCAAGATCTGCAAATTTGGTCCTAAAGCAGCTTTTTTTAAAAAAACAAACAAACTTCTTTTGACTTCTGATGTTGTCCACGGTGTGTGTGCAGAGGTAGCCTTCTGGAAATGTGAAGTAATGGTTGCAATAGTAAATATGGGAGTCGTGACCCTTGGGACTTCCATGGTAGCTCAGCCCTGCTCTCTCTGTTGGACTGGCAACACAGTAAGCAGCCCCTAATGCATACAGTTATTCTAACTTGGGGCAATTCACTTCCAAAGGTTGGGTAAGTAACATGACCCTTGCAGGCAAAACTGACAGAGTTTTCACTGCAGGGTGGAAAAAGTTGGCACGTAGCTACGAAAAAGGAAACAAAACTGAATCCAATTCCACATACTTCTGGATCAAGCAACATATGGCTGGCCACCATGGCACTGACTTTTATCCACCCTGCTTCATTGGGCTGATACTTAAAGATGTGGTGGCATGAGTCACTTTGGGGGACACTTGTCAGGTTTGCCAAGTGCTTGAACAGTGCAGGCACAAATCAAGTGGAAGGGGTAGGACTTGCAAGACCACCCTTCCTATTTTATCAAACACACATGGAACTATCTAGTTTGTGTGTGGGGTGTGTGTGTGTGGCAACTAGAATATGTGCAAGGGGGTCAGGACCAGGGTGTTCCAAGAAGCCAAGAGTGTGGTCTGCCAGTCTAAGGTCAAGAGTCACAGAGAGGGTCGTCAGCCAGTCCAAGGCCAAGAATCACATACAAACACAGTCTGATGGGGAGAGGGAGGCAAAACAGGCAGATTTACAGGGTAGCAGAGTTCCAGGAAGGATCAAGGTAACAGTGCTGAAGCTTCACGAGTTTAAGGTCTTGCATTGCTGAGGCAAGGAACAGGGAGTGCTGGCTGCTAGCTTCATGTGAGTACCAGAACCACCAGCTGCACTCCCTGATTGCCTCAGATTGAGTGGGATCTGATTTTGCAAAGAGGCAGAGTCAAGTGTGTGAGTATCCTATTATATTTTAATAAAATAAAAGATCTTAATGATAATGACAAAAATTTCCACACAAACCCACTCAGACTTCAAGAGTAATTGATATTATAGAAGATTAATTTCATATCATGAAAGATAGATCATTCCCATAAATCTCATGGTTTATATCAAATTAATGAAGATGAATTGACATCAATTAAATATTATATGTCCTTCGTTGTAGGAAAAGATCATCATTATAGGATAATTTTAAATCACACTTTAGAATCATGGACTTTAAAACTGCATCTGGCTGCTGTTACATTAAACATGAAACATCTGCTTCATAAAATTATAGAATCACAGAACAATTGAGTTGGAAAGGGCTTATAAGACCATCAAGTCCAACCTCCTGCACAAGGCAGGCACCCAAGTCAAAGCAGATCTGACAGATGGTTGTCCAATTTTTTGTTGAATGCCTCCAGTGCTGGAGTGCTGAGAACCTGCTGAGATCAAAGTTTCCATTGTCATACATCTCAAAGAGTTCAGAAGGTTTCCCCTGATATTCAGTTTAAATCTGTGCCAGGACATTGTAGATAGAAAAAGTTTTGAAGCATGCAATCAGAAGTAATTATAAGTGCAGCTGTGGACAGAAGAAGGCATGCTTTGTTGGCCTTGAAAAAAAGAAAAGTGCCCAAGGACACAGATGTGTAGCCAGTAGAGATCGGCTTTTCATTTCACAAGTGGTCAGTTGCCAAAACAGAACGCGGGAGCCCAGCTGGCATTCAGGACCAGAGGAATGCAATCAACCAATCCCTTACGTTGTGCTAGGCTTGCGTAGGGCTAAACTTCAATGACGAAGAAGCCTCCGGCATCATCTTTCCTTCTCCCTAGTGCTGTCACTGCTGTGGATGTTATTTGCTCTGAATCTGCTGAGGTGTGTTCTGAAGTTTGGCTGCCTGTGCTGGAAGAGAGTTTAATAGGTATTGCTATTGGACTGTCCTACTTTGTCTACCTCTGAAGTATGGCACGGGGGAAGAAAGAAAACTCGAATTTAGTCTTATTGCCCTCACATCTGGCATAATATCTAGATTTTTTGTATTCTTTTCTCATCCCCTATTTTGTTGTAACATCTTGTCTAAGAAAGTGTAAAAAATACAAAGACAAAAACATACAAATATTTTTAACTTGAAATCCTTAATACATTTAACATCAAGTGCACCCATCCCAACCCCAGGATATAGTCATAATGTTTACTTCATGCTTTATGACCAGATTCTCTTCCAAAATATAGCAAGTCTAGCTCTGTAGTATGGTTTTTGCCTTTCCCAAACACATATTCTAAAAATATATTCCATTTCTTGAAGCAATTTACTTTCAATATTCTTTCCTTACTTTTAATTTTCATGCTAATTCATCTTTAATAGCAGTCTTCCACATTTGCTTATTATAGCATTCCTCCACAGTAAACTGGTTAACCAATATCTTACAAATATCAATCTCATGACAGTTCTCATAATATCAATTATTTCACTTCCCCCAATCTATGTTAATATTTCTAATTCTAAACATATTTAACAAGGCAATCATTGGACACATTTGTATAGTTAAACCCACAATTGCTTTAATCGCTTTAAATGCCATTGTCCAATCTTTCTGCACTCCATTCAAGATCTAGAGATCTATAATGTGTAATCCAGCATTACATGTAGCTGGAATCCCAGGCAACCAGTTGGCAAAACTAAAGTACAAATATTCAAAGGAGAATTATTTTGCCTTATGTCTGCTTTCCCTTTGCATTTCAAAGGTGTGTTTGAAGTGATCCAAGAGAGAATTTAAATCCAGATTTTTTTTTTTTAAAAAAACATTATTCTGCCTGGCCCTGTTATGCCCTCATTATTAGAGTTAAGCCATTTATAATTGGACCTTTTTAATTAAATGAATCGGTACACCTCATGCATCAGGAATAATCTGATGAAAGCAGAAATGAATAAGCTTAATGGCGCTCTCCATTCAAAGCGGCGTGCTCAATTCACCTATCTCCAGGTGGAAGGGAATGTAATGAATGCATTAAAGTTGGTTTTCCTTAATTGCTTTGCCACCTCTTTTGACAAAGAAAATTCTTGTAAATGAAAACTTATCTTTTTAGTGAGGCAGCTTCCAGTTGCATGTGCTTATTACTGAATGTAGTGAAGTTGGTTAAAAGTTGGAGTCACTGGTTAAGTACAGCTGAACCCTGAAAGCGATCTGAGATAGCATCTTCACAATATATATATATATATATATTATACACACATGAAAACTTTCCCACTAAGCTCTACAACATTAGGATGTATACAACACTGTGTTTCTTCTGAAAATTTGAATAGAAGAATACACTTGGTGTGACCTACCAAGAACTGAGTAGTTCAAATATTTGGTTCCATGATCACAGCCGATGGGCGTCTGAGTTATGAGGTGACATCATCAGCAGTGCCAGGCTAAAATGGCGTACAACATCAAGCGTTGAGTATGACAAAAAGATCAGCAACCATTTAAAATCAAGGATCTATCATACCATTGTATGATCTGTTGCGCTCTATGGTGCAGAATTCTGGCTGGCAACTAAAGAAAAGGAATGTCGCCTTGGTGTCATGGAGACAAAGATGCTGCAATGGCCCTCTGGCCACACACAAAAGGAGCATGTGCACAATGATGACATCAGAGCAAAATACGTCATTGCACCTATCGCTGACAAGAAGCGCAAGGCCCAACTGCGTTGGTTTGGACATGTCCTGCATGCCGATGAGGAAACTCTGGCCAAAAAGGGTCTCACCTTGGAGGTCAGCAGATCCAGACTGAGGAGATGTCCAAAACAGTGCTGGATGAACACCCTCAACAACGACATAACATTGTCCTGGGTTTCCTCGGAACTTGTCCATGACTGTGCCAAGGGGAAAGGCAAAACAAGAATAGTGGAACCCACCACCAAGTGTGATAAATGCTAAGAAAAGGAAGAATATGTTTGGTGTTGATGTTCAGGGCTCATAACTTCTTTATGAACTTATGCCCCCTCCCTCTGTTGTTTTCAAAGTCAACACAAAAGAAATCACAACATTTATAGGACTAAACTTGGTTTCCCCAACCCTTAGTAAAACATTTTTTTGGGGGGGGGTCTTTCCTCTTTTCTGCAGCCCTCAGAAATCCTGTTCCCTAATGCTCTGAGAAAAATTTGGAAGCTGCATGGGGGAATGAATAGATGGCCAAAGAAGATCATCGCAGCTTCCGGGTCTGCATCCCAGCTTCCAGGTCTGCTCCCATTTCAGCAGGAGAACAAGCCAACTAGCTTCCCTATGCTGTAGTGTGTAAGATCTGGTTTATAGCATGGATTTCTACTTGGGGCTGAACCCTTAAGTTGCCCCTTGCACTGTTCATGCAGGAGAGTCCTCAGAATAGGTTGAAATGTGATATTTGAATTGAGCCTTCTAAAGCTGCTTAAATATATTTTCCAAACCTATCTGGTGTCACCCTACCTTTAAACACACCCTTCACTCTGCTTTGCACAGGAGTGCCAGGTTGTGGGCGCAGGGCGTGACACTCTCCACAGATTCAAGAGCAAGCAAGGAGGATTTAGCCAAATTTAAGGGTTGGTTAGGCTAAGAGGCATGGGAGACTGCGGGGATCCAGATGAAAGAACGTAGACTTGAGTCCAAGTTGTCTGACCAGCAGAGCGATGAGCATGATGATGATCGCCTCTTGCCATTCTTGTTTTATTACATATCATTTACATTCCACAGTATGCACAGAATCAGTGATTGGTTACAAGGGAAACATTGCATACGTTACATATGCTGGTTTGCTAAGATGCTGTATAGAGGATTGCCTCATGATTGCCTCATGAAGAGAGCATGCTTTGCCCAGTTATTGATTACCATAACCCATGCCTTGCTGTTTGCAAATGGACGTGAGTTAATGAGACAGGTGAGTTAATGGGGAGGATGAGTTAATGAGAGAAAGACAATAGATGAAGGGAAAACGAATTTAGGTAAAGGGGAATGAAAAGCAAACAGGGAAGGAAACAGGAATTACCCCAGTAACCAGGAGTAAATAAGTGGAGATGAGCAGGCAGCACCAAGTCAGGGATAAACAAGCTGACTAAATTAAAGGCAAATAATAGGTACACCAGGCTGCGTTAGATTCCAAGGTCTGGAGTCCGGAGCATGTGGATTTAGGCCAGAAGATTACCACCAGGTGGGCTTTCCCACTCATGAAATGGCAATGCCTCCTAGGCTGAATCCCAGCTATCAGATTCCCACAGGAGACCACAACTAGGAAACAAGAATAATAAAGACAAATCAGTGCACTTCCATTATGTCACTGGGACATTGCTACAGTTGACTGCTGTGCCCAGAGCAGTCCACACACACTGGCACTGCTGTGTACACATTGAAGGAACAGAGCTGGAATCTTGGTTCTTGCACACAGCAGGACCAACCGGTTCCAGTAGGAGGAGAAAAGGGAATAACTAGTTGTAAGTACACTTTGAAAACGCAAGCTTAATGTAATGTGCAGTTTGGCCATAAGTCGGCAGGGAGAGCTGGCTGATTAGATGTTATCAGCCACTGCTAAGGAACTGCAAGGGATCAATGTTAATGGAATGAATGTTTTAAAAATTAAAGGCACCCTTAAATTAAGGCATAAATTATGTAAAGGGAGAAGGTGGCAGAAAATTAGTGTGGCTATTTTCTCACCCACCCACCCCTTGAAACTCTGACAGGGTGAAGGAATAAGAAAATTTGTGCATGTGTGATGGGAGGAAATTGCTGTGGATGTGCATTTGATCTGAACTGTATGCTTCAATGAGGCTGCATTTCCACTGATAGGGAAGAGAGGGGTCCTTTTGGAACTTGGAGAATACGGGAGAATTTTGTTTCAACTAAACAGTGTAAGGGGGCATAGTCCAAGTAGTAACAACAATTGTTGTTCTTGTTGTACAGGCAAATAGGATGTAACTAGGATTTCCCCCCCAATTTCCATGTGAAATGTTTACTTTTTCTTGTCACTTATATTTAAGAGGATTCCATTTCCCCAGAAGAACTAATCATTAGTGGAAATGGAACAAATGGGTATAAGCATGCATTTTCTTGTAATGTTAACAGTAATAAGTTACTTCTTTGTTTGGCCCTTATCATGGATTATACCATGCATTACTTTTGCCAAGTAATATCCCAAGCTTTGAAACTAGGTTTCCAGAAAGAAGTGTGATTTCAGATGCTTCAGTGTGCAGCACATAAAAGACCTGCTCTGACGTTCAGAAGATGGCTTTGTTGGTGATGGGCTGGATCTGATGTCCAGGCTTCAAAGGATCAAGGGACCAAAAGCACAGGGATCCTTTGCTCATCATGAGACATGGAAACACAAGTAGGAACATTTAAAAGCTGAGACAAAAATCACCAGTTGCTCTCCTGTATAGAATGAATAGGCAGTTCTAGATTGTCCTGGTAAATAAAAAAGAAAAAGAAGAAAAGATTATTTGAGCATTTGCTTTTGGTCGGAGTGTAGTTGACAAAAGAAGCTTGTTTTTGAACTCACAAAGGCAGTTACTTCAAATCCATTTTGTCTCTGTTAGTGTTGCACTTAGGAGCGATACAAAAAATGTTACTTCAGTGTGTCGTGCAACTACTGAAATTTGTCTGAACCCCGCCCCTTGTCACTCTTTGTTCCCACTTTCTTCTGAGACAAGACACTGTGTAGTAACTACTGTCACACAACAAAACATTCGTTTCTCTCAGAAAACTATGTCAATTTTTTTTATTTTGACTTTTCAGCAGCGAAATATCAAAAAATAATTTTTAAGCCCCCCTAAAAAAGGAAAAAGGAAGCTAGAGAAATTCAATGTTTGTCACGGTATAAGACCATGAGGTAGCACTTGTCACGAGACAAGTTATCACGACCATGGGAACTCTGAAACAGGGCCAAACCACATGAACGCAACCAACACTGTCATGGTACAAAACCAGTCGCAGAACAAAGAAGGACGTGAAGTAACCGCCAAAAAGGGCTCCTTTAAAAATTACTGAATTGTATGTTGTTGTATAGCTCAAGTTAAGAATCGGCAAGGGATACCTTCTTTACTATTCAAGCTGCTATGATCCTCAATCATTCCCATGTCCCATGTCCAACACAGCATATTTAGTTTGAAAAATGGCACCGCTAAGAGCAGAGTGTGGAAAGTTACATTAAAAAGAAATTTTTTATAATCCCACAGCACCCAAAGTAGCTCCCATTACAATGTTAAAGACCAAAGACACTGTTTTCTCTGGAAAAACTTAAATGGTTATTATTTATTTACTTTAAAAACCTGAATTGTAGAAGCTGGTCACCTATAGCCCCAAACAGTTTCATCTCCCATCTGCTTCACCGTTAGCTCAACTTCTACTCCAGAGTCCATGTTCCTTTTCTCTTGCTCCTCCCAGACTTGGGAACTCCCTCCCACATGAGACCAGAATGACCCCATCATTACTGCCCTTCTGCAAGCAAGCAAAGATCTTTCTCTTTAGGCAAGCTTTCTCTTAGCGACTGGCTGCCTGAGTAAGGTTTTTTAAATAGATTGTTGTACCTGACTGCTTTGAATGTGTTTTGTGGTGCTTTTGTTTACTGTCTCTTGGTGTTATATTTGTTCAGTCTTTGTTTACCCACTGTTGTTAGCTCCAAATGGTATCTTTTAAGGATGTAAGCTGCTTTGGGTCCTTTGTAATGAGAAAACTGAAGTAAACGTATTTTAAATAAATAAATGCATATTCCTCCTCTTTCATTATACTGTATATTAGTTATTTTCTCCAAATTAAGGTGTGGCAGAGGAGGAGATTGAGGGAAACCTCTAAAGCCATTAAAATGGCCCTAACTTATGCACTTTTGACTCTAGCAAGGGTTCTGTATGTGCAGCATACATATACAGTGGTACCTCTACTTACAAATGGCTCTACTTATGAGCAATTCAACTTAAGAGCATAACACAGTTGGCGTTTTAACTGCTGCCTTACAAATTTTAGATGCGGTCTGCTCCACTTACATTTTTAAAAAATTTAAAAATTTAAATATATTTAAAATTTATTTTTCAGATACGGCTGCTCTACTTACAAGTTACTCAACTTATGAGCATGCATTCAGAATGGATTAAACTCGTAAGTAGAGGTACCACTGTATTGGCCAATATTTTTGCTCTCAGAGACCCCAGCTAGTATGACCAACGTTAAGGAATTATGGCAGTTATCATTAAAACATCTGAAGAACCAAAGTCCTGTTCCAAAAGTTGCTTCAGTGCAGAAACTCCACAAGTTGCAATGGGAGGTTTGTTGTCATGCTCCAGTGTGATTTTCCAATTCTAGTACCATAATGCCAGGCAGGGAGAGAAAGTTTAATCCAATATTTTGAA
>JAHTLZ010000237.1:7286434-7307957 GCA_023846285.1 Phrynocephalus versicolor | reverse complement strand
GGGGGGGGGCTGCGCATCCTCGTCGTCTCACCAACTCGCCATGCCATGCGGTGCGGGCGGGGGATCCAAAATGGGGCGACCGCAAGCAATATTTATTTTGAAATCATGGTGGTCCAAAAACACACCAAAGCACCACAGAAACATGCGAAAATAGCTATTTTAAAACTGCCTGAATTTTTACAGTAGCAGCAGTGGGTTTTTCTTGCAACAAAACGTCTCCAATTCCATTGATTTTATTTTATTTTATTTTTATTTTTATTTTTTTACACCTGCGCAGTGCACAATGATGGGCTGGCCATGGGAGTGGACCATGTTAATTTTTGGAGCCATTCCACCAATCGCATGGCCACTTGACCAGGTTTTGACCGGGACTTCTGGGATGTGCCATTCGGGCATAAAAAGCCCACTAACCGTAGCCTGAACCCAAACCCTAACCCTAACCCTAACCCATACACCAGTACACTGTCCTTCTTAGTGGGTCAGAGAGGCACCCAGAGGTGCACCCCATGAACTCACCCTAACCTTACCTGTAACCCTAAGCCTAGCCCTTGCGCTAACCCTAACCCTAAGCCAAATCTGTACTTGCATTGCACTATACACACGCAAGTACAGTTCCCTTCTTAGTGGACCACAGAGCGCCCAGATGCAATATCAGCAGTGGGCCTGCGGTCTACAGAGAGGCACCCAAAAGAGAGGTGCCTCTGCCACTCAACTTGGTATGCATATCCAGTTGGCTATGCATGCCATTTTGTAGCGGGCCAGAGGAGGCACCCACCCACAGAGGTGCCTCCAGGAGCCCGCTTTCCCTTCATAGCGGGCCAGAGGAGGCACCCCCCCCAGAGAGGTGCCTCCAGGAGCCCGCTCCCCCCCAAACCAGTACTAACGACAGACGAAAAAATGACAAACGAAATGACAAATTTTTGAAAAATTTCGCGAAAAACAGAAACGAGCCGAAACGGGCTCCGACACACGACAACTCGAAAACATCATTTTCCCTGGTCGTGCCCATCTCTAATACCATGCCAATTTCCCAGAGGGAACTCTGGGCGGTTCACATAAAAGCACTAGAGATCACAGAATAATAATAATCGATGGGAAGACAATAATTAGAAAATAAAATGGAAAATACCAAACAGCAACAAAAAAATAATAGTAATTGGCAAGGGGCATAGAACTACTTATAATAAGTACAAAAACAAAACAAAACAGTGAACCAAACCCTAGCGATCGTCAAAGGCATCCCTAAACAGCCAGGTTTTAACTGCTTTTTTAAAGGATGCCAAAGAAGGAGCCTGGCGTATCTCGCTTGGTAGTTCATTCCAAAGGGCCAGGCCAGCCACTGAGAAGGCCCGTTTATGCCTTGTTACTTTATGGGCCTCTCTGGGTGTTGCCACCTAGAGCGAGAGAGCCATGGAGGATCGGGTTGGTTGGGCCAGCTCTGATTGTAGGGAGATACGCTCTGCCAGATAATCAGGCCCCAAGCCATGGAGGGGTTTGTAAACCAAAACCAGCACCTTGAACCTTATTCGGGAGGCAACGGGCAACCAATGCAAGTGAGCCAGGATGGGGGTGATGCATTCAAACGTGCCCGCACCAACCACCAACCTGGCCGCCACATTCTACACCCACTGCAGTCGCCTAATATGTTCCTAATATCCCTCCCCCAACATGGCGCCTGTCCAAGGAACTTTTCAATGCTTCAGACTGAGCTGAGCTCTCTCTCTCCCTCCCTCTCTCCCTCTCTCTGTCTCTGTCTCTCTCTGGAGTCTAACCTTTTAATAAGAAAAATGCATTGTCAATGCAAATTGTTCTTGCAAATACTTTTCAGAATAGCATCCTCTGTCAATATGGTAGGAAATAAAACCAGACAAGAGGAGAAAATACAGCAGCCTGTTGTTGGCTCAGGGGCATGGCAAATCACACAAGCATCATAAAGGAGCAGAATAAAGCAATCAAAAAGAACACAGCAGGAAGAGCTCTTCTTTCCATGAGAAGCGCCTCTGCAGGAATGATGGATAAAATGGCAAAACTTTAATAAAAACAACACCCAAACCAGATCAACACACTCAAAATTAGTGTTGAGGAAAGCTGGAAGATTTAGATCTCCAGCTGAGCTTGAGATCTGTAAATAACATTTATTAATTCTGGGGAATGCAGTCTTCTTAATAGTTAAGAAATTTATTTCTGCCTCCAGGCCTGCTGCCAAGTCCCTCTTCCTTAGTGCTTTTGCTTATAAACTGCAACACAGCACACACTAGGCTACACACAGCTGCTGTTTGGGGACCGAGAAATGTATTACATTGGTGATGCTTTAAGTGCAACTCGTCGTCTCTGCTTTTTGCTTTTTGCTTCCCCCCCTACTGAGAGAAACATTCAATAGGATCTTTAAGAGATGCAAATGTGATGGTGTGCCATTTCAGTTTACTCTCTGGTGTGTTTGTTGCAACACATCAGAGCTAACTCGACTGCCTTTTTGAGCATGGGCGATGAGGCTGCGTCCTGGGGACAACAGCTGTCACATACTGCCAGCCACACTTAAGAGAGGTGTTGCCTTATTTCGGCAGCCGGTGGGGCGTGGCAGTGCTCAGGATGCTCGTTTTTGATGAAGGGCATTGAGATTCTGATCCAGGTCTAATCTGCCACAAGGGTCAAAGGCACAACATTATTTCTTACCTTAGCTCATGAAGAGCAGGTGCTCATCAGAGTAGATCTTTAGGCACACCCTCAAGGAGAATCCACAGATGATGGGAGCTGTATGGATCCATATCATTAAAACAGTCCGAGCAGGACCAGGTATTTTGGAAAGCAAAACAGGTCTGGTTTGGTCTTGCACAACAACAGACCAACTTATAAAGAAGGTGGGTTTTATCACTGTAAAGATATGCCAGTGGCATTAGAAAATGAAGCCAAGAGAAAGTAGCTCATCTTGAGTCCCCCATCAAATTCGAAGAAAATTCCAAAACTTTACTGGGACTTCCTAACTTCCCGGGCAGGCTTGTAGCTGCTGCTCCTGAAAGAGCACCCCAAACCCATGGATCCAAATTTCATGAAGAGAGATTTCAAGCACACATTAGGAAGAATGTTTGGTAATGAGATCTGCGGGACAGTGGAACAGATTACCTTACAAAGCAGTGGACCTTCCTTCCCCAGAGGTTTCTTGCCCTCCTCCAAAGTTTGAGTGACCATCTGCCAGGAATGTTTTTGTTGTGGACTTCTGTATTGTCAGGAGGCAGGACTAGGTGGATCTTGCTCTCTTTCCAGCTCTACAGTTGCATGATGCTCTGATTGTCAGCATGTAGAGTTCATTCTACATTGACTAGGAGGTGGAGGAAAGGAACAATTTCGTTTTATAATGGTGTAAGTGGAAAATCTTCAGCACTCCAGACAATGTTTGTGTCTTCTGCCTCGGGTTTTGATTTTATTCAACTGTTTTATTCATTACTCCTTAATTATGGTACATTTTCTTTATTTTTTTATTTTAGTCATTATGTCTGCCTCTTTTTTGGTGGATTATGTTGATAATGTTGATTACAATGTTTTTGTATATTTTCTGTATTCATTCATTGTTGTTGGTTTTATAATTTGTATTTTTCACTGTTGTCAACCACCCAGAGGATCCCTAAGTTATAAATAAATAAATAAATAAATAAATAAATAAATACATAAATAAATAAATAAATAAATAAATGTTTTGGGTGATGACACCCAGAATCCCCAACCTCCATTGCCAGTGATAAAGGATTGTGGAAACTGTAGCCCAGAAGATCTGGAATGCCTAAGGTTTACTACTAGAGATGGGCACGAATCAAAAAAATGGTGTTTCATTTTTTCATTTTTCGTTGATGGGTCCGTTTTGGTTCGTTTTTGTTTTTCACAAATTTTTGAAAAAATTATTTTCGTTTATTCGTTTTTCATTTTCCATTTTTACCCGCTTTTTGCGCGATTTTTAAAGCATTTCTGTGCATGGGCGTCCCCCAACGCCCCAGACCAGAGGGAAAACACTAAAAAAAAAATTAATGCTGGCAGAGACACAGTATAGACTAGGTACGCAGGGAGGCTGCAAAGGCAGCAGCGGGCATTGCCCAGGGTGCAAGGCAGCCGCAGAGTGACTGCACTGTGGGGCAGGGGAGGGTGCTCACCGAGAGGTATGCACACACGCACACAGGGAGGCTGCAGGCCTGAAGCTAGAGAGAAATCTCTTCTTTCTCTCCCCTAAGAGCCAGGCTGCAGCTGGCAGGAACACAGAGACACACACCTGCCTGGCTGGCCTAAAGTGAAAATAACGAGTCACAGAGACAGCAATCCCACCCTAACTCCCACCGGAGACTGCAAGGAGGACAGGGGCTGCCAGAGCTTTTTATGCCCTCTGTGGCTGCCAGACCTGCCCAGTCTGCAACCTGGGAATGCTATTGGTTGAAGTTGTCCAATAATTTACATGATCCCATCACATGGCTTGCCTCCATTTTGTGGCTGGTGAGTGGCAACATCCATTTTGTCATCCTTAAAGGGACAAGAAAAATACATCGTGATGGGAGAAGACAAAAACAAACGTTTGAAGGACCCCAACCCCCCGGTAGGTATTATCAGACAATATAAATAATTATTGCTGCATTTTTATGGATGTCCAGGGGCATTTTTTAACATTTAAAACAGCTCATTTCATTGCACGTCGCCATTAACAAAAAATGAAACGTAACGAACCTAATTTTTGTGGTTCTGTTTGGTTCGTTCCAATTTCATCACAATGTTCATTATTTGTTTTGTTACGTAACGAAACGAATAATGAATAAAAGAAATGAAAAAAGTTCATTTCGTGCCCATCTCTATTTACTACCCTTATCTAATAAAACAGCCAATACAATAATGCAACCAATAGCATTAGAAAAGTGCCTCCCTCCTTTATTTCATTTCAGCTTACTGGAATTCCAGGACAATTTCTCCCTCTGCTCTGGCAATGTTGTTCAGCATTATGACCAAATCAGTAGCATTATCTAGTTCAGTCTCATCATTTTTGGCACAATGTGTCAAGACTGGATGAAAGAGATCCGTTAAATCCTAAATCCAAGGAGAAAAAGCCTGCTTAGCTGCCTCTGCAGATCTGCAAAAATATTTTAGGGGCTGATAATCCCTTTTTAATTCACCACACTCTGTCAAGGACTAGACGGGTTATTATCTTTTCCTGCAATTTATCAAAACCTAGGCATTTTTTAAAAATATAAATGTAGGATTACAAGCATAGAATTTCAAAACCAAGAGGCCTAATTGATTTTCATTTTGAAAATGTGAGGTATAAAATCTGCTACAGGAGTGCATAAGTTTCTGGACCATGGAATACATGGTGTCTACCTTTCAGAGTCAGACACACAATGGTGCTTTGGAGGGCAGAGTAAATTGCCTACTGCATCTTATATGGCAAAAGATGGGACAAGCTGCATAAATGGAATGCTTACCCTCATGAATATCAACTGCATAACTATAAAGCAAAAACTAGCATGAGAGGAATTCAGCTCCACGGGAATAGCCAGCCATCTATTGTGTTAAAAAACTTCCACTTCTTTCTCCAATCCTCTTTCTTCTTCTCTGCTCTCCTCCAAAGCTTGTTGTTATAAGTTTCTCTTAAAGTTGAGTTTTGCATCATTTTGTTAACAATCCAAATAAACTCATTAAAAAAAATCAGCAGAGCAAATCCAGAATGCTCAGTGTGCAGAGCCCAAATGCTCTTTGTTTGCAATCAGAATTCTGTCTTTTGTACCTCAACACCTGGTCATTGGGGTTACACTGGTAGTCATTAAATATTTGCTGCTCACGACTTGGGCAAAAAGACCTTTTCTCAGAAAAAAATGACCTCGTGGTGATATGTCTGTGCAGATTCTTAGTCATCCAGGTGAGTTTACCTTGAAGTTGAGTCATGGCAACTGGACTTCTTTTCTTGAGAGACCGAAATGTTTCACTGCTCATCCAAACCCTTCTCATATAAATGAAACCCAAACTGCAACAGATGATCAACAGGAGCTGGCCAAATAAGGCCAAGCCCTTCCTGAACCTGGAATGAGAAAAATACATCACATGCTGACCTATCTGGAAGTTGAGTCATGGCAACTGGACTTCTTTTCCTTGAGAGATTAAAATGTTTCGCTGCTCATCCAAATAGCTTCATCAGTCTGAAGAAAGTTAGTTGCGACTCCTCCATTTTATAGTTCACTTTGACCTCATGTCACCCTGGTCTGAAACATATGAGCCTATCTCAGACCAGGGTGAAATGTCAAAGTGAACTATAAAATGGAGGACTTGCCATTAGCCTTCTTCAGACTGACAAAGCCATTTGTGTGGTAAAATAAATAAATAAATAAATAAATAAATTAAGGAAAACATTTTCATTTCCCTCCAATTTTACGTACAAATTACATGCAACCAAGCACCACAGTGGAAAGCATCAGTAGATCATCATCATCATGCAGAGCTGGAAGGGATCCTATGGAGATCCTAGGGATTGACTGGCTGGCTGATTGATTGGTATGCCATCTTTCTCTTGATAAGAAGACTCATGTAGTGACATCCCACCCACCCCCGTTGTGATTTTTAAAAATTTTCTCTGTGGAGTTTTAAATAATCCATGAATGAAGCGTTAAATTTGCTTTTCTGGATCCAGGGTCTGCCACTGCTCATTGATGGCTTCCAAATGTCATCATACCCTATTCTTTTTGAAGGTAAAATTCTAAGCTATTTTAAAATAGCCTCTCTATTGTAGATCAATGTTTTGGTAAATTCTGCACTGAAAAATGCATCTCCACTAGGATTTCACCAAATGTCACTGACAGAAGGCATGTCCAAAGTGGTCTGAAAGATTTGTCCTTCTGTTTATTACCCAAGATGTCATGTAATTATAGTGGCGGGTCTGCCCATGCTGTGATCCTATTAGATGATTGCCCACTTTCTGACAGGCAAAAATATCCCCTTCAAGCGTCTCAAGATGTATCCCGGAGAGTGTGCCACTCTGATTTGCTTTTCTAAAAACTTGAATATTGTTAGGAAAGCAATACTCTAAGCAGCTTTGCTCCTGAAAGAATTTCTATGTGTTCCTTAAAGCACAAAAAAGCTCACAAGGTAGGTTTTTTACTGAATGTCTGGAAGTTGACTCATGGCAACTGGATTTCTTTTTCTTGAGAGATTGAAACGTTTCGCTGCTCATCCAAACAGTGAAACATCCAAACATCCAAACAGTGAAACGTTTCAATCACGCAAGAAAAAGAAGTAAGCCGCCCAGAGTTCCCTTTCAGAAGATGGGCGGGGTATAAGAGTAACAAACAAATAAATAAATAAATAAATAAGTCTAGTTGATCCCAGCAATCTCATTTTTGCTATGTTAGTGAGTTATTTGAGGAGAAACAAAGGCTTAAAGATCTCCTTGCAATGCCATTCACAAAACCAAAGCAAGGACCCCAATGTGTAACACAGAAAGAAGGCCGGTAAAAATAGATAATAATGAAAAAAACCTGGGGTTGAGTTCAGATTTTGTCAGGAAAAAAAAAAAACAGTTTAATGAGCATCAACTTCAATAGGCCCATTCTAAGAACCATTAAATTTAGATCCAGCAATTTGTCAAGCTGTTGACACCAGAATTACTAAGAATCTGCCTCATGATGAATCAGGTGACTGATCTGCATAGCCCATGTTGTCAACTCTGGCAACAGCTCTTCAGGGTTTCAAAAGGGACTCTTTCCCAACCTAGGGATCCCAGGCAGGTTCCCATCGCAATACAAATTGGGTCTTGCCCTTCTTAGGGCGTTATCTCATGCCCACTTTGTACCACAACAAAATAAAATGTGCACTATATCTTGTTGCGGTCACATAGTTTTGTTGCTGTTCATGTTAGTTGCATAATTTTAATATACACTATAACTTTTACAAAGACATTATCCCAGTGTATGGTTCATCATGAGCGATATTCCCAGTCACTATTTAGTATGTAGCTCTCCTCTCACCTCTAATATCATGCTCCATGTGGCTTCACTTGGTGGATCTCTGCATCTCAGAAAAACCCCCAAACCAAAATATAGTAAGAACTCCTAAGACTGATGCCTGTTCACCCCTGTTCTAGGTCAATGCATGCATTTTCCCCCATGTTGTACAATGCTTTTATATGTACAAAGTTTCTGCAATTAATCTGGCATTTGCAGTTTATCTTGACAGAATGTAATGGCAAATTATCTGTAAAGTCTCAGTCCTACCTCTGGCTTGGCACTAAGAAACAATGCCCAATAAGTATAATCTCTTTGTGTGTAGTATAGATTCAGCCTCTTCCATTGTTTGAAGCAAATAATCTACTTAGAGGGGCTTTTGTTGCTGTTGTTCAGTCATTCAGTTGTGTCCGACTCTTCGTGACCCCATGGATCAGAGCTCACCAGGCCTTCATATCCTTCACTGCCTCCCGGAGTTTGGTCAAATCCATATTGGTTGCATCGATGACACTGTCCAACCATCTCATTCTCTGCCGTCCTCTTTTCCTTTTGCCTTCAATCTTTCCCAACATCTGGGACTTTTCCAAGAAGTCCTCTCTCCTCATCAGGTGGCCAAAGTACTGGAGCCTCAGCTTCAAAATCTGTCCTTCCAGTAAACATTCGGGGTTGATTTCTTTCAGGATGGATAGGTTTGATCTCCTTGCAGTCCAGGGGACTCTGAAGACTGTCCTCTAGCACCACAGCTCAAAAGCTTCGATTCTGCAGCGATGAGCCTTCTTTATAGTCCAGCTCTCACTTCCATACATCACTACTGGAAAAACCATAGCTTTGACTATCCTGACCTTAGTTGGCCAAGTGATGTCTCTGCTCTTTAGGATGCTATCTAGGTTTGCCATTGCTTTCCTCCCAAGAAGCAGGCATCTTTTGATTTCGTTGCTGCAGTCGCCATCCGCAGTGATCAAGGAGCCCAATAAATTTTTTTAATATTTTAATTATTTATTGAGGAATTAACAGCATACATTTCCAGTCTTTACAAGTTTCCAAAAACATTACATCATCCTTTGGTCCCTTCCTCATTAACCCTCCCCCACCCCCAGCAAGCAGAAATTCACTACCCTTTCATGTTGAACATTATTAAGGCATGATGGAATAGTCTAGCCCATTTCTCATTCTCAGACTTCCCTTTTATCCAATTTATATATTTCTCCCACTCATTTAAAATTCTGTGTTTCCCTTCTATGTTTCCTTCTTGCATAATTTGTATCTATTCATTATGAAAAAATTGATGTATATAATCTTTCCATTTATTATATTTCCATTTTTCTTGATCCTTCCATCCACCCGTTAATACCATTATAGCTGCTGCTATTCCGTAGTACACAATCTTTTTTATGCTTCTCCATTGTTTTTCTCTATCTACTAACCCTAAGAAAATATGATCTATTTTTAGCTCAATCCTTTTCTTTGTAATTTCTGATAACCAATTTTCTACTTTCTTCCAGTATGTTCGTATTTTCTCGCATTTCCATATCATGTGTGCAAAAGTACCTTTTTCTTTTTACAGTGCCAACAATATTGTGATATGTTATTATTTATTCTATTTAATTTCTGTGGGGTATATACCATTTATGCAATACCTTCAGTTGCATATCCTTATTTTTTCCAGTTTTACCTCTCTTATCCCCCTTAATATATCCTGAATCTTTTCTGCATTTAAATCCATATCACCTTCCTAATTATATTTAATTAAATCTTCATTCTAATTTCCCAATCTAACCAAATATCTATAAATCTCTCCTGAAGGAGCCCAAGAAAATAAACTCTGTCATTGCCTCAATTTCTTCCCCTTCTATTTGCCAGGAGGTGATGGGACCGGTGGCCATCTTAGGGTTTTTTTTATGTTTTTTTATGTTAAGCTTCAGCCCATTTTTTTCACTCTCCTCTTTCACCATCATTAAGAGGTTCTTTAATTCCGCCTCACTTTCTGCTATCAGAGTAGTATCATTATCTGAGGTTGTTGATATTTCTTCCGACAATCTTAATTCGGGTTTGTGATTCATCCAGACCTGCCTTTTCCATGATGCACTTAGAGGGGCAAGTGATGTGAACTGCAGAATGTGACAGTATGGGCTACCCCTGTTCAGTGCTTCAAGAAAGCTGGTCTGCAAGCCAGGATTTTCCATCCCCCCCAACAGAGCTTAAGTATTCATGAGGACACAAACACAAAGATGGGGCGAGGAATGTGTGTCCTGCCTCCAGATGTTGATAGGCTCCCAATCCCGGCATCCGTCACTTTTGGCTGTCTTTACTAGTCTTGGTAGGAATCAATGTAACAATGTCATGGGCTGTTAAATGTTACTTTCCCCTCTCTTGGGCATGCCTAGGGACTCGGCTAACCAACAAATTATTCCTTCCTTGCTGCTGAATGCATTTACAAGCAATGTCAGAGCACCTTCTGGGGAAACCAAGGATTATTTGGAGTGCCACCAATGGTTCTTCAGTAAAAGGACTGCTGGTGGTAGACAAGATAATTGACCAGAAATGCGGGTGCTTCAGAGGATTTGTTGCATGTTATATGTCTTTCAGTTGAGGTAGTTTGTTGTTGAACTAAATGTCCTATTAGGCTTAGCTTCTTTGTCTCAGATGTACAAACATGAAGTCCAAGATCACGGAGCATTTTTGTTAAGAGCATTATCAGCTCAACAGAGGTCAACTGCTGTGTATTGTGCTCATGGCTACAAAAACATGGCTGAGAGCTATGATTCCAGTGGTTCATCATGCAGGCTGAACATTTTCTAAGGCATTCATTTGCACTGTCTGGATCTTCTGCAAATTTATTTGCAAATAAGCAGAGCTTGGGAAAGTTCCTTTTGGGGGGGGGGCAACTGGACAATGCCCCAATCAGTATGTGTCAGGATCAGGGCCGCATGGCTCTACAAATATGGAGCCCCTTTGTAGAGTCAGGCCCCACTCAGGCTGAGGCAATCAGGGAGTACAGCTGGTGGGCCGGATACTAGCATAAAGCTAGCAGCCAGCACTTCCTGTTCCTTGCCTTAGCAACATGAGAACTTGAACTCTTGAAGCTTCAGCCCTGTTACCTTGGTCCTTCTTGGAATTCTGCTACCCTGTAAGTCTGTCTGTTTTGTGTCCCTCTCCCTGTCAGACTGTGTTTGTGTGTGACTCTTGACCTTGGACTGGTTAACCACCCTCTCTGTAATTCTTGACCTTGGGCTGGCTGACCATGCTCTTGGGTTCTGGAACACCCTGCTTCTGGCCCATTTGCAGATATCCTAGTTGCCACCCATGCCCCGGCCATTACAGTATGGCCATGGTAGCTGGGGGAATCTGGAATGTGCAGTCCAGAAACAATTCTGGGTTCTTAGAATATGTTTCATTGTTCTGAATCTAATGGTTGTTTAGCTAAGGCTAGCATAACTTGCAATACCTAATTGTGACTAATTGATGAGGTGACATAGCACATCTCAGCTGCATGGGGGGTCATGGACCCAGTTGCAGAACCAAGATATGTCCTGCCAGCTCATCCATCTGTCATAGTTTGCTGTGGCCAGTTCCCTAATCCATAGGTGAGCACTAATTGGATCCTGACAGTAATATCCATAGAGCTGAAAATCCTACTAGTCTCATTTTCATAGCATTTCTCTGATTTCCTTAAGCATTTGAATCAAATCCCATTCCATATTTGTCTGTAAGATGTATCCTCTTTACTCTTGGAAATCTGTAATTTTGTCCTAGGAGTTGAGTCCACAAAATGTAACAACCTCTGGGAATATGTTTCACTGTGTCGGGAGATGTAACCATATGCCAGTCCCCTTTTTCTTTCATATATCAGAATACTAGTGGCTTAGATTCTTACAAAATATATGTATTTTGGATGTATTTTTCCAGTGTACACTTTTCTTTTGCATTTCTACCAATGATTGACGAATGTTTATACACTTGTCCCTCCCTCCTTCCCATGGATTTCCAGATGTCAATTTTCAACTAGATAAATTCTTTTGTGCATATTAGCTTATTCTCTAAAGCCCTTCAGTAGCCTTGCAGATATATGGCTTTCTGCAACAACATCTCAAATCCTAAAAATGTATTTTCCATCTCTAATTGTGTCCCATGGGACACAATGAGATCCAATGCTTCTCTATAGTCAATACTGTACATTGAAAATGTTCTCAATGATCTGTGGTACCAATGACAACTGTGATTCTGATATCTTTAATGATGCTGGATTACCAACTATTCAACTATGTTGAGCAAGCTAGTGGCCCCAATGTTAGCAAGGTAATGAAGCTACTCTGAAATTTCGTCTGGCCTCCCTCCCTCCCTCCCTCCCTTCTTATCAGAACACTGAAAGTTTTAAATTATGGACAACATAAATTATAAGTAAAAATTAAAAAACGATTAAAATGTTAAGATAATTAGACTTTTTTTTTTTCAAATTGGAAGCAGGCTTCTTCAATAGTGTATTCTGGCCATTTGCCAGATCTTCTTTCATACACATACTGTAGCATAAGTTGCATATACATAAGTGTTGCCTTGATTGAATTTCTCCACAATCATAGAACATTTGTCTTTATTCCAGTATCCCCATTTTACTTGGTTATTATTTGATCTTCCTACTTTACTTCAAAGTGTCTTCCAGATGGTCCAGTTAGAATCTTGTCCTGGCAGTAGGCCTTTTCCTTGTTTTCTCCATTAACTGTGCCTATCTTGAAATTCAACATAGAATATTGGGTTTTGAAGTAGAATGAAATGAGCTATCCAAGGTATTGAGTCCTTTTCCAGCTTCCAGTCTTTAGTTCAGCTCCTTAGATATCTCCTGAAAAAACTCTGAGGTTGAAAGCTACTGTAACTTGTCTAAGCTCTGATTTCACTGGGTAGTGGTTGCATGGGAAGGGTGGACAATTTTAAAGTCTATGCTTTTCTTATTCATAGATATCCTTTCAGTAAAGAGAGAAAATTGAGTGAAGCTGCTCCTCTGTGGAAACAGGAGCAGTCCTTTCTAATATCTGCAAGGCTCCCAACCTTTAGGCTGTGATGCTCTTCACACCTACAAAGATGGACATAGGTTGGGACCTTAGAGCTGTCCTCTGTTCTCTTAAGTGGAGGAATTGGTAAATGGAGCTTGAGTGTTGAAATTTTATGCATTATGCACCTGCATGTGTGGACATGCACACACACACACACACACACACACACACTTTTTAGTTACTTTCTTCTGTAAACATAGTCAAAATTGCTGGAATGAAAGAATTATGTTTCTCCCCTCCCCCGCCCCCACACCGAAAGCAACAGGGATTTCCCCCTTCATTATTGCACACACACATCTGTGGTGATGGTGACTGAGGATGTTGTGAAAGAAAGAAAGGATATCAAGAAATCAATCTAACACACCAGGGGTGTTCCAGACAGCTTTATGGAGCAGAACACCGTGGCTTTGTATAAGATAACTAGCAGTTCATTTTAACAACTTCCTTTCTTTCTCTAGAAAGAATAGAATGTGCCTCTGTTTGTTTTGGTAGGAGGAAACTTCAAGACAACTCTTTTTGCTTTGTTTTAGCTCAGTTGACATTCAGAGTGCAATTTAAATTAAATTAAGTTTTCCATCCTATGCTCGTTCCATGGTTATAGCAAGTGGCATTGAATTTGTTGAAATATTCTTCCAGGGATGTGGAGAATGCTATGTATATTCCTTGATCTTGGTAATTTAGGCTGCTTTGACGGGCCAAAACAAAAAGTACACAGTGGAAATAAAATACACCAAAAATTGAAGAATGGGAGATAATTAGCAATATTATATCAACACTGATAGACGATCAGTCAGCAAGGGATCTTTCTGTCCATTGATCCATTGATCCATTGATCCATTGATCCATTGGTCCATCCATCCATCCATCCTTCCTTCCTTCCTCTGAAACTCTTAATTTTGACAGGTGCAACTGCAGAGAGGTAGAGTCCAAACAGCGTCATCACCGCCCCCAACAAAAGCAACATCTTCCCAACTTCTGTTGAAAGCCACTCTTGTTCTAGGTCAGTTTTGATAATAATGGACATTCTATTTAAGCAGACAACAGTTCTAAGACTGGGCATGATCCTCCCTTTAAGGACAGGAAGCTGTTTTGTAAAAGCTGAGGTTCTTTGCCCATCTAGCTTGATGCTGTCTTTTTTTTTCTTCCCTTTTCAAGTGTTTATTGTGATTATATTTACACGATAAGCATCAATCAATAAAAATAAAGGCAGGGAGAAAGACAATGGTACATTGTTAAAGTTACAGTTAATGTCTTCACATTTGAAAATTTTCAAAGGAAAAAAGAAACTATATTTCACTTCAAAAGTCAACCAGTATCTATATGGTTACTCCCCCCTAGTCTAACTTTGTGCATTTTTATGATTTATTGCCACCTCCTATTTTACACAGTCTTTAGTATCTCATGGCTTGTTATATTGTTTATTTTGATCACAGTTCTCCCTCTAATTTCGCTTGTCTAGTCTCTTGTTGTACCACTCATAAAATAGTTGCCATGTTTGTGCATAAACGTTTTCTTCTTTATTATTTATTGCATTTGTCAATTTATTCATCTCCGCACAATCTAAAATTTTGGACATAATTTCTTCATCCTTGGGAGATGTTTTCAGTTTCCACATTTGGGCCCAAGCTAACCTTGCTGCTGTTTATATATGTATTATTAGATAATTTATTTCTTTAGATTGTTCACCAATTGTTGTTGTTCAGTCGTTCAGTCGTTTCCGACTCTTCGTGACCCCATGGACCAGAGCTCGCCAGGCCTTCCTATCCTCCACTGCCTCCCGGAGTTTTGTCAAATTCATTTTGGTTGCATCGATGAAACCGTCCAACCATCTCATTCTCTGTCGTCCTCTTTTCCTTTTGCCTTCAATTTTTCCCAGCATCAGGGACTTTTCCAAGGAGTCCTCTCTTCTCATGAGGTGGCCAAAGTACTGGAGCCTCAGCTTCAAAATCTGTCCTTCCAGAGAACATTCGGGGTTGATTTCTTTCAGAATTGATAGGTTTGATCTCTTTGCAGTCCAGGGGACTCTCAAGACTCTCCTCCAGCACCACAGCTCAAAAGCATCAATTCTGCGGTGATCAGCCTTCTTTATAGTCCAGCTCTCACTTCCATACATCACTACTGGAAAAACCATAGCTTTGACTATCCTGACCTTAGTTGGCAAAGTGATGTCTCTGCTCTTTAGGATGCTATCTAGGTTTACCATTGCTTTCCTCCCAAGAAGCAGGCGTCTTTTTATTTCGTTGCTGCAGTCGCCATCTGCAGTGATCAAGGAGCCCAAGAAAATAAACTCTGTCATTGCCTCCATTTCTTCCCCTTCTATTTGCCAGGAGGTGATGGGATCAGTGGCCATGATCTTAGTTTTTTTGATGTTGAGCTTCAGCCCATTTTTTTCACTCTCCTCTTTCACCCTCATTAAGAGGTTCTTTAATTCCTCCTCACTCTCTGCTATTAGAGTAGTATCATCTGCGTATCTGAGGTTGTTGATATTTCTTCCGGCAATCTTAATTCCGGCTTGTGATTCATCCAGACCTGCCTTTCTCATGATGTACTCTGCATATAAGTTAAATAGGCAAGGTGACAGTATACAGCCTTGTCGTACTCCTTTCCCAATTCTAAACCAGTCAGTTGTTCCATATCCAGTTCTGACGGTTGCTGCTTGTCCCACATATAGATTTCTTAGGAGACAGATAAGGTGGTCAGGCACTCCCATTCCTTTAAGGACTTGCCATAGTTTGTTGTGGTCTACACAGTCAAACGCTTTGGCATAGTCAATGAAGCAGAAGTAGATGTTTTTCTGGAACTCTCTGGCTTTCTCCATAATCCAGCGCATGTTGGCGATTTGATCTCTAGTTCCTCTGCCCCTTCGAAATCCAGCTTGTACTTCTGGAAGTTCTCTTTCCACATACTGCTGAAGTAAATCTTATTGTTCTTTTTGTTATTTCCTGTAACCATTTATGTATTTTGATCCAATTTTTTTTGCTTTTTTACAAGTCCACCAGCAGTGGAAGAAGGTTCCCTTCTTTTGTTTACATTTCCAGCACTTATCAGATATTTGTCGATTGATTTTGTGTAGCCGCTCAGGAGTTATGTACCATCTATGTACCATCTTCAATAGATTTTCTTTATAAGATGCAGCTATAGTTGCTTTATAGTTAATCTTCCATAACCTTCCCCACTGCTCTAGATTTATTTCCTGACGGATGTTTCTCACACATTTAATCATAACATCTTTTACTTCCTCATCCTTTAACTCCCAATCTAACATAAATGTATATAGTTTGCTAATGACTTTAGTCTCCGTGTCCAATAGTAACTTATCTAGTTCTGATTCATGATTTTCTATCCCAATTTCCTTTCCATCTAGTTTATATCTCGCATTGATTTGGTGATACGGCAACCATGATTTAATAGTTCCTGATGTGTGTAGTTGGTCATATGATTTTAACTGTCCTTTACCATCTAATAGATGTTTATATGTGGGTAGTGTTCCTCGTTCTATTAAGTTAGGATGCATAGTTGCCTCTAGCGGCGAAAACCATCTAGGTATTTTCCTATAATATTTCCTTTTAATCCCTTTCCAACTTTGAGCGAGGGAACTCCTAATAAAGTGACTATTAAAGATCTTATTTTCAACTCCTCTATGCCATAGATAAAAATGCCAACCCCTCTGAAGGTTAAAGCCCTCTAGAGTTAATAATCTATTATCTCTCAGCAAGATCCAGACCTTTAGCTAAATCAATACACATGCTTGGTGGTAAAGGTGCCAGTTAGGTGCTCACCAGCCTCCTCTGTCCTTTGACTCCTGCTTTAATTTGCGTTTGATCCTTGGTTTCTTCCCCGCCCAAATAAATTTATTTATCATTTTGTTCAATTCTTCAAAAAAAAAAAAATTCGCCCTAAATTAATAGGGATAGTTTGAAATAAAAAAGTAATTTTGGAAGCACATTCATCTTTACTGTTGCTGTTCTTCCTAAAGTTGACAAGTGTAGTCTATCCCATTTTTAAATCCTCTTTTATTTGATTTACTAGCCTATTATAATTGTCCTCTTTTAGAGATATACATCTCGCCGTCAATTGGATTCTTAAATATCTAATTTTCTTTATTATCTTTATTCCTGTTCTTTCTTCCAGTTGATATTTAGGCTGGCTTATAATGTTTTTCGTGATAAATTTGGTCTTATCTCTGTTTATCCTCAAACCCGCCACCATTCCAAATTTTTTGATTTCTTCAATCACTTTAGGTGTTGATTCAATGGGATTTTCTAGAATAAATGCCAAATCGTCAGCAAATGCTTGGATCTTATATTCCTCCTTCTTAATTTTTAACACTGTTATTTCTTTATTCCCCCTTATTTGTCTGGTTAAGATTTCTATAACCAATATGAATAATAATGGGGATAAAGGGAATCCGTGTCTTGTTCCCTGGCATATCTGGATTTCCCTTGTAAGCTCTCCATTAATTACTATTCTTGCCCTTTGCTTAGAATATATTGCCCGAACTAATCTTGTAAATTTCTCTCTGAATTCCATCATTTGTAGTTGGTAGAGCAGAAAATCCCAATTTACATTGTCGAAAGCTTTTTGCGCATCCAAAAAAAGTATTGCCATTTCTTTATCTGAGTGGGCTTCATAATACTCCAAAACATCTAAAATCACCCGTATATTGTTTCTTCCATGACGAATAAGAGAGATAAGAAAGAATTATAGGTTTTTAACTGAAGAACTTAATAAAGATAATATAAGATTCAGATGGTTGCTCCCGGAGGGCATGATAGTTAATTGGCAGGAAAACAAATATAAGACTAGAGACAATACAGGAAGCAAGAGAGTTCTACAAACAAAATTTTAAAGAAAATGAGAGAGACCATGCGACCGAATTAGATGAAGATAATATAGGAAATTATGGTAATAAACATCAGAGACAACGTTACAAAAAAGTAGAGGTAAATTTAGACCAGGAGGCAAGAGCGGAGACTGAATCTCAAATTAATACAAGGAAAAAGAAAAGAGCCTAAACTTGCAGATCGATTAAGGAAAATATATACAATGAAAACTAACATACTTTCAATAAATGTTAAAGGATTGAATATACCGGAGAAGAGAAGGAAAATATTTAATAAATTAAAAGAGGAAAATGCTGACATTATCTGTATCCAGGAGACACACGTTAAAAAGAAAGGTTATAAATTACTGGAATGTCCAAAGCTAGGGATTCTGTTTTACTCTGCGGACTCAGAAAAGAAAAAAGAGGAGTGGCGCTGTATGTTCAACCAAGAATAGAGGCAAAATTTATTAAGGCAGATTCAGAAAGAAGAACTTTAATGGTTGAACTTAAAAAAGAATCTAGAGTAATCCTCTTAGTGGCAATATATGCACTGAATATAAATCAAAGAACTTTCTACCAAAATTTATATAATGAGGAAGTAATAAGAAAATACAAACATATTTTACTCCTGGGTGATTTTAATGCAGTGGTATGTAAACAAAGAGATTATATGGCTGGGAAAAATAAAAAGAAAGGTAATAAAAGGACACTGCCAAAAATTTTTTCCAGTGGGCAGATGAGCTATGCTTAGCAGATGTTTGGAGGGAAAAACATGCTGAGGAAAAACAATATACTTTTTATTCGATGGCACAGAAATCGTGGTCTAGGATTGATATGGTGTGGGCAACGACTGATCTAAGGAAAGAAATCTTGGAGGTTAACATTGAACCCAATACCTATGCTGACCACAACCCAATAACAATATCTTGGACAACACAGAAAAAGAGGCTGGGCAGATGGTTCTTTGGTAGGGAAATATTGACAGATAAAGAGTTTGAACATAAATTAAGTAAAGAGATGGAATTTTTTTTAAGGAGAACAACACTGCAGACATAGAACTGCAAACAATATGGGACACAGCTAAAGCAGTCCTCAGGGGTAACATAATTGCCTATGCAGCAAAAAAAAAAAAAAAAAAACACAAAAAAAACACAAAGACAAGAAAGCGAGATTTAGAGAATTAAAATTAAAACTTGGTAAGTTAGAAAAGCAGTTAATAGGAAAATGTGAACAGAGATCAAGAATAAAAAAGGAATTAAATCTAGTAAAACACCAAATACATATACTGGAAGCAGAAGATCTAGCCAAACAGATTAAAAAGTGTGAGCAAAATTATTTTGAAAATGCAAATAAACCAGGGAAATGGCTATCTTACAAAATAAACAAGAAAAAGGACACAGGATACATTAGAGCACTTAGGGACAAAATGGGTAATCTATGTCAGGAGAAAGAACAATTGCGAGAAATCGTCTCAGATTTTTATTCAAATTTATACAAATCCAAAGGAATAGACATAAAGGATATAACTCAGTATCTGAATCAAGCAAATATCCCCAAAGCAACTAAGGAAATAAAGGAAATTTTAAATCGTGAAATAGCAATTGAAGAGTTACAAGAAGCATTGAATAAACAAAAGATAGGCAAGGCACCTGGCCCGGATGGTCTCCCAACTGAAATTTACAAATGTATTAGAGAAGTTATAATGAAATCCTGAATAAAGCTAAAATACCCCGCTCATGGGAAGAAGCAACGATAACTATTATTCCTAAAGAAAATTCGGATACCTCCTTGATAGAGAACTATAGGCCGATCTCTTTGCTAAATTGTGACTATAAGAGATTTGTAACTATTTTAGCAAACCGGTTTAGAAAATTTCTAATTGACTTTATACATTATGACCAGAATTGATTCCTACCTGGAAGACAAATTGATGCTGTTTATTGTGTGACCTGTTGTTCCTTTCCATTCCCAGGTAGAGTCTGTTGGGGTTTTAAAATTATGAACTTTCCCTTAGCTCAAAAATCTGAAACTGATAACCTTTGGGTGCAAAATACAAACTCTTTCCTGCTCTTTCTGCCACCCATCCAGCATCTGTTGCCTGAGGCGACTGCCTCCTTCTCTCAAAATACAAGCCAGATATCTCATTGCAGTTGCAGATTTGTTTGCCATAATTTGTACATTATTACTTAACTTCTTTCAGTATCTGGAAAGCAAAACAAATGCTTCTTTTGGAGGGGCACTTACGCGTTCTCTTAATAGCTTACCTTGTACAGAGGTTTTGGGACTCCAGTGACGGGTCTTTCTGTCAAGTTGGACTTAAGTTGCACCAGTGACTTGACTTGGACACGACTCTTTCCCTCCCAATACTTTGGACTCAATTCATGACTTGGAAACCACCCACTGCTCCTTTTGTTTCTCGATTGTGTGTGTGTGTTGTTTTAAAAAGAGACTCAGACTTGGTACTTGGGACTTGGTACCAAAAACTCACACTCTGGACTTTGTATTCACTTGGGACTTGGACCCCAAGATTTGCCAACATCCCTGTTTGGCCATCTGTTTCAGAGTTCTGCCCCAGGTTGCACTGTGGTTATGGAAGCAAAGGTATGGCTTTTGACCATTTGTGCTATTTCATGTGGCCTTTCCTACTCACCTCTTAATGTTAGGAGAACCAGGAAAAGCCCTTAGCCCTGGTTCTCTCTGAAAGAGAGAGGGGGTAAGAGCATACAGGAGACTTTATGGCATCCTTATATATGTGCACCATTACAAATGCATAGGTCAAGCTGGCCTTATAAAGAGGCAGAAGCAAACACGCAGGTAGGACATGCTAGTCCCTAAGGAGATGCAACACTGGAAACATCCCCAAACAGCTTCCCAGATAGTGTCTTTTTCATAGCCATATTTGTGTAATCCAACAGAGAGCTAGAACTGACCTTAGGAGAGCTGTGTCTCTTCTGCTGTAAGACCCATTGGGGTAGCCTTGGGAACCGGCCCCTGTCATTTTATCCTATATCACAGGGCTGCTGGGAGGATGAGACACTCGCCTTTGTGTGTGTACTCTTTCGAACATTGGCAGAAGCGCCTGATGTACATGTAATCACCAACTGTGTGTCTTCACGAATACTGGGTACATGCACTGTGAATTGGAAAAAATACATGAAACATTAATGCATGGCATTCCAAAGTAAGGCATTCCAGATGGCATCTTCTCCCTCAAGCAGTGCAACTTAGTGTGAACACTGAGGTTGGTGGAAAGCTGCAAGGAAGCAGAAAAGAAAAGTTGTAATTGGCAACGGGAGCTTTTGACTATGACCAATTCTCTTTTATATCACACATTTTATATACAAATTAAGAGCGATCTGGTTTGCCTCTGCTTCATAAATTTCAAGATTGTGCAGATAAGGGACCAGATATGTCTTGCCTGCCAGATCAGAACTCTCATATAATGGCTCAAATAGCTAACTTCTTCATGGATGCAATATGCAGAAGGGCTGCATTGCTTGCAGACGCTTGATCATTGTCGTTGTTTCTTATTCTCTATTTTCACCATTTTTATTAAGCTGTACATGTCATATGGCTCCAATAAACTTTATTATAATTGTCACAATTGCCTACTACCAATCATGTGTAGAGCTTTCTTTCTTTCTTTCTTTCTTTCTTTCTTTCTTTCTTTCTTTCTTTCTTTCTTTCTTTCTTTC
>JAHTLZ010000237.1:7269410-7280095 GCA_023846285.1 Phrynocephalus versicolor | reverse complement strand
AGATAGATAGATAGATAGATAGATAGATAGATAGATAGATAGATAGAAGCATGTGCCCCTGGCAATATACGTGCATTGTGTCTGTTGAAATTATTCAACAAATTTGTTGACTACAGTCCCCAACATCACACAGCCACTAAAGCCATGGACTATGCTCAGGGATTGTGGAAGCCACAGTACCATCCCAAAGTAAGACTTCAGAGCTGTGGTTGAAATGTAGCTATCATCATAGGGACTTCAGACCGGCCTTGCTACCAGATTGGCGGTATAAAATTCCAATATATAAATAAATATATAAATAAATTTGAGTTCAGCTATGTAGTACTGTATACATATTATATTAATGCATTCTCGAAGGCTTTCACTGCTGGAATCTGACAGCTGATGTGACTTTAACTCAACAGCTATCGTATTATAGGGTCCGTTCGAGGCAGCACTATAGTTCCATCATCCAGCAAGTGCTGCCCCGAACGGACCCTGCTTCAACCACCAGCCTTTCATCTCCATCTGCTTGCTGCTGGGTCTCCTCGTGAGTGAGAGGCACAAGAGGTAACCTAGCCAGCTTGCCAATTGAGGGGTGTGACTGGAGAAGAGGGACTCTGCCCTACAGCTTTTTTAGCTGTCTGCAAGCCTGTGCTGCAGTTCCATCATCCAGTAAGTGCTGCCCCGAATGGACCCTGCTTCAACCACCACCCTTTCATCTCCATCTGTTTGCTGCTGGGTCTCCTCGTGAGTGAGAGGCACGAGAGACAATCTAGCTGGCTTGCCATCAGAGAGGTGTGGCTGGGGGAGGGTCATCGGGCTGATACCAACCTTTGTTATTAGTGGCACCCCCTGGGCACCCAACTGATATCCAGTTGATGCTAAGACATAGAGTGGCTGTGAAGGGGAGAGGGTGGTGGGATGTTGAGGCTGAATGGGTGGGTGGTTTGTTTTCATCTACCTTGTTCTGTTTTGTTTTACTTCATTTTTTGTCATTTTCTTGCCATCCGAGATAGATATAAGGACCCACAATGGAACTGATGGAACAGGAAGGAGGGAGGGCAATGGAGGGGGCAGCCATTGAGCCTGTGCTGGGTAGAGGAAGGTATGGGGGTGGGAGTGGAACGTGCCCACGTAGGAGAAGAGAGGTTAGATATCTTACATCTATCCCCTCTTCTGGTTCCACTTCCAACCTGAAGGTATCAGCGAACCTACGGGCCACACGGTGCTGTTGCTGAATGCCAGGTCGGTAAAAAATAAGACCGCCCTCATTTATGATGTCATCCTGGATGAGGGTGCCAACCTGGCATGCATTACTGAGACCTGGGTGGGAGAGGAAGGTGGGGTTCCCCTCTCCCAACTCTGCCCACCTGGGTATTCAGTCCAGCACCAGTGTCACCTGGAAGGTCGGGGAGGGGGAGTTGCTATAGTCTATAGGAGTTCTATCTCCTTGACCAGGCTTCTTGTCTCTTTGAGAGGAGGTCTAGAGGGCCTGTATTGTATGTTGGGCTCGCGAGACAGACTGAGGATTCTGTTGGTGCATTCCAACAGTCTCCCTGCCTGAGCTGATGGAGGTGGTCTCGGACCTGGTGTTGAGGACCTCCAGACTGTTGGTGCTGGGGGACCTCAACATCCATGCTGAGGCTGCCTTGGCCGGGGCGGTCTCAACATGTCATCATCCCAACGCATGAGAAAGGCCATACTCTAGACCTGGTTTTCTCAACGGGATTGGAGGATGGTGGTTTGGATGTGAAGGGGTTGACGATTACAAAATCACATGGAGAGCTTCTATAGAGAGCAGGGACTCTCGGGTTCAGAAGATAAACCTCTGTACACAAGGAGGTGGATTTGACCTGATGCAGGTCAACAAGTAGGGTCTGTGTTACCCAGGGCACACACCTTATGGGTGGGGTGGGGGACAAAGCAAAGCGTTCTGCTGATATACTGCCCCATAGTTCTTAAAGCACTCTCTGGGTGGTTTACAATTTATTTATGCAGGCTACACATTGCACACACCCACATACTCCCACCCACCCACCAACAAGCTGGGTACTCATTTTACTGACCCCAGAAGCATGGGAGGCTGAGTGAACCTTGAGCCGGCTACATGGAACTGAACCCCAGGTTGTGAACACAGATATAGGTATAGTACAAATAGTACAAAATACAAATGCTATTTTGTCATTTTGGTGCACCCCCAGCACCCAAAGGCACATTCCCTGCCTGCCGCCTGCCCCCAAGTTGTGGGTGGGAGGGAACCAGCATGCTTGCCACCGTCCCAGGTGTACTGGGATCAGTCAAATGCCTGAGTATGCCTTAACATTCGTTATCACTGCATACTACTTTTGTGAATGGTTATTGCACTGATTTTGTATACATTTACATTTCAGTTTGAGTCATCTCCCAGCTTTTTCTTTTAAACATGGTTTCCCTTTGACCCCACTGGCTATATTTTCGTTCTTGAGGTAAGCTTATGCCACAGTACAAAACTTGCCTGTGGACTCTGTATTAATGTTTCTCTCCCTCCCCCCTCTCTCCCCCATGCCCCTTATTTAAACTGCAATATAGAGTTCAAGGTTTCCTCTTATTCTATTTCTATTGGTTTCCAGGCCAGAAGATAAGACTAAATGCAAGACTGTTTTGATTGCTTGTTGAGCATGTGGTGTTCTAAGGCAAAAAAAATACATTTCTTTTTCAATAAATGCAACTCTTTCCTATGTGTTTCCTTACGTAAGTGGGGGGGGGAAGTTCCCAGATTTTTTTGGTGGGTTTATTAGTGTTTGTCCTTGAAAAGACCCTGTACAGTGTGTGTGTGTGTGGGGGGGGTACATGCATTTCCATCGCTTCCCAGTCAACCCAATTGACTGCCATAGAGTCTGTGTGATGATATAACTCAGAGTGACCCAGACCTAGGAAGGGCAATGGGATAAACAGCAACTGCTTGGAGGCAGTTTTAGATTGGTCCCTTTGGGGCAGGCAAGCCATCATGGAAAGGCATTGCTATGCCTTGTGTTCACCAGAGAAAACATACCTCTTTGCCATCAAATTTGACTGGCCATTTGCTGGAGCCAGTGTGTCAAGAGGTGGTAGTAAATTGGAAGTCAGCTGAAGGAGTACCAAAGGGTATGTGGTTCGATAAGATTGTAGAAATGGCCCTGTTTGGAAACTTTATCTGTAAATGGAGGGCCTGGTGCAGAGTGACCAGGAGAAACATGCTTTTGGATAGCTAGTCCCTTTTTAAAATATATATGTTAGTAACAGGTCAATGACCTAGGGGACTCATTAACCCAGCAAGCAAAATTCTAGAGGGATCTACTAGGACTGCTAAGAGGATTCCTCATTAACATTGCCTTCCTAAATCCCAAGACTTTAATATTATGTATAGCAGGGGTAAAATATAAGAATGACAGATTAGAGTGCTGGGCCAAAGCTAACGGAATAGATTTCAACAGAGGGAAATGTAGGGTGCTACATCTAGGTAAAAAAAAATGAATTGCACAGATATAGGATGGGGGATACTTGGCTGGAGAATAGTACCTGTGAAAGCGATCTGGGAGTCTTGGTGGACCACAAATTGAACATGAGTCAGCAGTGTAATGCGGTGGCCAGGAAAGCCAATGTGATTCTTGGTTGCATCAACAGAACCATCGTGTCTAGATCAAGGGAAGTGATACTACCACTCTATTCTGCTCTGGTCAGACCCCACCTGGAGTACTGTGTCCAGTTCTGTGCACCTCAATTTAAAAAGTATGTTGACAACCTTGAGCAGGTGCAGAGGAGGGCGACCAAGATGGTTGAGGGTCTGGAGGAAATGTCTTATGAGAAACAGCTTAGGGAACTGGGAATGTTTAGCCTCTCTAAAAGAAGACTGAGAGGGGATATGATAGCTATGTTTAAATATTTGAAAGGATGTCATCTTGAAGAGGGAACAGGTTTGTTTTCCATGGCTTCAGAGACTAGGACTCGGGGCAATGGTTTCAAACTACAGGAAAAGAGATTCCATTTGAACATTAGGAAGAACTTCCTGACAGTTAGAGCTGTTCGGCAGTGGAATATGCTGCCATGGAGGGTGGTGGAGTCTCTTTCATTGGAGGTTTTTAAGCAGAGGCTGGATGGCCATCTGTCGGAAATATTGTGATGGGGTTCGTGCATGACAGGGGGTTGGACTAGATGGCCCTTGCGGTCTCTTCCAACTCTATGATTCTATGATTCTATGACCTTCTCCACCAGGGGTACCCCGACCCAAATGACAACTGGCTTCAAGCCTACACAGTAATTTGGAGCTGCTGATTTAGCTGTGAATGGGGACTCCCTCTTTCTGAACTATTTCAGCTACCACACAGGTGCAAAAGGTTGCCGTTTAAATATTGTGACACCTACAGGACTGATTTTGCAGTGCCCTTTGAAAGAGTAAGGATATCTGTGGTGAAACCCACAGTCTTTGTTGGTCTGGTGATATTTCATAAACTATATGTCCCAGCACGGACCAGCACTAGACATGAAATGAAACATCTTCTGACTGCAGCCTTCAAAATAATAAGCAGAATTTATGTAAATCAAAATGAAGTCTATTTTTAAAAACATACAAGTTCAATATCGCAAGCTATCAAATTCTTATTACATCCTGAATATTATTTTAGTTTATTTTTCTCTCTTTTTTGTGATGTAAGCATGTATATATAGGTGGATGCTTGTATTTTTTTTTGCAAGCTGAAGAATACATGTTTTTATTCATTCATTCATTCATTCATTCATTCATTCATTTTAGGGTATTTTTACCCCACCTTTCTCCTTGAAAAATATACAAGGCAGCTTACAGTAATATACAGTCCAGTACAATTAAGACGTATTCCATAGTTTCTTAATGAAAATAGATCATGCTAGTTCTAATTTAAGAGTAGCTCTTACTCCTCCTCACACCAATTTTAAAAAAAGGAAGGAGGGGGGACCCGGGAAACTACAGGCCAGTTAGCCTTACATCTGTCCCAGGGAAGATGGTGGAAAGCCTCATCCAAGAGAAAATCTTAAAACACACAGAAGAACAAACCTTGCTGAGAGAAAACCAGCATGGCTTCTGCAAGGGAAAGTCTTGTCTAACAAATCTTTTAGAATTTTTTGAAAAGGTCAACAGGCATGTAGATTTGGGTGAACCGGTGGATATAGTCTATCTGGATTTTCAAAAGGCTTTTGACACAGTCCCTCACCAAAGGCTGCTGAGAAAATTGCACAGTCAGGTGATAAGAGGGCAGGTCCTCTTATGGACTGAGAACTGGTTGAGATCCAGGAAACAAAGAGTAGGTGTCAATGGGAAATTTTCACAATGGAGAGAGGTGAAAAGCGGTGTGCCCCTGGGATCTGTCCTGGGACCGGTGCTTTTCAATCTGTTCATAAATGACCTGGAGACAGGGATAAGCAGTGAGGTGGCCAAGTTTGCAGATGATACAAAACTTTTCCGTGTCGAAAACTTTTCCGTGTGGTAAAAACCAGAGAAGATTGTGAAGAGCTCCAGAAGGATCTCTCCAAACTGGGGGAATGGGCTACAAAATGGCAAATGTGTTTTAACGTTGCCAAATGTAAAGTAATGCATATTGGGGCAAAAAATCCAAACTTCATCTATCAACTCATGGGCTCTGAGTTATCTGTGACGGATCAGGAAAGAGATCTTGGTGTGTTGGTGGACAGCTCCATGAAGGTGTCTCCCCAATGTGTGGCAGCGGTGAAGAAGGCCAACTCCATGCTAGGGATTATCAAAAAGGGGATTGAAAATAAAACAGCCAACATAATAATGCCATTATACAAAACAATAGTAAGGCTGCACCTGGAGTATTGTGTACAATTCTGGTCACCGCATCTCAAGAAAGACATAGTGGAACTGGAAAAGGTGCAGAAGAGAGCGACTAAAATGATTACTGGGCTGGGGCACCTCCCTTATGAGGAAAGGCTAAAACATTTGGGGCTCTTTAGTCTGGAAAAAAGGCGCCTGAGGGGGGATATGATTGAGACATACAAAATAATGCAGGGTATGAGTAAAGTGGATAGAGGGAAGCTCTTCTCCCTCTCACAAAATACCAGAACTAGGGGACATCCACTCAAATTGAGGGCCTGGAGAGTAAGAACAGACAAAAGAAAATATTTTTTCACTCTGCACGTTGTTAGTCTATGGAACTCCCTGCCACAGGATGTGGTGATGGCATCTGGCCTGGATGCCTTCAAAAGGGGATTGGACAGATTCCTGGAGGAAAAGTCCATCACAGGTTACAAACCATGATGGAGATGTGTAATCTCCAGGCTTAAAACCGGGGTACTTTAAGGGCCAGATGCAGGGGAGTGGTATCAGGAGACAGAGATCTAGTCTCGTGCACTCCCAGAGGCATCTGGTGGGGCCACTGTGAGATACAGGAAGCTGGACTAGATGGGCCTTTGGCCTGATCCAGCATGGCTCTTCTTATGTTCTTATGTTCTTATGTTCTACTGCTTCAAGTATCTCTCTCTGGCTCCTCTCTGGCTCTTACATGCTCTATTTATACCAACCTGCCTCTGTCCAGATGGTAATCATACTAACCAATTGACTCACAGTTCACATCACAAACATTCTATTGCACCTCTCAACTATTTTAACTGCCTATCTTGGATATATCCAACTTACAAATGTCAGTAAAACCCCCAGTCGCTTAGCACACATACCAATACAGATGTAGATGCAGATATATTTACAATGTAGAACTGCCACAGAGAGGTATTAGTTTATTTAACGCAATGGATAAAATGGTATTGTGTAGTTATGCCTGAGGAGACCAGATGACATAATCCATAATAGCTTCTCTGACAATTAGTGGGTCCCTGTGTGAAGTTTCCGGTGCATGGCTACTCATTGGACTGTCCTGTTCTTGAAAATTCAGGTGGGAACTTGTTTATTATTAGCCAGAAGCCAAAGCACATTTCACCACTTATTTTCACAATATAAAAGACTTTTTGTTCAGTAGCCGCTCTTTCTGTAGTTTGCATTCTTTATGTTTTGGTGCAATGTGAAGATATTATAACAAAGTTTTAATTTGTTCAGAAAGTTGCTCCAATTGGTATCCACAACTACATGGGAAGATGCTTATCTGCAGTGTAATAATATTTATTTAATTATTTATTTGATTTATATTCATTCATTTCATAAACCTTTAATGGCATTTAAAGGAGGATATAAATACAATTTATTTATTTATTTATTACATTTATATAACACCCATCTTCTGGAGCGGTAGACAGAACAACACCATATTTAAATTATGTCCCACCTTGGAAACCTCAGTGTAATTCACAAGGATAGCTTTTTAAAACACCATCAAGGTGATCAGCCACCCGGGCGGAGGGCCACATATCCTTCGGGGGGGGCAGGGAGCTCGAGTAATAATTGGACAAGAAAATATTTACGTAGCTTACTATAAGCCGGGCAGTGGCACATGATGTGGGCAACTGTATCAGGTTCTATATGGCAACGTTTACAGATCCTATATGAAAGGGGTAGACTTGGGTATCTTCCAGACAGGACTGATGAGGGGAAGATGTTAAATCTTACTAGCATGAATGCACGCCTCTTGATGGGGTTTACTAGTTTGTAGAGGTAACATAAATCGTGACCACATACAGGGGATAAATTGAAGTAGCATTGGGAGGAAACACGGTTTAAGGGGGAAGTAAGTGATTGTGTTTCTACTTCCCATAATCTCGACTTTATGATTGAGTGAGCTCTGTTAAAGTCAATGTCAGCAAAGGAATCTAAGGAAAAACTTATATTTTGGAGTTTGGTAACAAAAAAGGTATCCCAAGAGGGGTAAAAGGGTCTTTCAGGAGATTGGACAGTAAGAACAAGAATTGTAATGGAGGTTTAGCCAGTATTTAAAGGCTAAAACCCATGCTGTAGTCGAGGGTAAGTGAATGCCCAGTTCTAGGGCCATGGTAGATAGTTTAATCGTATTTGGAACACCGAGAATACGCCTCAGGAAGGAGGCCATCACCAGGTCTACTTTTTCGGTGACAGTCTTGATCCAGATTGGGACTCCATAGAAAAACTGGTTTATGGTCTTTACTGTAAAAAGATATTTGATTTATATACTGCACCATCTAGCAAAAAGCTACTCTGGATGGTTTAAAAACATAAACAAAAAACAAAAAACATAGTAAATAGACTAATCAATAAAAACCAACATGACATAATAATAATAATAATAATAATAATAATAATAATAATAATAATAATAATAATAATAATAATAATAATAATAATAATAGATGGGCATGACTCAAAAAAAATTGTGTTTCGTTTGTTGTTTGGTTGTTTAGAGGTCCGTTTCGGTTCTTTTCTGTTTTCGTGAGTTTTTTTGCAAAAAAATTTGTTTTCGTTTCGTTATGTAACGACCTGAAAAAACGGAAACGAAAATGAAAAATTGCTGTTTTGTTACCATTTAGCACAATTCATTGTATTTGCCGTAACGAAAACGAAGCGGTCGACAAAATTTTTCGTGTTTTGGGTTGTTTCGTTTCATTTTGGACTCAAAATTCGTTTTTCATTTCGTTATGTAACGAAATGAAAAAACAAAAACAAAAACCAAAATTTCGCTGAGTCATGCCCATCTCTAAATAAAAACACAAATATTGTAAATCAAAACCATTTAGCAATTCAAAATAAAAACAAATGAAAAAAATGAAGAGCTGTTCCATCAGTCAGGCTCCTGGGCTTCACAGATTGACTTTGCAAAACAGAAATTTGAGAAGGCCGTGTTTGGATTACTAAGATTCTGTAGGACCAAAGGAGGCCTCCTGATTCCTCCCATCTGCGAAATTTATAAAACCAAGCTACTTCCCCAGTTTTTGTACGGTGCTGAAGTATGGGGAATGGGAAACTTATACCCCCTTGAAGTAACCCAAAATAAATTTGCCCGTCTATTGTTGGCAGTACCCCCATCAACTCCTTCTGCACTAGCCAGATTAGAATTAATGTCAATAACAACACTAATTAACAAATCAATAATTAATTATTGGCTGAAAATCCTGTTTATTACCCGCTCTGAATTTTTAACATCATCCTATGGGGAGATGAACTCTGGATCATGGAAATTTTTTGTACTGAATCTAGTAGCCAAACTTGGTTCTTCCCAAGAGCATGTGAGACACCTTGGATTGACAGCAGCTAAATGCTTACTAAAGCAAAGATTATCTGACCTCTGTGTTCAAACAGATATAGGTTCGCTTTGCACTCTAAAAACAGCCCTTTTTTATAAGAACATTACCCGTAAGCCTCTAAATCGCCCATCTTATTTTGTTGATCTAACAAACTTTGAACATAGAAAAGCATTTACTCGGGCTCGTCTTGATATGCTACCACTTGCCAATCTAAAGGGCCGTTATACACAATCCCCATACCATAAAAAAATCTGCTCTTGTGATAATAAATCCGTCGAGAACTTGGTACATGTTGTGCTCTATTGCCCACTATTTGGAATCCATCGTGAAAGACTCTTGAAATTCATCTTAGAAAAATATCCTGGTAGATCTGACGAAGAAAAGCTCAAAATCTTACTCTGTGATAGAGATAAATTTGTTACGTTTTGAATGGCAAGATTTTGTTCTTTACTTATTAAAATGAAAGTTCTTTTAACTACTTCTAATAGTCAAATTGATATCTAGGTCTCTGTACCCTCAGGCCCCTTTTTATGTATTTGTATTGTTACTTTATATGATATTTTTATTGTACTGTTTTTACTTGATGCCCTTTGCAATGGCCCAGTGAGCCACGCAATAAAATTTATATGATGATGAAATATTGTAAATCAAAACCATTTAGCAATTCAAAATAAAAACAAATGAAAAAAATGAAGAGCTGGTAGAAAATTATCATAAGGTGGAGATGAAGAGTAGCATCCTATTTATATAAGGAGGTTGGAACAGAATGATCAGGGAAGGCCAACCTATGAAGCCAGGTTTTAAGTAACTTCTTAAAGGCTTGTAGTGAAGCTGGCAGGCAAATCTCATGCAGAACCTGGTTCCTCAAGTGGGGAGAAGGCCCACTTCCTTGCTGTTACTTTCTGAGTGTCCCTTGGGGTTGGTACATGCAGATAGCCAGCCTGGCTTGAATGAGTGATCCTGGCAGTTCTTTTTGGGAGGAGCTGTTCTGTCAGATACTGAGGGCCCAAGCCATTTAGGGCTTTGTATGTTAATACCAAAACCTTTCAGTCAATGCAGTAGTGAATAGGAAGCCAGTGCAGTGCAGCTAGAACAGGGGTAATATGCTGGAACTTTTTAAACTCAGTTAACAATCTCGCCGCTGTATTCGGCACTAGCTGCAGTTTCCGCATTAACTTCATTGGCAGCCCCATGTAGAGAGCACTACAGTAGTCTAATCTTGAGATTACAAGCACATGGACCAGCATGGTCAATGCCCCAACGTCCAGGAAGCCCCGCAGCTGGCAATCCTTCACAGATGGTAATGAGCGGAGTGGACCACTGACACCATCTGGGTCTCTATGGTGAGTGCCGGGTCCAACAGGACACCCAAACTGCGGATCCCATCCTTCATGGAGAGAGTTACTTCCTCAAATGAGAGGGAGCTTCCCAAACCACAGACATTGGGGGGGGGTCCCACCCCACCCGCAGGATCTCCGTCTTGCTTGGGTTCAGCCTCAGTCTATTTGCCCCCATCCAGTCCAGTCCAGCAC
>JAHTLZ010000237.1:7257098-7269400 GCA_023846285.1 Phrynocephalus versicolor | reverse complement strand
TATCAATGTTTATTGAACATAACTGCAATGGTGAAAAGGATGCAGAAGATCATATCCCACCCCTCAAAAAAAATAAGAAAGAAAGAAAGAAAGAAAGAAAGAAAGAAAGAAAGGAAAGGAAAGGAAAGGAAAGGAAAGGAAAGGAAAGGAAAGGAAAGGAAAGGAAAGGAAAACAATTCCACAGCCATTTTAAAAGGTCTACCAAATCATCTCCAAAGATGGTCTGATGCATCATCCCTTTGTTTGAGGCAGGAATGTTTGAGGCAGGAATGTATTTAATTTGTGCTTGGCAAAAAGCAATGGCAAAGTGAACTAAGGGAGGATTTTTATACTCCCCCTCTCGCTATTACGAATGTGCACAGGCAGAAGAAAAGTGGGAAACGCAACTTACCAAGGAAACCCACTTTCCTTTTCCTAATGCTTGAGAATAAGGCCTCTTCCCAGGCTCAGATGATCAGGGAAGTAAAGCTGAGGGGGAAAGTTCAAAGAAAATTGTACAGCTCAGTCTTGTGTGCTGGCTTGTCTGCACCGCACTCAGCATAACTCCCCAAAAATATAACTCTTACCATGTCCAGAGTGATATAAAGCATGGGAAGATGTGTAGCTTGTGGGATGTGTTCTATGGAGACTCCTTTTATCCGCATTATTGCAAATTCACTCATACGTTGGCCTTTTCAAATGTTTTAAAAGGCATCTTTTTATAAAAAATAGCATGTAACAGAACAGGAAACACAATGGACATGTGCCTGCTCCAAGTAGAAATGGAAACATACTGGGGTTGTATTTCCCTGCAAAAAGACCAGTTTTGTACTTCCTGAGAGTGCCATTGGAACAATGTTAACTTTTCATTGGAAAGCCATACATTTCTGGACCGTTCCATATATCTGGATGGAAAGAAGTATATACAAAACCTATGAAAAATGTAAAAGACTATTTTTTCCAAAATTGTTCAGAAGAATATAATAGTCACTGAGAAAAAGAAGAGTATAATATATACATTAAAGGGAGGGGGGAAAACATGAGCCAAAATGTGTACATTGGGAAACAGGCAGACTAAAAATATTTCTGTGTGGGTTGAGAAAGTAGCTCACAACCTGATTTGGAAGAGGGAAGAGACAAGCCTCCCCATACACATGCCTTTTTTTCCTAGGGCTTTCCTTAAAAATTAAAAAAAAATGAAGAAAGACACAAAGAAACAACTAAGAGGGGATTTGTTTTATTCACACACACACACATATATATTTATGCACATATATTTATGCTATGTTATTGTCTGTGTGTTTTATTTTAACTTAATGGCTTGTTTGTTTTTTATCCTCCTGTAAACCACTCAGAATAGCACATTGCACTAATAAATTTTAAGGAATAAATACATAAATAATTCTTCCATGACAAATTAAGTTGTTTTTTTAAAGCATAGAAAGAGACTATGTTCAGCTACTTATAGAAACTGGCTGTCTCCTGCATATAATTTTTTGCCCATATAATTTTCATTTCCCATCAATCTTTGGGGAAATATTGGCTGGAGAATTTTCATGTACTGCACAAACGCTCTCCCAAACGGCAACCAGATTGTTCAATACGAATGATTTGGGCAAATTTATGTAGACATGACAAAGGAGCTCAAGAAGATGGCAGGGTTGTCTGGTGAGCTTTGCATCTAACTGAGAGGAAGGGCAGACATTTTAATCTCTCGGCGCCAGCCTCATGAATGTGAGCAGAATGAGGTCATCATGTTCCTAGAGATTGACCACTGCAGCGCGAGGCCCGTAGACAGCCTGGGGATGCATGAGTAAGTGGACTAAAAACATAAGAAAAGGGAGGTGTGAGCCTGAGAAGGTCCCTGGAAATGCAGGTGAAGATGTGATTTGTAGAAGGAATCAGCTCTGCTGGGGGGGGGGGGGACCAGGAGCAACTAACGGTGACCGGAAGGTGTGATGACAAACTGCTGTGGCTCTTGGTGGGCAATTGATAGGGACATGCTTTTCTCCAGCTCTCCCTCATCTACTCTCTTCATGCGTGTGATGAGCCTGCTCTGTCCCCAGAGAGAACTGCTCTCCCCTCTCCCCCCAAGTAAGTCTGAGTGACAGAAAAGAGACAGAGTTTAGTTCCAAAGCCATGAGGAGCAACCCTGAGCAAACACACAAACAAGAGTGGCAAGTCAAACAGGGTGTGTGGCAGGTTTGCTCATCTGCAATGACTCCTTTCCCCCCTCCCTTTGCTCACAAACTCAACCACACTTCCCTCCCTCCCTATTTTGGGGTTTTTTTGGGGTTGGGGGCAAGACTTCTCTTTGAATAGGAAATCATTAACAACATGCCCCCAGCCCACCACAAAGGGACAACATTCCTTTGCAGAACTACTTGCCATAATAATCAACCCAGAGAATCCACCAGGGGCTCCATTCACAATCTGAGAGGGAGAATGAGAACAGAGAGCAGTTAGGAGGCTAATTGCACATATAAATATTCCCTTTATTTGTTTATTTGCTGATTTTTACAGCCCGTGGCTCTGGAGTAGAATTCTCCCCTTACCCTTGTTGATTCCCCTTTTCCTGTTTTGTTACCAGAAGCACCTCCTATGCATTTGCCCATCTGCCCAGCTACCATTAGTTGTCGCAGCAGATTTTCTGCCTCATCCACAGGCCTTTGCCCACCCACACTGAAATAACCACACGAGACATGATTTTGGGTATATGCTCTGGGCCACACTTTATTAACTCAAACTTCAAACCATCAACACAACTTGAAAACAGGGGCCTGCTGTAGTGTGGGTTCAAAGTTGTTACACAGGGGTCTCCCAGATCCCCACCAACTGGCAGTCTTAGAGGGCAAGTCAATAGCCCCGAGCGAGCTCTGTCTGTAGATGGAACCGACTCAGCTGGCAAGTCCCATTCCTCCTCCCAGCAAGGCCAGGCCTGTTTACTGTGCCTGCCCACCTGGTCGGCCCCCCAGGCGCATCCTTCCCCCCAATGTTGTGATCTCCGGACCCGCAATGCCGTGGGGTTAGATGGACCTAAAGGGAATTGGGATCCGACTCACCTGCTGCCTATCCGTAGTCTGCACTACCGCCCATGTGACCAACCAATACCCACTGCCAACACCAGTATGGGATAGGTGAAAAATCCCCGGGCACTCAGCCAATCTGTGAGTAGGTCAAAAATTCCTATCCAGCCCCGAAGCGACCAGTTAGACTCATACTAATTATTGGAAAGTGGCGGGTGGGTGGGGAAATCTGGCCACAGAAGAGGCCTGTTACATGTGGGCAAGCCCTTTCATGGCCTTGCCCCAACTCTTACCTCGCGAGACCAGCCCTGGTAGGTCTCACGGGCTTTCGGCGGGAGGTGGGCAAAACGGTGCCGCTTGGCGAAATTGCGCCGCGGAGCCAAACATTTGGTGGATTTTCATAAGACTCCAGAATTCAGGGCAGACCAGAGGAGGATACATTGGAGACCTGCAATGGGACAGGAGATGGAAGGGTAAGGAACCGTGGACCCAGGAGTATGGTGCCAATGCAGCTGGTGTTCAGGTGGGACCAGACAGGATTAATTGGGAAGAGGGACTGGATGAGGGCTCCTGAAATGGCAAGGAGGAGGGAAAGTCCTGCATCCCTCAGGACCTCTTGACTTGGGCATGGACGATGTTCACCCTGTGGTCAGGAACTGGTGAGTTGGGCATTGTATCCCACCCATTGGGGACAACAGGAAGACAGTCTGGATGCTCCTCCATGTCTGCACCAGGGCACTCTATTCCACCCAAAAATGATGACAGAAGAGATGCTGCCAGGAAAAGAGATTCAATGTAAACATTAGGAACAATTTCATGACAGAGCTGTTTGGCAGTGGAATATGCTTCCACGGAGGGTGGCAGGGTCTCCTTCACTGGAGGTTTTTAAGCAGAGGCTGGATGGCCATCTATCGGGCATCCTATGATAGGGGTTCCAACATGGCAGGGGGTTGGACTGGATGGCCCTTGAGGTCTCTTTCAACTCTATGATTCTATGATTCAATGATTGTTGCAGCATATGGCTGGAAGGCTAATTCACTGCCTGGGCATACCAGCCATCTTTAAGAAAAGCCCAGTCGCTGGGGCTAGTGTCTTCAAGTCAGCCCTACCTAATGGCTGTTGGAGACTTGAGACTGGTAGGGAGTACATGGCAAAGGAGTAACTGGAACCAGGCGTAGAATCAGAACAGAGAACTGCAATGGCTTGTTTAATTTTTCAATAAAACCTGCTATACATGCTACCCTGTCATTTGTGTCAATGGAGCCCAGACCCAAGAGGCCTCACAGACTAGTAAGTCATTTTGAACATCTAGCAATAACCTCTTCTCTGTGCCTGTTCTTCCCTCTCTTCTCCTCGGTGTTGATTTATTGGCTATTTTGATCTGGAATGGTAAGGAAAATCAAGCTCTTCCCTTGTGTTTTCAATTTCCTCCCCTGATTTCTGTTATTGTTCCTCTTCTGGTTCAAAGAGATTGCAGTCAGGAGACTGGTCTTGTCTCTTATCTTCTCCAATTGTTGAAATATTGAATTTACGGCATCTGCAATTAGGGTACATTGGTTGGCCAGTAAAGCAGGTCTTGTTCTCTATCTCTGCACTTCCCCACTGCAGTCAGCATTACTGTCGTCATTACTACTCATGGGTTTATATTATACTACCGGCAGCCTCAAATTATTTTATAGTGCCTTCAGTTCTCTTGTTTTTTTAAGGAAGGACATCTGTTTTAAATAGAAGTTTTGATTGTATGTTCAGTGTCAGGGGAAGCAATCTGTTTGTCCGTCTTGAGATAATTCAGCTTTCTGTGATGGGAGAGAAGGGCAGCTTCTTTTTATGAATACTTTCTAACACTCCATAAGTAATTAGGTTGGTAACACAGAAAACCTGTAAACTACAGATGTTATGTATTAACAAGAGTCCCTATCAATAATAAACACAGTAGTAACAATTCATTATTCACGGTGTTCCCATTTGAGTTTTTGTCATTCTCAGTAGTAAATCACTGAATAGGATAATTGGCTGTTGAGCCAGAGCTTAGGTGTTTGATTCCTTACTGTAACTCAATTCAAGGAGCCATTGTAGCCATCATAAAAGACAGATACAAAAGTGGAATGGGTGATACCTTTAGGCTACTATAAAAATAACAAAACATTGCTAATATTTCAGGGGCAAGCCCCCTTCCTCAGAGCAGTACCAATAGGTAATAACATGGCACAAGATGGATTTGCCAGGAATTATTTCTTAGGTGTAGAGTCCATGGCAAGATGGAAAAAAGCCAGGCAGTTTACTTCAGGCTTGGAGCTAGGATGTTCTTGAGCTGCCTCTGAAGTGAAGGGAGGGAGGGAGGTATTTTTATTGCCCCAGTCCTTCCAAAGACATGTCACGGCTCTCACATACACACATTCTCACCTCTCCTCAATGTGACTTGCCGAGACCAAAAGTCCCTGATTTGTCAGCAATGGGAGGGGGGTCGGTGTAGAAGGCCCATGCATTTCATGTGAGGGTTGGGATAAAATTTGGAAAAGTCCACTGTAGACATGGGCACGACTTAGCGGAATTCCCGTTTCCGTTTCTGTTACTCGTTTCTGTTACGGAACGGAAAAGGAAACGACAATTACTCCGCCAGAACTCGAACTCGAACCGACAAACGAATAATTGGGTCTGATTTGTCGTTGTCGTTCCTGGCATCGCGGTGATCGCGCGATGCCAAGCAGCACAGAAAAAAGTTTTAAAAAGTAAAAAAAAAACCGATTCCCGGCCAAAAAAGCAGGCGAAAACTGTCTGAGGGCACCTACCAGGCCAGAGGGGTGGTTTATTGGGGGGGGTTTCCCCAGCCTCCCCCCTCTCCTTGGCTACTGCTGCGCTGCTGGTACCAGGCTGGGGGGGGCATCCTCTCGTCTGCCTCCATTTGCCATGTGGTGCGGGCGGGGGGATCCAAAATGGCGACCGCATTTTTTTTTTTTTTGAAATCGTGGTCCAAAAACCCACCAAAGCACCACAGAAACATGGAAAAATTAGGTATTTTAAATGCTTGAATTTTTTCAGTAGCAGCAGTGGGTTTGTCTTGCAAAAATACGTCTCCGTTGATTTTATTTTATTTTTTTCTTAATTTATTTTTTTTACACCTGCGCAATGATGGGCTGGCCATGGGATGGGACCATGCAAATTTTTGGACCCATTCTACCAATCGCATGGCCAGGTTTTGACTGACACTTCTGGATGTGCAAGAGGGCATAAAAAGGTGAGGCACTCCCAGTCAGTCGCAGTCTGGGCTTGGATCTTGGTGGAGGGTGGTCAGGGCTGGATTGCAGTGCTCAGTCTAGTTTCAATTTCGCGGTCACGGTCGCGTTAGGAAGGCAGGGAGGGAATTGATTATTTGATTCAATTGAATTTTTAGGAAATAATAATAATTTCTTTCATTCCCTGTGGGGAATAGCAACACAGAGTTTATTCTTTTTTTTATTCTCCTGCATTTTTGAGGAGGATTTCCTTTTTTTATTTGCTTATATTTGCTTCAAGGGGTAGGGAAGGTTTGAGTGGGAGCGTGAGGGGAGGGTAGGTGCTGCGGATTTATTTTGAAAATATATATTATTTATATACTACCATTTGTTTTCTATCCCAATTCCCAACCAAGTTCATTTACTTGGACAAGGTCCTTTTACCCTGCCTGCAGCTCTGCTACTGTGGGGATTGGGAAGGGAATAGCAAGCAAGCAACCCTACCCTAGTAGCAGTTTATAACTTTTATCTAAAAATATATACTACCATTTATTTTCTATTTTCTAAAGTTCATTTGCTTGGTGGCAAGTGGCAAGCAACAGCCAAGGTCCTTTCATACCCTGCCACTGGGGGATTAACAGTTAATTCCTTAATCCTTTTTATTCTCCTCCTGTTTCTGAGGATTTCTTGATAGTGCTTAAAAGGGGAGGTTGGAGGCTGTGGATTAAATTATTTTAAAAATATACAGACAGAGTTCCCCATCGCCAACCAGTGCACTCAAACACATTTGTTGGCAACAAGCCAAGGGCACCCACCTCTATAGAATATTTTACAATTACATTTTAGAAATTACATTTTACTTACTTACTCTTTCACTTGTCCTTTACTGGTGTACTCTGTGCCAGCTTGGCACAATACTGTACTAGCTTAGTGGGTCAACCTCATTCATTTATTTGCAGTCAGGCACTCAAACAAACACATTTGTTGAAGGGCACCCACCTCTATAGAATATTTTACAATTACATCTTAGAAGAACTTACAGTTCACTTAGTTACTTGCCCTGTACTGTGTGAAAGTAGTGCCAGATTGGCACACCCTTCTACTAGCTTTGTTGTTGTGTGAGTCAATCTCATTCATTTATTTGCAGTCTATTAGGATGCACTAGTTTTGTTGTTGTGCAGCAAGTCCATCACCCAGGCCAGTTTAAACTGTTTTTCACCTGCTCTGCGTCATTTGTGGGACCCGCGCCCGCAAGCCGCCTGTCCGCGCGCCCGTTCGCGCGCCACCTGCCCACCCCTCCCCCTGCCGCTGCCGCCGCCCACCCATGGACCCCCACCACCACCGCCCGCCCTGCGCCCGCACCTCCCCGCCCCCGCAAAAACACCAAGCGCTGCAACTGTCTCGGTCTGGGAGTCTCGGTCGGGAGGTCAAATTGCGCGAAATCGCGGAAGAAACGACAAACGAAAAAATGAAAAATGAAACGACAAATTATTTCAAATTTTCGTGAAAAATGGAAACGAGCCGAAACGGACCTGCCCCGAAAAACGACAACTCGAAAAAAATTTTTCCTAGTCGTGCCCATCTCTAGTCCACTGAGTATAGCTAATTAGATCAAATAAAAGGAAAGAGATTACCCAGTGTTGCAGTCCCGTTGAAGGTCCAGTTGCCTCTTTCTTGGTACAAAGTGTGGGTGGCTCCTTCCTGGTATCTCAGTATTTCCAATTGAAGCAAAACAATTCAAGTAGCCATTGTAGCCATTACTGTAACTCCTGAGAGAAGCACCAGCCTGTGTGGCCTTGGGCAAGCTGCACAGTCCCAGGGCAGCTGCATAGAAAGGAAATAGTTAAATTCTTCTGAATAGGGATGGGCACGAAACAGAAAAATAGGGTTTCATTTCATGCCCACCCCGTTTCATTTTGTTTCATTTCTTACAATTTAATTTTTTTTGTACAAAACGAAATGAAACAGCCTCTCAGCCACTAATTGGGTGGGTGGTTAGTTGGGAGAATTGGTGATCCTGCCTGCTATCTCCATCTGTGCACCCTCAACCCTTCCATTACCTTTGGCTGCTCTTGCTGCAGCTTGCCAGGTTCCCACTGCTGCTCCGGCACTCCCCAGCTCCTCCTCTCAGCCCCAGCTTCTGAGCCTTGGCCTGGCAGGGGCAAATATGGGCACCACACCCACCAATGGGGGAGTATGCATAGCTTGCTGGGTCCTTGCTGCTGCTCTGGTGCTCCCCTCCTCCTCCTCTTCCTCCTCCTCCTCGTGCCTTGGATTCAATGCAGGTGAGGGCTCAGGTAGCACCTCTCAGCTGGAAGATGGGTGGGTGGGGCTCCACTGGGTCCTTGAGGCACCAGATTTTGTGCCCGGTAGCCAATTTCACAGCCATTCAGCTGATGACAGCTCAACTGGATGGCTCTGAAAATGACCTGGTCACCACCATGGGAGCCCCATGGTGGTGACTAGGCCATTTTTAAAGGGGTCCAGCCAATGACAGCTCAACTGGATGGGTCTGAAAATGGCCCAGTTGCCACTGCAGGAAATCTGTGGTGGTGACTTGGGCATTTGTAAAGGGGTCCAGCCGAGCTGTCATCAGCTGGATGGCTCTGAAGATGACCCAGTCGCCACTGTAGGAGCCCCGTGGTGGCAACTAGGCCATTTTTAAATAGGTCCAGATGATGACAGCTCAGCTGGATGGCTCCCACAGTGACCACCATGGGAGCCCCCCAGTGGTGATCAACCCATTATCAAAGGGGTCCAACTGAGCTGTCATCAGCTGGATCCCTCTGAAAATGGCTCCCCAGCACCAAATCTGGTGCCTTAGGACCCAGGGGAGTCGCACACCCCGCCCGCCTCCCAGCTGAGACGAGGGCCAGAAGCCAGGGCTGAGGGGAAGTGGGGGGAGTGCCAGAGTGCCGTGGGGACCCACCTCTTTCTCCTCCACCTCCTGGGCTCTGGCAGCATCAGCAGTGGCTGAGGCTCCTTCCCTGCCGGGCAGCCCTCCTCCTCCTCCTCCTCCTCCTCCTCCTCCTGGGCTCTAGTGGTGGTGGCGGCAGCTCATTGAGCGCCCAGTAGGTAAGGAAGAAACCACCATTTAATTTCATCTGTAACAAAATGCTGCTGCTTTGTTTTGTTTTGTTTCATTAGCTAACGAAATGACAAAACAGCATTTCATTTTGTTTTGTTTTGTGCCCATCCCTAGGATTCTCTGTTCCAAGAAACCCCTAGAAAGGGATTCCATAAGTTTCAGTTGACTCAACGACTATGACAACTATGACAACAACAACAACAACAACTACTACTACTACTACTACTACTACTACTACTACTACTACTACTACTACTACTACTACTACTACTGTTCTTAGTAAGCAAAAGGGACATGTGAATGTAGCATCAAATAAACTGATGAAAAGAAAGGCAACAAAAGGCAATAAATAATGGCTTGAATACAATTAATACAGGCTGAATAAAACACATAAAAAGATAAAAAATTACAGCAAAATATCTAAGCACAAGGCATAGGTAAGCATTAAACATTTAAATATAAAGATGAGAGAAAAGGAGAAGCATTGTTCTATCCATAAGGATAGTTGATTAAAACTGCAGCCCGTTGGTCCACAGATCAACTCAAGAGATGGAAAAAGATGACAAAGACAGGCTGTAATGCCTGATTTGAAACACCAGATTTAAAGCAATTAAAGGATGGGAGCAGTAAGAGGAATTGTAGCTCTCTAAGGTCCAGGAATGTGTTTGTGGGGTCCCTGAACTTTTGCAGATTGCCCAGTCCTGTCCTAGAAAGCTTGTACTACACCTGTCACCATTTTGAATGACTGTGTATCTGGCTGGGTATCTGTGATCCCATCTAAAAATGTAATTGTTCAGGATTTCAGCAAGGAAAGAGAGATTGAAATGTAGCTCAAAGATGTTTTAGGGGAAAAAATAAAAATAAACAATGATTTATTTGCTTATCTATTCCCCATGCCACCTGTCCCAGAAATAATTGTGCTGAGGTGAAAATCACAGCTCATGAAAATTCAACACATCTCTAATTTTATCAGGCCCCTGTGGTCCTATCAAATTTTTAAAACTTGTGTTTTTTTAAAAAAAATCCTCATAGTTTTTCTCATTAGCACAAATGCTTGAAATTCTGCACAAGGGGGAGAAAAGATTGCATGCTTAGAAATAATATCTTCTGGAGTTCATATGGGATTCTTTAGCTTGGCTTAGGCGCATGATATCCTAGATATAATTACGGTGTGTTTGGCCTCCTAACTATCAAGCTTTTGAAAAAGATAGCATCCATTTTATGGTGAGGACTGGTTAAGGGTGTGTGTGCGGGCCTCTATCCTGGATGCCAATTCAGTGCATGGGATCAAGACCTAATTTAACCCAGCCTAGTCCAGGTCCCCTCCCAATCCTGTCCATGCTGACTGTTGGACATTGAAGTACTGTTCACACAAATGGGGACACATACCTCCATGGTTTTCGGGCACAGTTACATGTTGCCATTAAATTTGTCAAGACTGGCCATTTCAGTTAGAGAATTAATCATGCTTAAATTGCAGAGATCTGGCGGGATAGGTTGCCTCCAAATTTTGATTGGATTCCTTCCTTCCTTCCTTCCTTCCTGTTTGTCTTTAGGCTCTTCAGGTCTAATTTTTGTTTATTTGTTTGTTCTAGAGATGAGGGAAAGGGTGCCATGAAGGACTTTGTTCCTTCACCCGCTGCAACTTGGCTTTGGCTCATGCCGAGCAGGAAACACTCTCCTCCCCCAAACTAGGCAAAGGAAGTGGTGACTGGAAGAAGGAAAATCCCAAATCTGTAGGGAGAAAACAGGAAAGGGATAAACGAGCTGAAGGCTCGTCACTTAAAGCCCAGTTTTGTACTGCTTCTGCTTGAGCCTCTTAATCTTTTCCCCACACACCAGGGTGGCAGGGAAGATATGACAGCTCTTCCCAGTGGTCGGAGCAGCTCTCTTTCCAAGGGCTTGTGAAATAGGGCAAAGGGCTACCACTACCCTACACAAACTGATGCAACCTGCCACACAATAAGACTTTAGCATTTCTGCTGTTAGGCAGTCAGCCCTCTTCTCTCAGCTTCTAAAGCAGGAACACAAGGACATCCCAAGGACAATGCTGTTTTATAATGAGCATCTCACTCTGCTTGTATTAAGTTGCAGATGCCGTCGGATATAGTTCTCCAAAGTGGTACCTGAAGTGGCTTCTTTTTTTTATTTGCCTTTCCACCCCTGTAATTGGGTGCAAAGGAAGGCAGAGTTTAGCTAAGGCAGGACTGTGTTCTCTGTTTTGATCTATTACTTCAGTCTGGCTTTCGTTTTTCTTTTCATGCAGGTATAGTTACTATTATCAGGAAGCCAAGATACACATTGTGTGAAATGTCTTGTTCCTTTGTGTCCTTCCTTGGAAATGGCAATTAGTAAAGCAAATAAAATGCCTGGGAACATAAACCCCTGTCTTCCCCCCACCTCTTGGCCAATTGCCATGAAATAGTAAATGAATCAAGTAAACTTTTGTTGATTAATTGGTGAGTGCCAATATTTATTCAGTCAGAGCAAATAATAATGGGTAAGATGGCACTTACTTGTTTATTGGTAGAGACCTTTTAACTCTGGTTGTTATTATTTCAGTTAAAAATGCAATGGAAAAAAACTTTTCAAAAGACAAACAACACTCCCCCTCTCCGATGCTTCTACATATGTTATTCAAAGTAATTTTTCAGTTCCTTTCATGTTTTTTAAAAAGGAAAAACTCTTAGATGACAGTAGAGGTGATAACACCTATTTTTACTGTCTTGGTGAACTGGTGAAAAAGTCAGTAATCAATCAGTTTAAAGCATCTTTGAAATTGAGAGCTCTTAATTCCTAGCCATTAGACAGGGGCACGACTTAGCGGAATTCCCGTTTCCGTTTCTGTTCCTCGTTTCCATTACAGAACGGAAACGGTAACGGGAATTACTCCGCCAGAACTCAAACTCGAACCGACTAAAGAATAATTGGGTCTGATTTGTCGTTGTCGTTCCTGGCATCGCGGCGATCCCGCGATGCCAAGCAAGCGGCACAGAA
>JAHTLZ010000237.1:7242665-7254112 GCA_023846285.1 Phrynocephalus versicolor | reverse complement strand
TTACTTACTTACTTACTTACTTACTTACTTACTTACTTACTTACTTATTTATTTATTATTTTCTTCATTTTTATACTGCCCATCTTCCCAAAGGAACTCCGGGCGGTGAACACAGAGGGCAAGACAGACCGAAAGGGAATAATACATCAATTAAAGAGAAAATAAAAGACGAAAAATAAGAAATAAAATATAATGTAAAATAAAACAACTCAACAAAGGAGTCGATAAATCATCGGCAAGATGGCGGGGGGGGACTACACCAGGTCGCCAAATGCCTCCCTAAAAAGCAAGGTTTTAAACGCTTTTTTGAAGGCGAGCAGGGACTGTGCAAGGAGCAACTCATTCGGAAGATGGTCCCAAAGCAAGGGGCCAGCCACCGAGAAGGTGCGGTTGCGGATGACAGATTTCTGCACCTCCCTAGGTGTGGCCACTTTAAGTGAGAGCACCTGCGATATTCTAGTGGGCCGGGCCTCAGTTGATCTTTGGAAAATATGCTCTGACAGGTAACATAACATAAGAACATAACATAAGAAGAGTCATGCTGGATCAGGCCAAAGACCCATCTAGTCCAGCTTCCTGTATCTCACAGTGGCCCCACCAGATGCGTTTGGGAGCGCATGAGACTAGATCTCTGTCTCCTGATACCACTCTCCTGCATCTGGCCCTTGACGTACCCTGATTTTAAACCTGGAGATTACACATCTCCATCATGGTTTGTAACCTGTGATGGACTTTTCCTCCAGGAATCTGTCCAATCCCCTTTTGAAGGCATCCAGGCCAGATGCCATCACCACATCCTGTGGCAGGGGGTTCCATAGACTAACAACGTGCTGGGAGAAAAAATATTTTCTTTTGTCTGTTCTTACTCTCCAGGCCCTCAATTTGAGTGGATGTCCCCTAGTTCTGGTATTTTGTGAGAGGGAAAAGAGCTTCCCTCTATCCACTTTACTCATGCCCTGCATTATTTTGTACGTCTCAATCATATCCCTGCTCAGGCGCCTTTTTTCCAGACTAAAGAGCCCCAAATGTTTTAGCCTTTCCTCATAAGGGAGGTGCCCCAGCCCAGTAATCATTTTAGTCACTCTCTTCTGCACCTTTTCCAGTTCCACTATGTCTTTCTTGAGATGCGGTAACCAGAATTGTACACAATACTCCAGGTGCGGCCTTACTATTGCTTTGTATAATGGCATTATACTGTTGGCTGTTTTATTTTCAATCCCCTTTTTGATAATCCCTAGCATGGAATTGGCCTTCTTCACCGCTGCTACACATTGGGGAGACACCTTCATGGAGCTGTCCACCAACACACCAAGATCTCTTTCCTGATCCGTCATGGATAACTCAGAGCCCATGAGTTGATAGATAAAGTTTTGATTATTTTTTGCCCCAATATGCGTTACTTTACATTTGGCTACATTAAAACGCATTTGCCATTTTGCAGCCCATTCCCCCAGTTTGGAGAGATCCTTCTGGAGCTCATTTGGAGAGACCCTTCAGGAGCTCTTCACAATCTTCTCTGGTTTTTACCACACGAAAAAGTTTTGTGTCATCTGCAAACTTGGCCACCTCACTGTTTATCCCTGTCTCCAGGTCATTTATGAACAGATTGAAAAGCACCGGTCCCAGGACACAGCCCTGGGGCACACCACTTTACACTTCTCTCCATTGTGAAAATTTCCCATTGACACCTACTCTTTGTTTCCTGGATCTCAACCAGTTCTCAATCCATAAGAGCACCTGCCCTCTTATCCCCTGACTGTGCAATTTTTTCAGCAGCCTCTCGTGAGGGACTGTGTCAAAACCCTTTTGAAAATCCAGATAGACTATATCCACCAGTTCACCCAAATCCACATGACTGTTGACCCTTTCAAAAAATTCTAAAAGATTTGTCAGACAAGACTTGCCCTTACAGAAGTCATGCTGATTTTCTCTCAGCAAGGTTTGTTCTTCTATGTGTTTTAAGATTTTCTCTTGGATGAGGCTTTCCACCATCTTCCCTGGGACAGATGTAAGGCTAACTGGCCTGTAGTTTCCCGGGTCCCCCCTCCTTCCTTTTTTAATAATTGGTGTGACATCCGCTATCCTCCAGTCCTCCGGCACTGTGGCCGTTTGAAGAGACAAGTTGCATATAACCGTTAAGAGATCTGCAATTTCATTTCTCAGTTCCCTAATAATGCTTGGGTGATGCCATCTGGGCCCGGTGACTTGTTAATCTTCAATTTATCAATTAGTCCTAAAACATCCTCTCTTTTAACCTGTATTTGATTTAATTCATTAGTCAAGAGGGGCCGTTCAGGCAGCGGAATCTGCTCGAGGTCTTCTGTCATGAAGACAGATGCAAAGAACTCATTTAATTTCTCTACAATTTCCAAGTCCTCCTTAATCTCCACTTTTCCTCCCTCACCATCAAGAGGGCCAACTGGTTCTCTGGCAGGTTTTCTACTTCTAACATATTTAATGAAGCTTTTATTATTACCCTTTATATTGCTAGAAATGCGTTCCTCAAAATCTTTCTTTCCCTCTCTTATCATCTTACATTTCTTTTGCCAGAGTTTGTGTTCCTTTTTATTTTCCTCATTTGGGGGGGATTTCCATTTACAGAAAGACCTCTCCTTGTGCTTTAGAGCCTCTCTAACTCCGTTCGTTAACCATGATGGTGCCTTCTTGGACTTAAATGAGCTCTTCTTTCTTTGTGGTATACACTTGTTCTGGGCCTCTATTACTGTTGTTTTAAACAGGCTCCATACACTCTGAAAAGATTGGATTCTTCCAACCTTCCCCTTCAATTTCTTTCTAACTAGTTTTCTCATCTGAGGGAAGTTTGCCCTTCGAAAATCAAGGGTTTTTATGTCTGATTTGCTTGACACTTTTCCTCCAACATGCATGGCAAAGGAAATTGCAGCATGGTCACTGTTCCCCAGAGGCTCAGTGACATTCACATCCCTGACCAGGTCCTGAGTATCACAGAGTATTAGATCCAGAGTTGCCTGTTCTCGGGTGGGCTCCATGACAAGTTGCTCTAAGGCACAGTCATTCAGCAAGTTGAGAAACCCAGTTTCTCTTTCTTGCCCCAAGCTTGCATTGGCCCAGTCAATGTGGGGATAATTGAAGTCCCCCATGATTACTATCCTACCCCTCTTAGACACCTCCATGATTTCTCTCCTCATTTCAAGGTCCCCCTCAAGTTTTTGATCTGGTGGATGATAGAATACCTCAACTATCACATCACTCCTTGGGCCTGGTAGTTTAACCCACAGTGATTCTATGGTGGAGTCAGACCCTCTCTCAATCTCTATTCTGCTGGATTTTACCCCTTCTTTGACATAGATGGCCACTCCCCCTCCAACCCGCCCCTCTCTATCCCTTCTATAGAGTTTATAGCCTGGGATTGCTGTATCCCACTGGTTCTCTACATTCCACCCGGTTTCTGTTATGGCTATTATATCTATGTTATCCCTAGCTGTCAAATGTTCAAGTTCTCCCATTTTTGGTTGGATGCTTCGAGCATTGGCGTAGAAGCACCTGTACAGTGGGTCCTGCAACAACAGCTGCTGCTTTGTTATTTCCCCCCACAGCTATTATTTTCAGTAGACAAACTATCACATTCCATTATTCTCCCAGTGCTAATACCTGCTATGTCATCTCTATGTGATTCTCTACCCTTTCCAACCTTATTCCCCGCGGACGAGGTGTTCCGAACTGGATGCCACTCAGCTCCTGTTGGCTTTCCCCCAGTTATCAGTTTAAAAGCTGCTCTGCAGCCTTTTTGAGGTTGAGTGCCAGCACTCTGGTCCCATCATGATTTAAGTGCAACCCATCCCTCCTGAACAGGTTTGGCTTGTCCCCAAATGTTCTCCAGTTCCTGACAAATCTAAAGCCCTCCTCTCAACACCATCGCCTCATCCATGCATTGAGGCTTCTGAGCTCTGCCTGCCTGGCGGGTCCTGCACGAGGAACAGGTAGCACTTCTGAAAATGCTACATTAAAAGTCTAGGACTTCAATCTTTTTCCTAACAACCTGAACTTGGTTTCCAAGACTGACTGCTTGGCCTTCCCGTCATCATTGGTACCAGCGTGTACCATGACCACTGGCTCCTTCCTGGTTCTCTCTAACAAGCTATCTAGATTGCTTGTTATGTCTGCAACCTTTGCACCTGGCAGGCAAGTGACCATATGGTTATCATGCTCATCACAAATCCATCCCTCTGTATTTCTAATTATAGAATCCCCTAGCAGAAGGAGATTCTCTCCTGCAGCCTGTTCATCTACATGTACCTGATCCTGTATCTTATCAATTGTGATGGGGGAGAGATCCTCAGGTGGAACCAGTTGTTCCTTGGTGTGTGCCTCATGAGGTGTGATGAGGGAAAGAGCCTCAAATTGATTGTGCAATATGAGACTCTCTGAGCGATCCCTTGGCCTCCTATTCCTTTGAGTCACATTCCTCCACACATCTACCTCCTGAGTTGGGGAAGTGACTTCATCCTCAGAAGTGTGCCCTGTGTCTTCTTGGACCTGGATAGTCTGTTCCGCTCTGTCCAAGAACCGCTCAAGCTCCTTAATATGTTGCTGGTTCGATATGCGGGCCTCTAGCTCCTGGACCTTCTCTTCTAATAGTGCAACCAGCTTGCACTTTCAGCAAGTGTAGCTTTCCGTGTGCTTTGTCACAATGCAAACATGGCACAAGTGTTACAGGTAACTACAGCTGCTCCCTCAGGCTCCATTTTAATGAGTGCAGTATTCTGGGCCTTTTAAATTTTAGTGTTACTAGCTACTAATCTAGAAATAATAATCTAGTACAAATGTTCCTCCTTTTATGTTAAAATAGGTCTGCTTGGTATCACACACCAGGCTCAAATGCTGAGGCTGAACTTCTCCCCCAGAGGAATACACTTAGTGTAACTCCACCCCCAAGCTCAAGGGAAGGCTTAGTCTGGCCCCACCCCTGCTTCCTAGCTACTAATGGCTCTTTGTATTTAAATGAGCAGTTAAAGTTAGCAGAGGCAGAGGTAAAAAAAGCCCTAGTTGAACTGCTCCAACCCAGAAACTTACCAGTGCTAACTTCTTTCGCTTTCTCTGCACACTTCTTTCTCTTTTGCTCTCTCAGGAGTAGGTCTGCTTGGTATCACACAACAGGCTCAAAAGCCATGGAGGTCCCAAGCCATGAAGAGTTTTGTAAACCAAAACCAGGACCTTGAACCTTGTGTGGAGCACAACGGGCAACCAGTGCAGATGGGCCAGAATTGGGGTGATACGATCATAGCGACACGCACCAACCACCAATCTGGCCACCGTGTTCTGGACCCGCTGAAGTCTCTGGACAAGGGTCAAGGGCAACCCCCCTCATAGAGACTGTTGCAGTAATCAATCCTCAAGATCACAAGGGCCTGCACGACTGTTCTGAGGGAGGCCTTGTCCAGGTACATATGGATCTGGGCAATCTGATGCAGGTGGAAAAAGGTGGTCCTGCAAACTGCCATCACCTGATGTTCCATGGATAAGGCCAGATCCAGGACCACTCCCAGATTCCTGGCCCTGTACGCAAGCCAGAGGGTAGCACCCCCCAGCTTGGGGAGAGGGCCGCTGTACCCCGCAGAAGGTGCCCTGAAGAACAGAGCCCCAGTCTTCTCCAGGTTAAGCTTCAGCCTGTTAGTCCTGGTCCATTCCAGGACTGCCTCCAGGCACAGATCAAGGGAGCATACCGCCTCCTCTGCAGAGGTGGAAAAGGAGAGATAGAGGTTCATGTCACCGGCATATTGATGACAGCAGACTCTAAATCCCCTGATGACCTTGGCCTGCAGTCTCATATAGATGTTAAACAGCATGGGGGAGATTTCTGACCCCTGGGGCACCCCACAAGGGAGCGTCCAAGGAGCTGGCAGCTCACCCCCAGCTTCACACAGTGGAGTCAGTCACGAAGGAAGGACCAAAGGCAGTTGAGTGCTGAGCCTCCGATCCCCACCTTGGCCAGCCGATCCAGCAGGATACCATGGTTGATGGTATCAAAGGCTGCTGACAAGTCAAGGAGGACCAACAGGGTAGAGCTGTCAGCCTCCCTGAGGAGGTCATCCTGCAGAGTGACCAGGGCGGTCTCGGTCCCACAAAGTGGCCTGAACCTGGACTGGAATGGGTCGAGGACATGATTTTTCCTCCAGGAATGACCGAAGATGGGTGGTGACCACCCTCTCAATCACCTTGCCCATGAAGGGAACAATGGCAATCGGACGATAGTTGGCCAAATTATCCGATGCCAGGCCAGATTTCTGTAGTGTGGGCTTCACTACCATCTCCTTCAGGCGAGAGGGAAAAATCCCTTCCCTGAAGGAGGCGGTGGAAATAACTGAAGCCCACTCAGGCATGCTCCAAGAAGGGCAAGGGTCGAAAGGGGAGGCCACCAGCTGGCAACAAGCCAAAACCCTGGAGGCTTCTGTTGGAAAAACAGGCCCAAACTCAACCAGATGGAGGAGACTGAGGGGGTGCGGTGCTAGGGACACTGGAGGAGAGAGTAGGGCAAATGGAGTCCAGATCCGTACGGATGGCCTCAATTTTAGATTGAAAAAAAGGCTGCGAATGACTCACTAGTGAAATCACTAGGAGGAGGCCTAGGCTGACCAGGATTGGTGAGGTCTCGAACCACCCGGAACAACTCTGCCTGGCAGTTCGAGGCTGCACCAATTCTCAGGGAGGCATAAGCTGTTCTAGCATCCCTGATCACATGGACATAGCGACTGGTCAGCTCCTTAACAGCAGCCCAATTAACTGCCGACCGATTGTTTCTCCATCTGCTCTCAAGCTTCCTTCGTTCTTGTTTCATTGCCCTCAGCTCAGCCATGTACCACAGTGAGGAGCGAGCTCCACAGTGAAGAAGGCACTTGGGGACGATCTAGTCAACAGCCCTGGTAGCACCCTCATGCTACCTATCCACCATGGCTTCCACCGACAGGAAGCTCACCAAAGGCCTCCATGAACTGATCAGGGTCCAGAAGCCCTTGGGGGCAGGCCCAAAAAGGGCAGCAATTGACAGGGAAAAGGTTAGCAGATGATGATCTGACCATGACACAGGCTGGGGAACGATGTCCCGAAACCTCTTGCTACCCATACATGGATCTGCAATGCTACTTGTGAATCTTATTTCTTTTAACTTTTTATCCAATAATAAATTCCAGTTTCTAACTGACTGACATAGACCATATAGTGATTTGTGTCATTTTAACATATTCTTATTTTTCTTTTCAAAACCTGGAATTTGTTTCATATAAAGTTCTTTGTTTATGTCTGCATGTAAATAAGTTGTTTCTACATCAAAATGATGTACATTATAGCCTTTAGCATTTGTTATTGTTAGAACCATTCTTAAAGTTTCACTTTTTACAGTAGGAGAGAATACCTGATCATAATTAACATATTTCTGCTGACTGTATCCCTGTGCTACAAGTCTAACCTTATATTTTACTTCATTATTTTCTCCCTTTTTATTTTGTATACCCATCTACATCCTACTGGTTTTATTTCAACAGGCAGTTCGGCATAGGAGAATGTTCTATGTTCCTGTAAAGATTTAAACTCTGTTTCCATTACTTTTCTCCATTTATTTTGCTCTACAGGAGGAAGTTGTAACATTTGATAACTATTTGGCTCTGTTGATACATAATTTTTGTTAGCTATTTTAAATCTTTCTGGTGGAACTCCCTTATTAATCCTATCTGATTTTCTGGGAATGTTTCCTTCCTCTCTTTCAGTTTCTTGTCCTTTTATTATCTTATTTATTTATTTATTTTATTTATTGTTATATTTATATCCCACTTATCTCCTAGAATAGGACTCTAAGCGGCGAACAGAGGGCGACCAAGCGCCAACAAACAGAAAATAGAAATACAACAAAATCCAATAACAACATCAGAATAAGACAATAAAACAACTGTAACTGACTCTTGTTAGTTAATAAGACAATAAAACAACTGTAACTGTAACTGACTCTTGTCCTTGTTCTTCCTCTAAAATATTGAAACATGTATTGCATGTCCCAATTTAAAGCATAATTTGATAAGCATATCAAAATTAGATATGGAAGGATACCAAAATGAATTTGCCAAAAGGAAAAGCATTATTAAGTATAATGGTAAAATTATTGCAATTAGCAAACTGGAAAATAACCTTTACGTTATTAATGAAAAAAGAACATTGCAGAATGTTTATACAAATAATCCAAAACATAACAGTTGTGTCCATTTGTTACATAGAAGACTTGGACATGCAAGTTTTAGTACTATTAACAAAACTTGTGGAAATGTTATGGATTTAAATATCCAAAAATGTAATGTATTTTTGGATTGTAGTGTTTTCAAAGGAACTAAATCAAAGAAATGCCCCATAGTGAAGAAAAGTTATTGAAAAACCTTTGCACTTAGTACATGAAGATTTAGTACAACCATTAAGTCCAACAAAAGGCAAAAATAGGTGGTTGCTGGCGTTAATAGATGATTACTCTAGGTACAATTTTGTACATCTACTTAAAATAGCAGTGAGGTGTTTAAAATATTTAAAAACTGGGTAGCTCTAGTAGAGGGGAGATTTAATAACAAGGTCAGATGTGTACAATCTGATAGAGGAGGAGAATTTATTTCAAATGAATTTAGAGCTTAGTTAAAGAAAAAAGAATTTACCAAAAGTTTATTGTAAAATATAGGAACCTGTACTGATTTCGTTTTGGAACCAGTAGGTTACCACGTGAGCCCTGGTGGTCCTCAGAATTGGCTGATACATGCAGATCCTTTCTCTGTCTTACACAGGGTTAAAATCCAACAAGGAAGCATGTTGTGACATCATCTTTCCTGCTTCGTGCTGCTAGCCAATCCGAGAGGCAGGCGGGATGATGCCTGTCCCTCCACAGCTCCTGATTGGCCAGCATCACAGATCTAGCACAGATGATGTCGCAGCATGCTTCCTCAGTGGATTTTAACCCTGGTAACCTACTGGTTCCAAAATGAAATGCTCATCCCTAGTTGCTAGCCATTTTTGCAGAGCTGTATGGTGAAGAGAAGGATAAGCGTAGCCACTCAAGTAGTCTTTTCCCATTCTGGAGTAAAGCTTAGACATGGGTCTTAATCTGAGTCCCAGGTGCCATGCAGCAGAGTGAGTTCCCGCTGTTAACCCCAGCTCCTGCCAACCTAGTTCAACAGCACGTAAATGCAAGTAGATAAATTGGTACTGAAGTAAAAAGTGTGAAGGTAAACATTGTTTCTGTGTGCAGAAATGCATTTGGCCATGTTGGCCATATGGCCACGGACTTGCACAACACTGGCTCTTTGGCTTGAAAATGGAGATGAGCACTACCCCCAGAGTCAGACATGACTAACACACATGTATGGGGGGGGGGGCATTTGCCTTTACCTTTTTTCTCCTTTAATACCAGCAGCTCAACCAACTTGCTCAAGGCAGAAATACAAATCATAGGATATCTGCCATGTGATTGTCCAAATTTCTCTTGAATGCCTCCGAAACTGGAACCCTCACCACTTCATGAGGTCATTGGTTCCATTGCCATACTGCTCTAACAGTTAGGAAGGTTTTCGTCATATTCAGCTGAAATATGGCTTCCTATAACTTGAGCCCACAATTGCGTGTCCTGCATTCTGGGATGCTCAAGGATAGAACCTGCTGCTCCTCAGCCTTCTAGGTTTAGGACCTAGATACCTGATGGACCGTCTCCTTCCATATGAACCTACCCAGCAATTAAGATCCAGCCAGAGGGCCCTCCTGAAAGAGCCATCCCTCAAGGAGGTGAAAGGGATGGCTTGTAGGAACAGGGTCTTTTTGGCAGCTGCCCCCAGATTGTGAAATGCCCTCCCAAGCGAGACCCGCCTGGTGCCAACATTGATGACATTCTGGCGCCAGGTAAAAACATTGCTGTTCCAGAAGTTTTTAAACTGATTATTGTGGGTCCAGATGGTGATTTTAGTGTTGTATTTTAATATATTGTATTTATTGTATTTAAATGTTTTATTGTTGTAATTTTATTGCAATTTGATGTATTAATTATTTGAATTGTTTACTTTGATTGTGAGCCGCCCAGAGACCTTTGGGTAGTGGGCGGCATACAAGCTATATAAATAAATGAATAAATAAATAAATAAATAAATAAATAAATAAATAAATAAATTTGAAAAATCCTGTCACCCCTCGGTCTTCTTTTCTCAAGGTTAAACATGCCCAGTTATTTCAGTCTTCTAACCTAGAGCTTGGTTTCCAGTCCCCCCATCATCCTTGTCGCCGTCCTCTGAACTTGGTCCAATTTGTCAGCATCCTTCTTGAAGTTTGTTGTCCAGAACTGGACACAATACTCAAGTTGAGGCCTAACCAGTGCTGAATAGAGGCACTGGTTAGGCCTCAACTTGAAGAACTGGCACTTCACAGGATTTGGAAACTATACTTCTATTAGAGCAAAAGGGTGTGTGTGTGAGTCGTGTGGCCATCGCAAAACACAATTGCAAAAATAGGTTACAGGCAATACCTTTATAGGCCCCCATTAAAAATAAAAATAAAAATAAAAAAGGAACATTGCAAGCTTTTGAGTGCAGTAGATCACCCTTCTTCAAAGCAGGTCCCAGAAGTTCAGACATGGTAAAAGAGGGGCTTTACCAAGAGTTACTTTTAAAGTCCTTTGTTAGATGGTGTTCTTAAAGTCCGTGGCTACTAGTACAGTTGAAAATAGCATTTGCCTTTTTTTTTTGTAGCCAATCTGTATTTGCCCATGTGTCCAAAGACAATGTCTGCCCCTAGGCTTTGGCTTCCTAATTAGAGATGGGCACGACTCAGAAAAAAACCTTCGTTTTCGTTTTCGTTTTCGGCTAGGGTCCGATTCGTTTCGTTTCCATTTTTCGCGAAAATTCGCAAAAATTAGTCGGTTCGTTTTTTCGTTTTTTCGTTGTCGTTAGTACTGGTTTGGGGGAGTAGCGGGCTCCTGGAGGCAGCTGCAGGAGTCAGCCAGAGCCACAAGTGACGGACTGGCAGACTCTTTGCACATGCTGCGTTTCACATACTTGTATGTAGTGTAATGCAAGTAGATCTGGCTTAGGATTAAGATGGGTTAGCAGTGCACAAGAGCTAGGGTTAGGCTAGTGACGGGTGAGGTTAGGGTGAGTATTGGGGTGCACCTCTGGGTGTCTCTCTGACCCACTTAGAAGGACAGTGTACTGGTGTATGGGTTAGGCTTAGGCTTAGGGTTCAGGTTTGGGCTACGATTAGTGGGCTGTTTATGCCCGATTGGCACATCCCAGAAGTCTCTGTGGTCAACCTGGCCAAGTGGCCTTGCGATTGGTGGAAAATTTGCATGTTGCACTCTCATGGGCGAGCCCATCATTGCGAATGCACAGGTGTAAAAAAATGAAATGAAATGAAATGAAATAAAATCAACGGAGACGTTTTTTTGCAAGACAAACCCACTGCTG
>JAHTLZ010000237.1:7219913-7236187 GCA_023846285.1 Phrynocephalus versicolor | reverse complement strand
TCTTTCTTTCTTTCTTTCTTTCTTTCTTTCTTTCTTTCTTTCTTTCTCCCTCTCTTCCTCTCTACCTAAATACCTCATTAATTATGGAAAGAAAACCGGGTTAGACACTTAATTAACCATAATTTATTAAGTTTCTGCTAGAGATGGGGACGAATTTTAAAAATGAATTGGAATATTCAATAATCAGTATTTGTCCCTTCATATTTCTATGGTCTGGATACCCCAATGATTACAAAAGCATGACTATTTCCCCATTTATTCCTCTTCATTTTTAAAACAACAGCCTTTGTTTGTCTGTTTGTCAGTTCATGGGTGGGTGATTTGCGGTTTGTCTACTATTTTGGCAATTCTTCCCTTCTAATTTTAACTCCGCTTTTCTCACTGTAGACTCTACAGCGTAGAGGGATTCCAGAGAAGCTATTTACACATTGATTACAAAAAGATGGGGGGTTGAAAGAAAAAAGAAAACAACAAATTATTATGGGGACCTGCACAAATATGCATATACAAATGTGTCTGAATAGATTCACATTTGGAAAACATTGGCCGAAACAGAAATATATAATATGCTAACGGGGAAGATTGTTCAGTGCCCTTGTTTGATTTGCTGACTAGATATTGTTGATAGGAACTCAGGGCCCCTGATCTCCTATTTTCTTTTGTGTTGTATCTTTATACTAAGCTTTGTTCAGACAACTGCCATGAAAGTGAGAACTGCCCTTTGACCAACCTTCCAGCAGAGTGTACAGGGCCACTCTAAGCAGGGTAAAGCCAATAGGTATCAATCAACATTTCAATAAACATTGCTTCAGCCTTTTTCCTAAAGGCAAATATATTCTAGAATCTGGAAGTTGATCAACTGGATTCTTGTGGGGTCACAATGTTTCACTACTCATCCAGGTAGCTTTGTTAGTTTGAGAAAGTTGGTGCAAGGCTTCCAATTTATAGTTCACCCTGATTTCACCCCATCCTGGTCTGAATAGGCTTGTTAGGTGGACAGTTGCCAGTGTGGACTCATTAGGTAGACAATGGCCTTAGTAGGCTTGTTAGATATGCAATGGTCTAGGGTGCATGAAAGTCCCACCTATGCAACCCTTCCAAACACCATTAAGTATGGGTCATTAGCTGTGGCCTTCCTGGTGGAGGTGTGAAGTGGTTCTGATTTAGATGGCGATCTTAATATGCTGCTCTTTAATTGATTCTTTCAACAATATCAAGACAGCAAATTGAACAAAGGCACAGAATAGCCTTCCACACTAGTATACGATACGTTGCAGTTTTTGCCAGTGTTTTCCAAATGGACCTATTCATACAAATTTATGCATATTTGTGCAGATTCCCCATAATAATTTCATTTGTTTTCTTAATGGGTGTTAAGAAGGGTTGCAGAGGCCACTGTCGCCTTTGGCATTAAACATATACAGTAATCCCTTGCTTATCATGGGGGTTAGGGACCCGACCCATCCCGTGATAAAGGAAAATCCCCAGTATGTGGATGCTGGGTCAGGTCAGGACTAGGGGGCTCTCTGGGGCCTCCTACATTTACCTTAGGCCTGGTGCTGCCCCAAGTGGGCCTCTGATGGGCTTCCCAGGCCTGTCAGAGGCCCCAGAAGTGGTTTGGGTCAATCCTGAAGGCACTTCCAGTTTTTTGGAAGCCACTTCCGGTTTGCCAGAAACCACTTCTGGTTCCTCTGACAGGCCCAAGAAGCCCATCGGAGGCTCATTCGGGACAGTGCCAGGCTTGGGGTAAGCGCAGGAGGCCTCAGACAGGCTCACACAGCTTGCCCCAGGGGGCCTTGCCTTCATATACTGCTGTCCCGTGACATACCGGGACCACAGTATATGGACCGCGAAATGGCGGGGGATTACTGTATCCCCATGATTAGCCAAAAGGATCCTGGACAAAGAGTCTTGTGGCACCTTAAAAACTAACAAATTCATGATAGCAAATGCTCATCTATGATGACTATGTTAAGTTTTTTAACTTGAGGGACATTGCAGCAGGCTTTATTGGAGGGATGTCTGCATTGTCTAAAACTTGGCTCGTTTTGCTTCAAGGGGCTAATCAGGTGTCACCCTTGGGAGCAGTATTTTTTTTAATTATTGAATTATTGAATTATTCAGGCTAGATTGTTCCACTACTCTTTTCCTCATCTTAACAAGTGTTGCAGTTGAAGGTTTTCTTTCAGTAAAACCATCTTGGAGCCCGAGATACTGGAAGTGCCTCCTAATGCTGATACAGGAAAACTGCTGAAATGCTTTTCATCCTTCTTGTCTCAGTGATGAGTCACATGACATTTCAGGGCTTGAGGAGGCTTGTTTATAAGTCATGGAAATTTTGTTTTTGTGCTATTTATATTTTGCAGGGCTTCAGGAGGCTTGTTTATAAGTCATGGAAATTTTGTTTTTGTGCTATTTAAGAGAGAGCATCACTGTCTACAGTAGTATTCAGCCTCCAAATTGACATGAAGCCAATAATTCCCAGCTTGATGCCTTCTTATTTATTTCTTTACTTAAAATGTTTTTACCTTTAAAGACATCCGTTTTGGAACACCTCATTCCCGTGGAACGAGGTTGGAGAGGGTAGAGAACCACCAAGTGGGAGAATAATGGGATGTGGTAGTTTGTCTACTGGAATTAAAAGCTGGGGGGGGGGAGAAAAGAAGCAGCCATTCCTGGGTGACCCCACTGTATAGGTGCTTCTACACAAATGCTCAAAGCTTCTGAGCAAAGATAAGAGAACTTGAACATTTGGCAGCTAGGGATAACATAGATATAATAGCCATTACAGAAACCTGGGAGGTGGAGTGGGTTGGAGGTGGAGTGGAGAAGGGGTAAAATCCAGCAGAATGGAGATTAACGGTGTGTCTGACTCCACCATAGAATCACTGTGGGTTAAAGTACCAGGTCCAAGGAGCAATGTGATAGTGGAGGTATGCTATTATCCACCAGATCAAAAACTTGAGGGGGACCTTGAAATGAGGAGAGAAATCATGGAGGTGTCTAAGAGGGGTAGGATAGTAAATCATGGGGGACTTCAATTATCCCCACATTGACTGGGCCAATGCAAGCTTGGAGCAAGAAAGACAAACTGGGTTTCTTGGCATGCTGAATGACTGTGCCTTAGAGCAACTTGTCATGGAGCCCACCTGAAAACAGGCAACTGTGGATCTAATACTGTGTGATGCTGAATGTCACTGAGCTTCTGGGGAACAGTGACCATGCTGCAATCTCCTTTGCCATGCATGTTGAAGGAAGAATGTCAAGCAAATCAAACACAAAAACCCTTGATTTCCAAAGGACAAAGTTCCCTCAGATGAGGAAACTAGTTAGAAAGAAATTGAAAGGGAAGGTAAAAAGAATCCAATCTCTGCAGAGTGCATGGAGCCTGTTTAAAACGACGGTAATAGAGGCGCAGCACAAGTGCATAACACAAAGAAAGAAGAGCTCATCGACGTCCAAGAGGGCACCGGCATGGTTTACAAGTGGAATTAGAGAGGCTTCAAGGCACAAGGAGAAGTATTTCTGTAAATGGAAATCCTCCCCAAATGAGGAAAATAAAAAGGAACACAAACTCTGGCAAAAGAAATGTAAGAAGATGATAAGAGAGGCAAGACTTTGAGGAATGCATGGCTAGCAATATAAAGGGTAATAATAAAAACTTGTTTAAATATATTAGAAGTAGAAAACCTGCCAGAGAACCAGTTGGCCCTCTTGATGGTGAGGGAGGAAAAGAGTGGTTAAGGAGGACTTGGAAATTGCAGAGAAATGAAATGAGTTCTTTGCATCTGTCTTCAAGACAGAAGACCTTGGGCAGATTCCACTGCCTGAACGGCCCCTCTTGACTAAAGAATTAAATCAAATACAGGTTAAAAGAGAGGATGTTTTAGGACTAATTGATAAATTGAAGATTAACATGTCACCGGGCCCAGATGGCATCCACCCAAGCGTTATTAGGGAACTGAGAAATGAAATTGCAGATTTCTTAACGGTAATGTTGCATTACGAATCACAGGACACAGAGTTTAGGGGTGCAATCTGGTGCTCAGGCAGCATTTCTGGCTGGAGGATCTGCGTGTCTCTCTGTGTCTGCATCAGCTGCGTGCATGTGAGTGATTGAGATTGTGTGATGATGATTCTTCCTTACTGCTCCTTCTGCTGCTGCTGCCCGAGCGACCGGTGTTTATTAAAGAGTAAGCACAATAGATACAGGAAGGACGTTCCTCGGGGGGAGGAGAATGCAAGCCTTATCTGTGAGACCATAGTAAACAGGTACACAAAGGCAGGGGAAATAGAATCCATACATGGGGGGGGGAAATGCTCCCTAGCTAGTGAGGCATTACTGATAAGGACAGAAAGGGGCTCTTGGTCTGTATCCTGATATCCTGTTTTCCTGGACTCCTGACCTATGCTTAGATCAGCATCAGCTTAGCTGCACCTGGGTGCCTGCTCGGCCCTAGGGATTTCTGGGAAATACAGGTCCTCAGCTTCCTCTAGGTGTGCTTTGTGCTCTGCCCATTTCTTGGGGTACAGAGCTATTGGGGTATGAAATCCCTACACGGTAATATGTAACTTGCGTCTTAAAATGGCCACAGTGCCAGAGGACTGGAGGATAGTGGATGTCACACCAATTTATAAAAAAGAAAGGAGGGGGACCTGGGAAAGTACACGCTGGAGAGTGGTGAAAAGACGTGTGCTCCAGGGATCTGTCCTGGGACCGGTGCTTTTCAATCTGTTCACAAGTGACCTGGAGACAGAGATAAGCAGTGAGGTGGCCAAGTTTGCGGATGACGCAAAACTTTTCCATGTGGTAAAAACCAGAGAAGATTGTGAAGAGCTCCAGAAGGATCTCTCCAAACTGGGGGAATGGGCTACGAAATGGCAAATGCGTTTCAATGTAGCAAAATGTAAAGTAATGCATATTGGGACAAAAATCCAAACTTTATCTATCAATTCATGGGCTCTGAGTTATCCATGACGGATCAGGGAAGAGATCTTGGTGTGTTGGTGGACAGCTCAATGAAGGTGTCTCCCCAATGTGTGTCTGGAAGTTGAGTCATGGCTACTGGACTTCTTTTTGAGAGAAAGAAACGTTTCGCTGTTCATCCAAACAGCTTCATCAGTCTGAATACAGCTAGTGCAAGTCCTCCATCTTATAAGGGCTGGGAGAGTAAGAACAGACAAAAGAAAATATTTTTTCACCCAGCACATTGTTAGTCTGTGGAACTCTCTGCCACAGGATGTGGTGATGGACAGATTTCTGGAGGAAAAGTCCATCACAGGTTACAAACCATGATCGAGATGTGTAATCTCCAGGATTAAAACTGGGGTACTTCAAGGACCAGATGCAGGGGAGTTGTATCAGGAGACAGATATCTAGTCTCATGCGCTCCCAAACGCATCTGGTGGGACCACTGTGAGATACAGAAAGCTGGACTAGATGGGCCTTTGGCCTGATCCAGCATGGGTCTTCTTATGTTCTTATGTTCTTATGGAAGTCAGTGTATGTATAACATTAAAATGACAATATTTAAAAGCTAAAAAGTAGATAAAAGTGTAATGGTTCCCCCTGCACATGCGTGGCAGACATGTCGGACTCTAGGGGGTGCTCATTCAAGTCAAAGAGCCAGTGTTGTGCCAGTCCATGGCCACATGGCTGGCATGGCTGCAAGGAAACACTGTTTTACCTTTCCACTTTTTACAGTGGTACCTATTTATCTACTTGCATTTACATGCTTTCGAACTGCTAGGTTGGCAGGAGCTGGGGTTATCAGCGGGAGCTCGCTTCACTGTGTTGCACCCAGGATTCAACCCACCAAGCTGAAGTTCATGTTTTTATGTATACAAGCATAAAAAAAATAAAGAATAGCATGTTGGAAGAGAAAACCCTTTGCCGATCTGCGAACGTTCAGCAGAGATGGGGCCAGTCTAGCTTTCATGGGAGGGAATTCCAGAGTCTGGGAGCAGCAGCAGAGAAGGCCCTCTCATGTGTCCCACCAAGCATACCTGTGAGTGAGGGTGGTGGGACTGAGATAATCTGAAAGCCCAGGTGAGCTCATAGAGAAGCTAGATTACAACTTCCCTTGTTCTGTGCAATGTGCTAGCATATTACATTCTTCTCTGAACTTGGGTCAGGAAGCCTGACCCATCATATGTAAGGCTTTTCCGACCCTATGAGCTTCCTTGCCGTATTGGTTCCATGGTGAACCTGTTTTGTGTGTCATTCTCTCCAATAAGGAGGAAGCAGTACATGCAACCTGGAAGACATGTTCTGTATTTACAAAACAGATGGTTTTTGGAAAGACTGGATGTGAAAAATGTTGACTCGAACCTCTAGATTCTCGCTCCCAGGCTCTGAACTAGAGATGGGCATGAAACGAAAATATAGCATTTTATTTCGTTTCGTTTCTTTAGTAGCTTTGTTTTGTTTCATTACTAATGAAATTTTAAAAGAATTTTGGAATGAAATGAAATGCTATATAATGGCTTCCCTGGGTCCTAAAGGAACCAAAATCACAGGGGAGCTTCCTTAAGTCCTTACTATAAGCCCCCCAAATTTGGAGAGTTTTGGGAGTTCAGGGGACTGAGTTATTAAACTCCAAAGGGATCCCCCTGGGAGAAATCATTCTAATTGAATCGTGAAGCCAAGCTGAGAATATCCCCCCAGGCGAGCGATTAGTGGCTTCCCAACTCATTAAGGAAGCAAGGAAATTCATGAATCATTTCATTTCCACAGTAAAAAATCTGGTGTTTCATTTCATTTCATAAAGAAATGCTGTCTGCTTTTTCATTATGCTACGAAACGTTTCATAACCTTACGACATGACAAAACAGCATGTCATTTTTCATTTTGTGCTCATCTCTAACCAAAACTCATTTCCTTCATTAATAACTTTAGTGCTGGCCATTCCATGCAATCAAAGTCTTTGCAAATATCTAACGTAAATATACCTGTTTTTATCATTTTTCTCTATTAAATAATTTATATTCAGAACTCTCCTAAACAAATTTGACATTTTTCTTCCCCTATAAAATCACATTGATCATTTAAATATATTCATAATTTTTGCCAAGATTGCTGTAAATATCTTTGCATCCTGATTTATTCAAGATATTTATCTTTACGAGCCAGGCTCTGTAGAATCCTTATTCGGCTTCATAATTAAGATGATCATAGATTGTGTACAGGAAGGTGACATTTCTTATTCTTTTTCTAATATATTATTAATTAGAGATTTTAATTTTGGGACCAGTATATTTTTAAATATTTGTGTATGTATGTGTGTGTGTGTGTGTGTCTGTCTGTCTGTCTCTCTCTCTCTCTCTCTCTCTGTCTGTCTGTGTGTGTGTGTGTGTGTGTGTGTGTGTGAGAGAGAGAGAGAGAGAGAGAGAGAGAGAGAGAGAGAATTCAAGAGGAGGGCAAAAGAGCAAAGACATGATGTCCATCTTCTGGCTTCTCTAAAATCACATTTTATTCCAATTTCCATTGTTATGGCATGATCTGAAGGTTTTTTTTTTATCAGTTTCAAGACTCAAGATTTCTGATGACACAAATAGATAGTTTATTCATTTATATCAGAAAAAAGTTTAACTCTTCATCATTTTTTTTTAAAAAAAACATATACATATCATCCTTAGTGCATTTGTTTTGACTGGTGTCCCTTGGAAGTCTGCCAATGAGCAGCTTGCATGCCAATTGTTCTTCATTGGCCTGTCACTTTACCATCTGAAGGATCCCGCAGCAGGCTTTACTAGGGGGATTTTTCTGCTTTGACAAAGGCTAGAGATTTGACAGCTGTCATGTAGTATAAATGGGAGAGAAATGGGTAAACAATGATTATAAATACGACATAGGAAAACCCTATGCTTTTCTCCTAAAGCATCCATTCCAACTAGAATGTCACACATTTTGCTGATGCTTTGGAGCCAATTGTGAGCCCTGTTGCTGATAAACGATTACCTCTTAGGTCTCCTTAAAATACATTTCAACAGCAAGAACAACCTTCCTGAGGGAGGTTGAATGATTAAAATCTCATTTTAAAAAAAGAAAAAAAGGAATAACTGCAGAAGTTGAGAGCTTCTATGGTGCAAGGACGTCGCGCTAGACTGTGGAGACCTCCTCAAATTCTCACTCAGCCATTTAGCTCACTGGGTGTTTGTGGGGCTGGTAATGGCTCTGTCCCCCAAGTTGGTGCCAACCCACAATGGACCCCCCCCCACATGTGCGCACCTCAAGCTGGTTGTCTTCCATACCAATAGATCCCCTGTGGACTGAGTAGGTGGAGTAGCTGCACATGGGGTGATGGGGGTGCTGAACAGGTGGAGTAGGACATGGCATCCTGACAGAGTAGATATAAAACACACCAGAAGGGCCACAGTTTTCTCAACGGGACTGGGAGGTGGTGGTTTGGATGTGGAGGGGTTGGCTTTGACTCCATTGTCATGGTCAGACCACTTCCTGGTCAAGTTTAGGCTATTAGCTACTCCAACCCTCTGCAAGGATGGGGGATCCATTAAGTTGATCCGCCCTCAGAGACTAATGGATCCGGATGGTTTCCTGAAAGCTCTGGGGGATTATCCAGCTGACATGATCGACGCTCCTGTCGAAGCTCAGGTCGCCTTATGGAACAAGGAGATGACCCAGGCAGTTCACATGATCGCACCTAAGCGCCCTCTCCCCCTACGCAGAGCCCGGACAGCTCCTTGGTATACATCTGAGTTGCAGGCAATGAAGCGGGAGGGGAGACGGCTGGAGCGCAAGTGGAGAAAATATCGCAGTTAGTCTGATCAAACACGACTTAGAGCCCACTATCGGGCCTATTCCGTGGCTATACAGTTTTTATCAGTTTCAAGTCTGAGCTTACCGCTTTACTCAAGATTTCTGATGACACAAATAGATAGTTTATTCATTTATATCAGCTGTTTCGGGTGGTCCGGGAACTTCTTCAGCCAGGAGATAGGGTGGAGGCCCAGGACCATTCGGCGGCACGCTGTGAGGAGTTTGCTGTTCACTTTGAGGGGAAAATTGCTCAGATTCACAGTGAACTGGACTCTACTATTGATACAGTATCAAGGGATGTGTCCAGTGCACCGTGCTTAGGTCCAGTGTTATTGGATGAGTTTCAATTGTTGAGACCCGAGGATGTGGACAGGGTGCTTGGATCTGTCCGTTCCACCACCACACTGCTCGACCCTTGCCCTTCTTGGCTAATTGAAAGATCTGCCAGGGGGGGTCGCACCTGGGTCCAGGAAGTTGTAAATGCCTCTTTAAGAGAGGGAGTGGTCCCTGCTGCCTTGAAAGAGGCAGTAATTAGACCACTCCTAAAAAAACCTAACCTGGACCCAGGACTGGTGGTTAACTACCGACCAGTAGTGAACCTCCTTTATTTGGGCAAGGTGTTGGAGCGGGTGGTGGCCGGACAGCTCCAGGCGCTGCTGGATGAAACGGATTTTCTGGATCCATTTCAATCTGGTTTCAGGCTGGGTTTTGGAACAGAGACTGCCTTGGTCGCCCTGTATGATGACCTTTGCCGGGAGAGAGACAGGGGGAGTGCAACCCTGTTGATACTCCTGGACCTCTCGGCGGCTTTTGACACCATCGACCATGGTGTCCTTCTGGATAGGCTGACCAGGTTGGGAATTGGAGGCACCGTTTTGCGGTGGTTCCAATCCTTCCTGGCTGACCGTGTCCAGAAGGTGGTGCTGGGGGATAGTAGCTCTGCTCCATGGTGTTTACGTCATGGGGTTCCACAGGGCTCAATACTATCCCCCATGCTGTTTAACATCTACATGGAACCGCTGGGAGAGGTCATCAGGAGGTTTGGGCTGAGGAGTCAGCAATATGCTGATGATACTCAGCTCTACCTCTCATTCTCCACCAATCCAGGTGAGGCGGTTTCTGTTCTGAACTCGTGTCTGGACCAGATAATGGACTGCATGAGGGTTAATAAATTGAAACTAAATCCAGACAAGACGGAAGTGCTGTTAGTGGGTGCTACGTCTGACAGGCTAGAGGGACAGGGTCTGTAGCTTGGGGGTGCTCCTGGACCCCGGTCTAACTCTGGAAGCCCAGGTGGACTCGGTGGCCAGGGGTGCCTTTCTCCAGCTGCGGAATATATACCAGCTGCACCCCTACCTAGATGAAGGGAGCCTTATGACAGTTACGCATGCACTGGTAACATCCCGTATTGATTACTGTAATGCACTTTACGTGGGGCTGCCTTTGAAGACGGTTCGGCGATTGCAACTGGTTCAGAATCGTGCTGCACGGCTGGTGAGTGGTAGGGCCACCAAGGAACACATCACGCCGATTCTGTATAACCTTCATTGGTTACCAGTTGCTGCCCGAGCCCAATTCAAAGTGCTTGTTTTGACATATAAAGCCCTAAACGGCTTAGGACCTAGATACCTGAAGGACCGCCTCCTTCCATATGAACCTACCTGGCAACTAAGATCTAGTCAGAGAGCCCTCCTGAAAGAGCCATCCCTTAAGGAGGTGAAGGGGATGGCTTGCAGGAATAGGGCTTTTTCAGCGACTGCCCCCAGACTTTGGAATGCCCTCCCAAATGAGACTCGCCTGGCACCGATGTTGATATCATTTCGGCGCCAGGTAAAAACCTTCCTATTCCAAAAGATTTTAAACTAATGATTGTGGGTCCTGATGACAATTTTTAGTGGTGTGCTTTTAATGTACTGTATTTATTGCATTTACAGGTTTTATTGTTCTAATTTTATTGTATTTTGATGTTTTAATTGTTTTTGATTGTGAGCCGCCCAGAGACCTTTGGGTAGTGGGCGGCATACAAGCTATATAAATAAATAAATAAATAAAAATAAAAAGAGAGTCAAGAACAAAGGAGGAGGAGGCAGAGCCATGGGCAAATGGAGTGGACTAGGAGGCCTACTAAGCAGAGGCAATGGAAACAGAGGAAGAGTGTAGCCATGAGGGCTGGGAGGTCATACATTGCTGGGGGTACTGGATCAGTAAGTGGGTGAACCTGACAGTCCCACTTGAGGAGGCAAGGTGAATTTGCTGGGCTCAGCATTCCTCCCATTGTGGTCAGCAGGACAGCTGACACTGTAGGCACTGGAGACAGGGAAGGAGAGTCCTGGACCTGAGGAACAAATATGAGGAAGAGATGTCTCCAGCCCACAGCGCCATTCTCGGGCAACTGGCATACTGACCTAGATGCAAAAAGCCATGAAGCCACCAAAGTGTTCTGCTTCTGCTTATATACCGCCCCATACCACTTTAAGTAGTCTCTGGGCGGTTTACAATTTTAATTATAGTGTGCAGGCTACACATTGCCCCCCCCCCGAAAGCTGGGTACTCATTTTACTGACCTCGGAAGGATGGAAGGCTGAGTGAACCTTGAGCCTGCTACCTGGGATTGAACCCCAGGTCGTGAGCCCAGTTTTACCTGCAGTACAGGAAATTTAACCACTGTGCCACAAGGCACATGAATGTCTATCTAAAGAAAACCTTCATGAGAGCTGCCTTTGTTACCAGTTCTCTGCTGACCCACCAAGAGTTTCCCACTACAGGGATGCCAAGGCCCAAGTGACTAGGATGCAGGACCACCTGGCAGTAGTGATCCACCACCCTGCTGTGGCCCATCCTGTCTATCCCACCTCCATGGCATCCTAGACCACCTAGAGGAGAATGTCTTTGTCCCTCAGCTACCCTTGACTCCTTGGAGACCCTAGCCTCATGTCCAGTACTGGGGAGGGAAAGACAGAATGAATTTTTTTTATTTAGGTGATATGACAGGCAACGGATGAAAGGGCACCCAGGTTAAACAAAAGAGGGGACATGAGAGAAACATGAAGTTGCATATACTGCCCATTTGTAGTCATGACTCATTTGTGGTTCATTTGTTGCAATCACTGCAAAACATCAAATACACGAGATAGAGGGTCGGTTTTATTTTATTTTTTTCACAATTTAAGGGAAATAAGGATTTGAGAACATGGAAGGGGAGTAAGAACACCAAGTATTTTCTTGTCTAGGTTTTGAAAACAAAATGAGCAGTAATGGAAACATTTCCTCCCACTTACAGGAACAGATGTTTTGCATGGTAGAGTCCTATTTAAATTATCTTGGGCAGGTCAACCATATATATGGTTCCCAGCTAGAAAGATTTCACCCTTTTCTGTTATTAGTACTATATCCTTAATTCAAGATTCTATGTTTTCCTTTTCAGCAGTTAATATTAACTGCAGTATGTACTGTGTGCCCAATAAACCCAAACAGAGAAACAGACAATTTGAATTGAAGAATTCAACAAAGGGGGAAAATGCTCTCTCTTTGTAGGAAAATTACTGTGTTCTCTGGCTATATTCATATCCCCACCCATTCCTTTCACAATTATTCTGAACCCCAATTTAAAATGCAGCCCATTTCTGTTAGCATTCTTTCGCTTTGGCAAATTGTACCAAAATAGAAAATACCCATTTTATTTTATGTCAGAAATCTTGACAATGTTTTTTTGGGATGTTATGCAAACCACAAGGACATTGTTCCTACAGACAAAGATGCAGTCAAATCAATTGTGTCCGGCGAGAATTAATTTATTAAGCTAAGGCATCGAGAAAATGCAGATAGTTTGGGATCCAGAACAAATATCCTATAAATAGTGGTTCTGGTTCACTACAGACTTCTGATCTTCAGGAGCATTGTGGGAATCCTAATGAGGGAAAGGAGATGGGAGAGATTTTCACCAATTCTGTCCTAGTTAGGAAAGATAACTAGACCCCCATTTCTATGTGGGAAGTATCTTCAGGGTATCTTCTCTGAAGGAATGTCCCCATTGGCAGAATAGAAGCAGGACCCACCTAACCCAATGTTTTAGAGGCACTGAACTGTTGGCTTTCCATATGTTTGGAATCTGGCCTACATTGGCTGATTGTTGCCTGTGGGACAACATCTGGAGAGCTCGGGGCTAGCCGTATGTAGGCAATCCTGCCATCCTGCTGTAGATTGCTATGGTCTTCTTGAAAACAAGGCCTAAAGTAGGAAGAAGGGCATAGCTCCTTTCTTAGTCTCCGGGGTTCTCCAGTCCGCATGGCCTCTGCTAAATGGGAGACAAGAGTTGTGTCATCACAACTGCTCATTGCCTGCCTTGCTGCCTTGGCTCCAGCTTTTCATGACATCTGTCCCCCAGTGGCTCCTGTGCACCCTTTGTCTCTCCCAGCGGCTCCTGTGCACCCTTTGTCTCTCCCAGCGGCTCCTGTGCACCCTTTGTCTCTCCCAGTGGCTCCTGTGCCATTGCAGCAGGTAACAAGACTAATGCAAGGGCCAGTATGGTACAGTGGACAGAGTGTCCTATGAAGATTCAGGAATAGAGATGGGCACGAAACAGAAAAATGGCATTTCGGTTTTTCATTTGTCATTGAGAGGTCTGTTTTGGTTCATTTCCATTTGTTGTTTTTCATTTTTCATTTTTTCATTTTTTCGTTTGTCATTTCTACCCGCTTTTTGCGCGATTTTTAAAGCATTTCCGAAACGACAAACGGTAACGGAAACGGAAATTTCGCCGCTCCGTGCCCATGTCAATTCAGGAGACCAGGATTCAAATCCTCATTGGGCTGGGAAAATTTACTAAGGAATGGCAAAAACAAACCACTCCTTCAGCATCTCATGGATCTAAAAACCCTCCTAGGATCACTATACGTCAGAAGTGCCTAGATGACCCTCAACAAAGAACATGCAATGCAGAGCAGTGCATTTCTTCTAACAACTAGTTAAGATGTGGCTCCTCGCTCGAGGGCAAATATTAAGTACTCCAAAGTCACGTTGGTGCAGTTCTAGTGCAAGGGCTCAGGAGTTGGGGTGTCCCTTTGGTCTAGCTTGGAAAAATTCCTTTTTGCAGACTACAGCAGCCAGAGAATCTCCCAGTTAGTGGTGACCATGCTGGATGGAGGATTCAGGATATTGTCATCAAAGAAAGGAATGGTGCTAACGTCTCTCTGTTGGTGGGGCTCTTGACTCCACAAATCAGCTTCACATCCCAGTGAAATGTCTTTGTTTAGTAGAAAGGGGAAGATGGCCCTAACCTGCAAAAGTTGTGTAGCAGTTAGCAGTTAGCCTAGGAGACGTCACAAGCAAGGGAGAGGCCACACAGACCATTTGTTTCACCTCTCTTTTTATGGTAATAATTTGTCTTTCATCATATTGTCTGGGTGCACTTAACATTAATTACATCACATCTTAGTACCACCTAATGCATTGTTTCTTCTCTCCAACCAGTCATAAAATCTATTCCACATCGAGTAATACACAGAGTCCTCTTTTTCTTTTATTCTTAATGTCATTCTGTCCATCTCAGCACAGTCTAAGATTTTTTTGTATAATTATTTCCTCATTAAGTATGTTTTCATTTTTCCACATTTGGGCCCACGCTATTCTAGCAGCAGTCAAGATATGTAATATAATATATATCTATCCCGTATATTAACATTTTCTGGCATAATACCTAGTAAAAACATTTCTGGCTTAAATTCTATATTCAGCTTTGTTATTTCTTTGAGCCATATATGTATTTTAACCCAGTATGTCTTTGCTCTCACACAAGACCACCATGCATGATAATACGTCCCATCATGGTTTTTACATTTCCAACATTTGTTAGACAAGTTTGTAAACATTTTTGCTAATCTAGTTGGTGGTAAGTGCCAACGATAAAACATTTTATATAAATTTTCTTCATAAGATGTTGCCACAGTTAGTTTATTATTCAGACTCCATAACTTTTGCCATTTCTCTAGTTCAATTGTGTAACCAATATTCTTGGCCCAACATATCATTGTCTCTTTTACTTGCTCTTCTTCCATTTTCAAATCTAGCAGGAGGTTATAAAGTTTTCTAATTAAGTTATCTTCTGATAGTAGCAATATTTTATCAAATTGAGGCTGTTCTTTGTAAAATCCTTGTAATTTAAGATCTTCTTTATATGCTGATTGAATTTGCGTAAGTGGCCACCATGGAAGTATCAGTCCTTGATTTGCTAGTTGTTCCTTAGTTTTTAAGTTCCATTCTGAATCTAAAAGATTGTTGTATTATGATTTTATCAAAGTTTATGAGATTTGGAAATGTGAATGCTTCTAGTGAGGAGACCCATCTTGGAGTTTTCATGTAGATTCTGGTTTTAATTTTCTCCCATGTACTAATTAAGGAGTTTCTTATCAGATTACTTTGAAAGTATTTATGTATTTTGGTTTTTCCATACCACGAAAAAGCATGCCATCCTAGCTGTAGATCATGTCCTTCCAAGTATAAAAGTCTTTTATCTTTCCGCAGTATCCATTCCCTTAGCCATGTTAATGCACAAGCTTGGTAGTACAGTGTCCAATCTGGTAAGCCAAAACCTTTGCTTTTGTAGCAATTTGGTTTTAATCCTTGCCTTTTTCTTTAACCATGAACTTTAAAGTAGCTTTGTTCAGTTCCTCAAAGTATTTTCTTCCTCACTTCCATTTGCTCATTCCCTTGTTGCTTCCTTTTATCTACCAATGGAAGTTTCATAAGCAACTGAGATTACTAAAACTGGAAAGGACAATGCTTCTGCCAGCTGCCAGTAAGCAAAAGGTGCCAGCTTCTACCTTGCTAGCTCCGTCCAAATGGAGAATGTCTTTAGAGAGGTGTTCTTGTAGACAAGAACCTCTTTTTAAAAAATGCTGGATTCATCAGGGAAGCGGTTTTTTTAAAAAAGATATTGAGAACTGTATGCAGCTCTTGGTCACAGCTGAGAAAGTGATCATGGTAGATTGTATTTCCCCCACCCAAAAGTAACTTGTCCAAGCTTTACCTGCTGGAAGCCAACTGTCCATTGGACTGGTCCGATGCATTTTGGTACACTCCTCCCCCTGCAGTATCTCCTGCCCGAGGTAGCCCCTTATTCTCCCTGAACTACACGAACACACTATGAGTCACAACTACAGTGCACCCATTGAATCAATGGAACTCACCAGGGAATTAGCTCACCAAATCGACACCAATTCAATAGAGCTTCTTTAGTTGTGACTTATTGTTGGATTTCAACATCTCTCTCTCTCTCTCTCTCTCTCTCTCTCTCTCTGTGGGTGTGGGGGCTGCTTCATCATGTGTGAACATAGAGCCTGCATTCTATCTGATGTTGCTTCGACTCCAAGTGTCCATGGCAATGAATAGACCTTATTAGGATGCTATGTTTGCATTTGTGGAGTAAAATGCTTGTGTTTGTTCTTCTACTGCACACACACACACACACACACACACACACACACACACACACACACAC
>JAHTLZ010000237.1:7201207-7219903 GCA_023846285.1 Phrynocephalus versicolor | reverse complement strand
ACACACACACACACACACACACACACACACACACACACACACACACAAAGAGAGAGAGAGAGAGAGATACAATAATGGTAGGTCTGCATTGTTTTGGATGAATCTTTAAGGTGACACCATGCGTACTTCTATATTTCAGACTAAGCTGAAATAAACCAATAATAAGACTCCAGTCTTCTTCATGCTGTTTTTCATCTCTCTATTTCTTGCTGTGGCTCACTTCTGTCCTTTGTTTCAAACATCTTATGGCACCATCAGCCAAAGATGGTTACGAGAAATGCCCACAGGCTGGCATTTTGGAGCTGTTGTAATCCAATTGACATTTTGTGACTTGTCAATAGAAAAGATATTTTCAGACTGTAGGTCTTGCCTATCCAGTGTTTAAATCAACCTGGCAGTCTGAAGAAGAAATCCACTGCCCCCCCGATCCCCAAACAATTGTTCTGAGTCCTCATTCAGACTAGCAATGGACAAATTTGTTCATCTGACTGTATCTCAATTCTGAATTGCTCCAATCTCAAGGTTGTTGTTTTCTCCCCTTTTCATTACATGAGCACACATTTCTGGTACGTTTGTACAGAAAAAAAATGAAGCAACCAAAAAGGTCAGGTTCGACCCTGCACCAGCAAAGTTCAATACTTATATAATCTTTTCCAACACCGAGACAATCATTTCTATCTCCTGGCTATGTTCTTTTAAAAAGAAGGTGGGAGGTAGGGGAGTGGAAGTTCTATATCAGTGCCAGAACTTGGAAAACTTACTTGCTTGAATCACTACATCTGCCAGCCAGAATGTGTGGGATCCTGGGATCTGTAGTTCCCCCCAAAAGTAACTTTTCCAAGCTCTGATCAGCACAACAAGCAGGGTGAAACACACAGGTGGACACATGACACATGCTGCAATGCAGTTGCATTTAACTTTCCACTTCAGCATGCAGATCAGAAAACATTTTAATGCCCCCAAATTGGCTTAGGTCAAAATTCAAAATGACCTAAAATTACCCCTGTTTTCTTAATTCTTCTCCACCCCATCTCTCTCTCTCTCTCTCTCTCTCTCTCTTTTCAGACTTGCTCTTTCTCCTATTTCCGTCCTCCTGCTTCTGACGTTATTCTATGTGACATCTCCAAATAGCACTGTTAAATTGTGTGGCGCAGCCATAATATACACAGATCAGAAGGGTACATTGCACAGAAAAGTCTTATTAATCTCTCCAGAACAAAAGAATCTCGCCCTGCATATTGAACATCCTTGTTTCTCTTGCATTTAGTTAACCTGCTTGTTTTTCAGATATAGCAAATGAAGATGTGTGGAGTGGGATTGTGGTGGTGGTGGTGGTGGTGGTGATGGCACTGGTGGTGAGGGGAGGAGATCGTGCTAGAGCTAAACTGGTTCCACTCCTCTGCTTCTCATCATCTGAGCCAAGAGGAATAAAAACCAGTCTCTTGGCTTCAATGGGAAGCAATACCCATTGGGGGGATCATGAGCTGGGGGGTGTCAGCTGAGCCTAGGCCATTTAAAAGGAATGATTCAGGGCCATCAAGAAAGAAGATCCTGATTGAACATGCAACATTTTCTGGGGGAAGAAGCTGTTGTCCACTTTATTAATGAGGAGAAGAAGACAAAAAGAACAATGATGATTTCCCAAGAATTATTTCCCTGCTTTGTGGAACACAGTAGTTTTGTTGCTATGCAGCTTGGAAATGGAAGATATTTATGCAAGGCTGGTTGAGAGAGGGCAAATGAAACCCGAAAACACACTGAAGATGAAGGCCAACCACTATCTGAATGCTCATTCTCCTTGGGGCATTTTCTGCCCAGGGATAGAAGCAAGATGTCCTTGAGTTCAGCAAGAGACCTCTGGGACTTCAGGTTGGCTCTGTGGATAGGGCTGGTCCTATCTTTGGCAGACTAGGTCAGCTCTTTCAGGCAGATCTGGGGTGTCATGCAAAGGCAGCAGAGTGCCTGTTTTGGTTAGCATCACTACATTTTTACTGCCAGAGAGAGGGAGAGGTGTTTGTGGGGTCCTTGGTCTCGGATGCTGAAATAATTTGGCTCGTTTTTGGATGCTTTGTGTACCTTAACGCGGGTCAATGGAGAGCACTGCTTTATTATCTATCTATCTGTCACAGCAGGCAAAGAACAATCTCAAAAACCCTGCATCCCCCTCCTCCTGCTAAAGAAAAAAGTATCTTCAGCGTCAGCTGCATCACACCCAGTGATCTCCTCCAACAATGTTAAAGAGCATGACTGGATAAATCTGACCATTCCTCCCACGCTCGTTTTTTAGGCCTGTTTTCATCTCAGTTTTTCCCTCCACCAGATTTAAGAACTTCATGAATTTGCCCTAGTTCTTATATATTTAAAAGAACCAAATGAAACTCTTACTCATCTACAGTATGCTGGCCCATTCCACACATACAGTTGCTTCTCCTTAGAAGGGAGAAGACCTTGGCCCCACCTGCTATGGGGACTGAGACTCGGTATAGTTCTTAAGAAGTTGTCTTGTACCACATTAGACCATGGGTCCATGTGAGCTACTTCAGTACAGCCTACTTTTGCTATCAGTGGGTCTGCAAAGTGTCAGGTTTTTCCAGGCACACCTCAAGGACCGCACCTGGCAATACAGCTTCTGAGATATGCCCTGCGCCCCAGTTTGCATATAAGTAATGTGTTGTTCAGACTGAAAAGGCAGAACAGAACTAGATAGTTATGGAAGCAGATGGAAAGTTACTCTACTTTTATATTGTCAGACATCTGCTGAGCACATAGTTCTTACCATCTGTTGAGGTGACACCAAAAGGTAACAGTCTGATGAGTTGCTATTGCACTCCACTAAATTTCAAGAAATAGAAGCAGTCCTTCATGACTGTAATACCTGAAAATACAGAGGAAGAAATTAATTGGTTATGTCTTCCTGGAAGAAACAAGCTCTTTGAGGACACACACAACTACAGGTGCAAGCACTGAGTGTTCAGAACCCCTTTTAGGAATGGTATATATACCCATACTTGGAGCCAAGGTTGGGAACTACTGGCTTAGACAACTGCTTCCATCTGGTCATTTGTGAGTTTGGGGTTTGCATAAGCGATGGGATGGGCTATTTGTTTCAGCTCTGAAATGACATGCAGGAGCCCAGCTGGGGTTTGGAAGCTTCCAAAAGGCAATCAGCCAATCCCTTACCTTGCTCTGTGCCCATGCAGGGCTGAGCTCTAATGAGGAAGAAGCCTCCAATATCATCATTCCTTCTCCCTGACTCTGGCCAATCAGACAGGGAGGCAAGAGGATGCATTTCCCTGCACATCTCCTGATTGGCCAGTGCCAGGGAGAATGATGTCAGAGGCTTCTTCCTCATTGGAGCTCAGCCCCACATGGGCGCAGAGCAAGGTAAGGGATTGGCTGATTGTGCTTTGGGGGCTTCTGAACACCAGCTGGGCTTCCGTGTGTCATTTCAGAACCAGTAGCCCATCCCGAGGAGAGACAAAAAGCACCTGTGTGTATAGTCCTTGAGTCTTCTGTCCCTGCATGGAATCATAAAAGCACAAATGTCACATTCTAGAATGGCTAAGCACTAGGCATAAGCCTGCAAATCCTCACTCCAGCTCCTAATTTCTTTTCTCAGAGACATATAAAGTGGCAATCCTTTATTTATTTGCTTGGTTCTTCAGGCTTTAGAAGCTTCTGTACTTCACAAAACGCTCTGTGTCTTTTGTGTACAACACATTGAAACAAAAATACAAAAGATTATAGTAAAAATGGATACATCAATAAAACCATGGATGGAATTTCCCTTCCTTTCAGACAATGCACATCTGGAAAAGAAAAATCCTCACAGAATAACATAGGGGCATATCTAACCTCATGGGGAAGACCATCCATAGCATGGAAGCAGATACATTAAGAGCTGGTAATATCTAAGCAGGGTTTAATTAGGGTTTATACACCAGGACCCATCTGATAGGGCATTGCACAGGCCCTCAATCTGATTAGAAGGCAGTTTGGGCTCTAGGATGTACTGTATTGTGGTTTGGCCCCAAGCAGTCTGCAGTCCCATCTGGATTAATCTGTGCCTTGGCTCTCAGTCAGTTTGTAAGACCTTTATTGGAAAACCAAAATGATTATAATTCCCCCCTGCAATATTTGGTGAAATGATAGACACTGTAGATGGGAGCAAGTGTGCTGTATTTCAAATAGCTAGCTTCAGTCTGTTGCCTACTGTACATGCTTTAAAAGAAGTCAAATGAGGAAGGAAGGAAGGAAGGAAGGAAGGAAGGAAGGAAGGAAGGAAGGAAGAAGCTGTTAGTGTCCTCATGTGTTTAGAGCCCAGACACATGAGGTGTGTGGCTTGGATTGATGTGGGTTGAAGACAATGTCCCCTCTAGTTTTCTGCCAGTACTGGGTGGGACCCTGCCCCATGCATCTGGGGTTCTGGTCACATCCAGAACCAAATGGGTGGCAAAACTGGCTGCAGGTGTGTGGCACTGATGCAGTGCTGCATGGTCGCACACCTGCACAGCTTAGAGCAGGAGTGTTCAAACTTTTTGCAAGGAGGGCCAGATTTGGTGAGGTGAAAATGTGTGGGGGCCAACCATTCAGCCGCATTTGGCCCCCAGGCCGGTCTTTGGACAAGTCTCTATAACATGCAAGGAGGTGCGGAGGACACTGCAGCAATGGAGCTGGGAGAGGGTAGGCTGGGCAGGTAGCTGGGGGAATGGACAGAGGCAGAGAGGGCAGGCAAACGATAAAACTGCAAACTAACGCCTCCATCTGGCATGGGGAGGGGCCAGCTGGCGGGGATGCGAGACTGGCTGAGCCAGTGGGGGAAAGCCACCGCGGACCACTCAGAATTTGAAAACGGGCCACATTTGGCCCCCGGGCCTGACTTTTGACAGGTCTGGATTAGAGGGGACGTTGGTTGGAACCATCTCCCTTTGCTCAATGGATCTGGAAGCCCAATTCCATGCTTCCCTGCCTGTTCATCAGTTAGACTTGCAAACTAGACTAGCTTTGTCCATTCCATCTGGGTCCCAGGGAGGCCTTCATATCAGGGCAAGGTGGCAGGGCAGGGAGTCCACAAGACAGAGAAAGGGATAAGGTAGAACACTCCCAAAGATGTCAGGAGAGCTCTATTTGTATGTGTTTCCATAGAAGTAGGACTGTTCAAGACGAGGAAAGCGATGCAGATAACAGTTCTGAAAGGATGTGGGCTGTGAAACAAAACAAAACAAAATAAAGCAACTGACAACATAAAACAGTTCCCAAGTGTGGAAACATGATTTGGCATTCTAATATTAAAAACAAACCTACAAAGCCTGATCCTGGTCTCAGCAGCTGGCCCTTAATTGCGAAGGGAATGAGATGCTGCAAACATGCCCCCAACCACCCCTCCTGAGCCCCTAAACCTACTCCTGATCTTCTCCAGCAATCTTCTTCTCTAGGAGAACAGCCTGTCCTACACTTTCAAGACCAGCCCACTGCACCCTTGCCTGTGCTGAACGGTCAGTTTGGCTTCTATACATGAAGAACAGGAAAGCCTTGTTGTCCTTTAGCACAAGCAGCACATTGTTTACAGCTCGTCCCAGCTGACACAGGTTGTGGGGAGCATTGTTGTGTCTGGCATATGTCAGGGTTCCAAGGCCATGTCTCAAGCCATGACCTTGTTCTGGACACAGCTCAAGTCTCACTAAGGATGAACTCAACATGGTACAAGACTCACAAGCGGCAACTTTGCGAATGTGTTCTTTGAGGAGCAAAGAGCAGGCATGGGGAGAGGCACACAAGACTTGATGGGGAGGTCACCAGGGTATTAAACCTTTATGGTCCTGATCTGGAGAGGAGCTAATAGGATGTGTGGGTCTGCTCGCACTAGCCTTTGAGACAATTCTAATGATACTTCTTTAATTTGAACGTCATACAGATTAAGCACATCCGATCTCACTTGATTTTGGAAGCTAAGCAGGGTCGGCCCTGGTTAGTACTTGGATGGGAGACCACCAGGGAATACCAGGTGCTGTAGGCGCCTGGAGTAGGAACTGGCAAGCCACTCCAGTACTCCTGCCAAGAAAATTCCATGGACATGGAGTCACGTAGAGTCAGTCACGACTGTAACGACACAACACACACACACACACACAGAGAGAGAGAGAGAGAGAGAGAGAGAGAGAGAGATTGGCCCAAATCAGGCTAATTCAGTTCAGAATTTGGGATTTGTCCGAATCCAGTGTGCAGCTCTATTGTCCTGGGAGCAGCCCACCAGACAGAAGCCTCCAACAAAGGTGTTCCATGAGAACACCTGACAATAACTACCTAACTACATGCTGCAGTAAAGCTTCCTGACCAACTGCATTGGTGACTCCACATAGAGTGAGGAAATGTCAGACCACTTATCTTACCACTCAGGGAAAATATAAAATCAAGGTTATGTTCTGCACTATGGGCAGATCAATGGCAGACTGAGACAACCACTGATGCTGTAAGTTCCAAAGCCTTCTAGATGAAGTCAATGGTCATTGAAGTCAGCCAGAACGATCATCCTAAGGTGCTTCACCACTGCATCCAAAGTAGATTCAACCAGCTTGGTTTGGGAGGATGATGGAGAGCAGAGTGGATGGCACACCCATAGCACCCTCAATCTGTCTCTACACCCCAATCCAAGGTCCTCTAGAGTGACTGGGAAGGAAGCTAGAAGACTAATGGAGCACAGCAGTTCTCTGTGGGAATTATTCTGAGAAGCTCTCTAGGTCTACCTCTGGGGAGAATATTGTAAGGATTACACTGGAGAGCATCCATCTTCTGTGGGTTGCCAGCAACAGCTATTGTTCCCCTAGCAGTCATTCGTTTACCTAATTGCTCCTTTAAGCTTCAAAAAGCTTTATAATGCAAAGCATGTAAACAACACATATTTGCAACACTGTCATTCCAAAGGGAAGAATCCCTGGCTAGCAAGAGATTTTTCTTTCTATTTGGACAATAAGAAATGAAAGCTGGGCGTGCCAAAGGAAGTGAACTGTGTGTATGGGGGGGATGTAGTGTGTATAGTTGGGAAGCAGAAATTTCGCTATGTTCTTTTGCTGCATTTTTCAGACATCCACCTACATTTTCTTTGGAATTTCCTTTGTTCCCTGCCTGACAGGACCAGGAAACAGTTTTTCCACATATATTTTCTTAATGCATGAAAGTATTTATTCATTTTATGTGGTCTCTGTTTGGCCCCATTCATGAGCACATGTTTGTGCATATCGTTTTCAGCAGCATAATTTTAGCCTTCTAAATTTTAATTTGTGTGCATCCTTTTGTACAGATTATGGCTGAAATCCTTTCCCTGTAAGTTATGCCATGTAAAGTGGGTGATGTCATCAGTTTTGGCAATTTTTTAGAAATGAAAAATGTCTAACTCCCTCCCTGAAGGTCCTGAGACTCCTGTAGAATCCCTTTTCTCACGGGGAAGCTGTTGGGAGCCAATGAATATATAATTATCAGTCTTATACAGGCCAGACAGAATTACAACTTGTATTCATTTGAAAGAGCATATGACAAAATACGGCATTGCACCTATAGCTGACAAGATGTGCAAAGCCCAGCTGCATTGGTTTGATACAACCTGTGTGCTGATGAGAAAACTCTGTCCAAAAAGGGTCTCACCCTGGAGGTCTGTGGCTCCTGACTAAGGAGATGTCCAAAACAGCACTGGACAAACACCCTTGAGAATGACACGAAGCTATCCTGGGTTCACCCAGATGTAGACCATGACTGTGCCAAGTGGAAAGCCAAAACAAGAATAACACACCCCACCACCAAGTGGGACAAACGCTAAGGAAAAGAAAAAAGATGTATCTGAAACAGCATACAGTATTGACCTTGCAAATGAGTGGGTTCTTGAGATCTTGTGTGGTTCCTCTCCTGATGAATTGTGGGAAGTACAACCCCACCCTCTACCTTTAGTGCTGAATCCACTGATTTTTTTTTCCCTATTGTTAAGTTTAAGTCCTATCCAAAGTGAAGATGAAGCTCAAATGCACCCATCACTATCCACCAGTGCCTGGAACCACTTGAGTCTCTCTTGTGATCAGCCCTATTCAGGTGATCAAAAAGGCCATTTTAAAAGGATGAGCAGCCAGAATCCACTGCTTCATCCACTGCTGGTTGCTGTTTCCAGTTTGGTAATGATAGTCTGAAGAGACAGTCTACTTTTCATAAAGTTTGTTTGTGCAATATAGGAAACCATGATTTTTTTTTCAGGCATCCCAACTGTAAGGGGAGACCTCGTATGTAGGAGAATTGTTTCTCTTCTGAATGTCCCTCTTCTCAAAGAAACAATGAGAGGTAGGACATTGGGCTAGAACTCTCTCCCTGCTTAGCCTCTCAGAATAACCCACCCATCAATTCATTTAGGATCCCAATAATCACAAAGTACAACCTTTAGAACCAGATCTTGGCCATGGCTGAAGGTTGTGATGGTCTGGAGTTCCATTGGATCTCCATCTATAGTTGTAAGTAACCACTAACTGTTCTGAGCTTCCCAAGCTCACTGTAGCTCCATACAGAACATTGGCACGTCTCTCCTCTCCCCACAGTTTGTTGGCACCCTGACTTCTTCTTAATGGATAATAATGATAGGGATTTGGCATGAACTGCAGCTCAGCAAATGGATCAAAGATCTTGGCAGTGGATCCACAGTGGATCTTGGCAGAACAAGCAATGTGTCAGCAGCACAATGCTGCCTTGCCTGATGGAGTCATGCGTGGCTTGGCGTCAAAAGAGTACAGTATTGCTGATCTGGTTCCTGTGGCAGTATTTGAGAGGCATAAGAAGAATATCTCAACTCCTCTTTGCTCCTGCCACAAGCATTTTTGAATGTTTAATAGTGGCTACCTTATGAGAGCATGTGTGACAAGTATTTCCAAGCCTTTGCAAGGGTTCAAGAATGCTCCTTGGTAGCTGCAAATCGGACTATAGCAGGGTTTATATTGGACTGGCATCAGGGCCAATTCAAAGTTCTGGTGAGCACTGGGAGGGGATTTAATAGTGTGAGCCCCTTTCTTCTCCCTCCCTTTCTCTTAAAAGGTTCCCCACACACGTGTGTGCCAGTCATGTCCGATTCTAGGGGCGGTGCTCATCTCCGTATTCAAGCCGAAGAGCCAGTGTTGTGCAAGTCCATGGCTACGTGGCCAGCATGGCTGCAAGGAAACACTGTTTTATCTTCCCGCTTTTTACAGTGGTACCTATTTATCTGCTTGCATTTTTACATGCTTTCAAACTGCTAGGTAGGCAGGAGCTGGGGTTATCAGCAGGAGCTCGCTCCGCTGTGTGGCACCCGGGATTTGTACCACTGAGCTGCCAACTTTGCAGCCAACAGTTTTCAGAGCCTTAGTGTGCTGAGCCACCACGCCCCTTTCTCTTACCTCCCATCTAAATAGGTCACACAACATGAGCAATATAATATAGCATAAATAAGACTAACTTGCTCAGGGCACCTTGGTAGCAGTCAATAAGGGAACAATGCTTAGGTAAACAAACAGCAATGAAAAGAAAGTCCAACTTATGACCATATGCAAGCCTTCAGTACTAGCAAACACTCAACTGGCCAAGCAGGCAGAAAACAACCCTCCCAAATTTGGGTCTGGGGGTGTGGGTGCGGAATTGGAACAAAGTCTTCTGCTTTTTCCAAAGGGTGCATCCCCTGCAGAATTTGCTTGGATCTCTTTTCAAATAAACCAATTGTGTTATTGCCGTGTTTGAGGACACCTCTCCTGCAGGCACTCAATCCGCCATGGCCAATTCATCCCGATATTTAACAGCAGGAGAGAAATCAACCGTTCGATGCAAATGGCGTGGAGCAATACCTTACGCTTGAAGTCAATTTTAAAGTTAAAAATGTAGAAGAAAAAACAATCCCACTCGAACCCACTACATTTGAAAGGCTGATCCCACAGCCTCTTCAGTCCTCACAGAAAAAATAGAGTGAGAGACAGACCAAGCCGGACTCTTGGCAGCTCAGTTTGGCAGTTTGAACCCAAACATGCAGGGAAGGTTTTCCTTGGAAAGCGTCAAGGGAACAGCCAGCTGGAGCCACTGGAGGAGTTGAGAGAAGAAAGGGATTGTGTTCTAGTCACACCACTGGGATCAGCGGCTTCTCTTTTCCCTCCCCCCCCCCCACTAGAAAAGTCTTGCAGTGGTTGGTCTTCACACTCACGCTGCAACTCTACCTCCACTTAACACTAGGGGTTCCTCTCCAACTGGGCCCCAGGCTGTGATGCAGGGTTGAGGAGGCATATCAGCAGGTGGCCATAAAGAAGAGGAGAGGCAAGGGGGGAGGAGGAGGGTAAGCTGCTCCTGGTTTCTCTCACTTTCTGGCATATGCATTTTGTGGTGAGATACCAGCCCGGAGATGGGCAAGGTGGCATCTCTCCCCAGTGCAGCTGCCTCCCCACCACAGACCAGGTGATGCAAAGAGTCCTCCCCATTTGGGGCCATCCAGCCAGCAACCAAGAAGGTTTTGCACCCAGGGGTGTGGCCTGGTGGAGAGGAATGTGCCCAGCTGGCCAAGGTACCAAGTGCAGCTACCACTTCCACAATCCAGAAGCTCAGCTTCTGTCCACTTCTTGTGCCCGTCCCCGCTGCCACGGCCCAGCCAAGCACTGCAAAACAGTCTCTGGGCTTCAGTACCACCCAGGGCATTGTGGGAACCCCGTGGGTCTGCTGAATAGTTCCAGTCCATAGCGGTGATGGTGAGTAGCAATGTGTAACCCTGGGCTCTTTCTTTTTAGGAACTCACCCCAGGAGCAAGCCTGCCAGTAGGGGGCAGAGCTGGAAGCTTTGAGATGGTGCTGAGCACCACACCCTTTGGGCTTCCATGGTGTCATGGGGAGGTGTGACTGAGCAAGGAAGGAGAAGAGGAGGAGGAGGTATCCCCTCTCCCCTGCTGTGAGACTCTACAGACCAGGTGCTCTGGAGAAAATGCCCACATTGCCCTCTGAATAAAGCAGCCCTGACTGGCATGTTGAATCCCTGGATCCATGTGAGGTGTAGGGCCCAGAATTTAGAAAGGTAGTGTTAAAAGTAATTAGGTATCACTTCCATTAAAGACCCCCTCAAAATGCAAAAAGCAAACTGTGCTGCTTATATACCCCCCATAGCACTAACAGCACTCTCTAGGCATTTTAAAAGTTAATTATCCAGGCTACCTATTACCCCTCCCCAACCCCTCCTGCAAGATGGGCACTCATTTTACTCACCTTGGAAGGATGAAAGTAGTTAGCGTCTGTTTATTAGAATTACTTTAAAGCACCTTTTTACATTCCTGTTTCTTAAAATTAATTAAAATACATACTTTTTGTTACTTAAAAGTAGACATGGGCATGAAATGAATAAAAAAATGTTTCATTATTTGTTATTCATTTTGTTACGTAACAACACAGATAACAAACAGCCGCCTCAAAGGAAAACAAAATAAAACAAAGCTGAAATTTCCATTTCGTTTGGTTTGTTTTTTGTCCCCCACCCCTCTGGCATCTCTTACCTCCTGAGGTCCGGGTCAGTGAGGCCTCCTGGCCACCCAGCACCACTCCTGCAGCTGACTAGCCCCCGGAGAGGGTGTTTCGGAGGCCTCATGCTGGCTGCCCGGATCCCAGAGCAGCTGGAGCCAATGAGAAGCCTCCGCAGAGGGGGCTTCGGAGGCCTCCTGCCACCTGGTGTGGCCACTGCTGGGGCTCCGAAGGTGGCAGTGGTATGGTCTACCATTGCCCAGCACAGCCGCTGCCCGGGCTCCAGAGGTGGCAGCGGTGAGGTCTACCAACGATCCACCACGGAGCAGCCTGGAGAGGCTGCACAGAGCCTTCCAAAGGAGGCAGTGAGGCATACTGCTGCCCGGCAAGGCCTCCGGCCACCCAGAGTGGCCGCTGCTGGGGCTCCAGTAGGCAGAGGCAGTAAGATCTACCAACAATCTGCCAAGGTGCAGCCTGGCAAGGCCACAAAGAGGCTTCCAAGCTGGAACCCAGCCAGCCAGCTGGAGTGGCCGAGCAGCTGCTAGGCCGGCCTAGGCCCCCTGCCACTGCTGCCAGTGAGGTCACCCAGACCAGTTCATTTTGGTTCAGTTCGCACACATTTTTGTTTTAAAACTTCGTACAAAACAAAATGAAACAAACTGGGGGCGAAACAGAACAAACTCAACCATTGTTTGTCTGTTTTGTCCCCACCTCTACTTAAAAGCAATGAAACCCAGATCCCTTCTATTCAGCGGCACAAGACACAGCCCAAGTCAGCACTTAAACCAGATGGTGTCTTTCGTACATCATTTAATGAGAGTTTATACCCTCAGAATGAAGTCATCATTTTCATCATCATCATCAGCTATCAGGTCATTTCTGACATATGGCAACCCCTTTTCAGGGTTTTCCAGGTAGAGAATGTTCACCATTAAAGATGGGCACGAAACAAATAAAAATTCATTTTATTATTCGTTATTCATTTTGTTGGGTAATGCTATTTATATGGCTGCGCGGCCATATAAATCATGGCTGCGCCCCCTCCACCGCCTGCCTGCTCAGCCGTCGATCCCCCGCCCACCCTCCACTTTTAATATGCGATAGTGATGCTTTGCTGGTCGCTTCGGGGCCGGATGGGAATTTTTGACTGCTAATCTGATTGGCCGAGAGTGGCAGCGTGTTTTCGCCCATCCCACCAGACACATGTGGAGACAGGTTGTACAGCCCAATGGTCACAATTTGGCGGGTAGTGCAATATAATATTAAACATCATGCTGATCTCTATAAAATAATCAAGGTCCTCGGCAGTCCTATCGTAATAATAACCAGTTTAGGTAGCTGGTAGGCTTCAGTAATAATAACCCCAATGTGATCAAGTGGACTGCCTAGAAATTGGGAATGGGGGATGCCCAAAACACTCCGGCATCCTCATTGCATGCATAACTGGCTGCAATAAATTTCTTCAGAGAGTGGACCTTATAAACCTTACCCATTCCATTTATTGCGCTACTTCACAGACCCTCCTATAAGTTACTGTTGAAGTTAATAAAGTTATTACCAGTTCCTGTAATCAATAAATTGTGGCCCTTGTTTAAACCAAGCCTAACGTGTGTCGCCTCGTTATTGCTGACTTGCCTGGCAAAGCAAGTTCTTATACGTTTGGCAGACATGGTTTTGCAGACATTTTTCAAATGTTCCATACAGTATGTTGATGACTGCATTTCCCCAGATAGAACACACCACATCACAAACCTGGAAACGTACCAACGGCTAACTTCAAATTAACTGGATATCATGCCTAGTTCTGTGTTTGGTCCAGGAGATGCCAAACTGGGTGAATTAATTTCTTAAAAACTTAAAATCACTTGATAGAAAGGATTCCGATACTGTACATTTTCAACACAGACTGCCTAAGGCTGCCCAGTAGAAGCTGGAAAAGGGTGAGCATATATATGAGGCAATTGTTCTAATGACTGCATTGCTTCACCTCCCCTTAAGCTATTGCTCTGGGCATTTTCCATCCTTCTAGAAAGTCACTCTACTGATAAAGCTTCCACTGTGTCTGGGAGCCCCTGCCAGCTGTTTTGAGAATAGCTTAGCCACTTGAAACTTCCGACAAAGCTTTCTTTCTTTCTTTCTCTCTTTCTTTCTCTCTTTCATTTGAGGGAGGACAATTAGCACCAAATAACTTCCTGCCACATCTGATAGCCTGCTGTGAAAGAGAAGTCAGAGGCATGGGAATGACTGACAACCCAGATGAAAATATAATCACAGAGATCTTAATTCACAAGCCATGCTGAGTGGGTGGTGGTAATGGAATGGGACACCCTGTTCCCTTAAGCAGGTAGTGCCTTAATAAACACCACAGCACATGCAGTCAGCAGGGCAGAATGCATTCAAACTGCAACTCCAAGCTAATGGTTTCTTCAAAAATCATTGTTATCATGATTAATCTGTTTTTTCCCCAAAAGCAACAACAATTCTTAGTCATGTCAGGATTGATTAGAAAATAGAAAATAGAAATGCTGAGTGGGATCTGTTCAAGATCGAATTAAGAAAAGCAGAATAGGAACTTGTCTTAGAATTGGTTGGCATTTTCACGTAGGGAAGGATTGTATCTTGGAAAGACCTCAGCCTTCATTGACCAAGCATAAAGAAAGGACAATATAGAACAGGGACACAGAAGAATATGTGAGGTCAACCACATGGTGTATTGGGGTTTTTGCTTCACTCTTGTTTATAACTGCACTATTGGTATATCTCACTTTTCCTTTGAAGAACTCAAGAGATATGTCATTTTCACCCTCTCTCATGTATGTATCATTTTTTTCAAACCCTCAAGCAAGGTCATTCAGGTTCTTCAAGATGCAGTTCACCACTCCAACCACTGCATAAAACTCACTTTCTGCTGCTGAAAGAAATCAGCTTGGTTATTCTCTGTGCTTTCAAATACTGCCATCAAGCCTTTGCTTTCCCATTAGCAGTAGAAGCTGTGAAGAGGTCCAAAGGACAGCAGACTAGAGATGGGCACGAAATGAACTTTTTTCGTTTCCATTATTCGTTATTCATTTTGTTATGTAACAAAACAAATAACAAACATTGTGATGAAATTGGAACGAACCAAACAGAACCATGAAAATTAGGTTTGTTACATTTTGTTTTTCATTAATGGCGACACGCAATGAAATGAGCTGTTTTAAATATTAAAAAACGCCCTGGACATCCATAAAAATGCAGCGATAATTATTTATACTGTCTGATAATACCTACCGGGGGGTCCTTAAAACGTTTGTTTTTGTCTTCTCCCATCGCAATACATTTTTCTTTTCCCTTTAAGGATGACACAAAATGGATGCCAGCCACTCTAGCCACAAAATGGAGGCAAGCCATGTGATGGGATCATGTAAATTATTGGACAACTTTAACCAATAGCATGCCCAGGTTGCAGACTGGGCAGGTCTGGCAGCCACAGAGGGCATAAAAAGCTCTGGCAGCCCTCGTCCTCCTTGTAGTCTCCTCAACGAAAAACAAAAAATGAAAAACCAAAACACCATTTTTTTGATTCGTGCCCATCTCTACAGCAGACCTCTAGAGATCAAAGTAGGCATTAGGGGAACTGCTTCTTCCCTTACAGTATATTAATCAGTTTTTTTTCCTACAAGACGATTTCATTCTGGGTATTCAGACATGCAAATCTAGTCCATGCTTACCATCCAGTGACTATGTCCCCCTGCTCCATCATAGGAGGAGAAAATAATTTTTTGGTTGTTGTTCAGCTGTATCTGACTCTTCATGAACCCATGGACCAGAGCATGTTAGGCCCTTCTGTCTTCCACTGCCTCACGGAGTTTGGTCAAATCCATGTTAGTTGCATTCATGGCATCATCCAACCATCCAAAGTACCCTCACAGGTACATTTCATGGGAACCCATGAAAGGGCCTTCTCAACTGCTGCACCAAAACTCTGGAACTCCCTCCCACTAGAGGCCAGGACTGCCTCATCTCTGTTGTCCTTCTGGACCTTTCTCTTCAGGCAAGTTTTCCCTGAATAATGGACTACCATGTGTATTTTACATGCATCTCTAGGTTCACTTAGGGCCTTTTCACACGACCCCTAAGATCCGCTGGCCACTTAAATTCGGACCAGAGATCTTAGGGGTTCGTTGCTCTTCCTTCCTCCCCACCACTCCGCACTTCCTTGCTCCTGTCTGCGTGAGGGGAGGGAGGAAGAAAGAGAGGAAAAAATGCAGGCTCACCTCTGAAGCTGCCCGGAGCTCCGTCGTCCTAATTCCTTCTCTTCTGTTTGCTTTTTTCCCCTCCCACCCCTTCTCTTAAAGGGGCGGGAGGCAAAAAAACCACAAACAGAAGCGAGGAGAGCCCTGCACTGACCAGATTAAATCCGGACCTGGAGATTTTCACCCTCCTTGAGCAGGTACAAGAAAAGTGTTCTTGGACACGCTTAGGTGGGCGTGGTGGCATTTAATTTCCTGCAAACTCCGGAGCTGGTGGGGAAACAATTGTAAGCTCCGGAGCTTGCAGCCATTTGCTGCGGAGTTTAGGGGTCATGTACAAAGGCTTATAGACTTTGTGTTTATAACTAATCATAACCTTCAAAGCAAAAAAAGGAGTTGAGTTACATGATGAAGGACTTTAAAAGAAACCTCCTGGTATAGCACATCTTTTACCATGTCTGAACTTCTGGTACCTGCTTTGAAGAAGGGTGACTTACACTCGAAAGCTTGCAATGTTGCTTTTTTATTTTTAATAGTGGCCTATAAGGGTATCACCTGTAACCTTGTAGCTTTAATGTAATATTATCTATTGATGCTGTCAGATGTTTCTCAATTTCTTGTTCTCAAATACTTGAACATGTCTTAATTGTACTGGACTGTATATTATCCCTCATTACTTAAACCACCTTGGGTCCTTTTCTAGGGAGAAAGGCAGGGTGAATATACTCTAAAATAAATACAATAAACAAATATCTCATTCTCTGTTGTCTCCTTTTCCTTTTGCCTTCAATCTTTCCCAACAACAGGGACTTTTCCAAGGAGTCCTCTCTTCTCATGAGGTGGCCCAAGTACTGGAGCCTCAGCTTCAACATATGTCCTTCCAGTGAACATTCAGGGTTGATTTCTTTCAGGATGGATAGGTTTGATCTCCTTGCAGTCCATGGGACTCTCAAGACTCTCCTCCAGCACCACAGCTCAAAAGCATCAATTCTGCGGTAATCAACCTTCTTTATAGTCCAGCTCTCACTTCCATACATCACTACTGGAAAAAATGTAGATTTTACTATTTGGACCTTTGCTGGCAAAGTGATGTCTCTGCTTTTTAAGATGCTGCCTAAGTTTGTCATCACTTTACTCCCAAGAAGCAGGTGTCTTTTAGTTTCGTTGCTGCAGTCACCATCTGCAGTGATCAAGGAGCCCAAGAAAATAACCTCTGTCATTGCCTCCATATCTTCCCCGTATTTTCCAGGAGGTGATTCCCCTTCTATTTGCCAGGAGGTGATGGGACCGGTGGCCATGATCTTAGTTTTTTTATGTTGAGCTTCAGCCCATTTTTTCACTATCTTCTTTCACCCTCATTAAGAGGCTCTTTAATGCCTCCTCACTTTCTACTATCAGAGTAGTATCATCTGCGTATCTGAGGTTGTTGATATTTCTTCCAGCAATCTTAATTCTGGCTTGTGATTCATCCAGTACTGCCTTTCACATGATGTACTCTGCATATCAGTTAAAAAGGCAAGGTGACAGTATAAAACCTTGTCATACTCCTTTCCCAATTTTAAACCAGTCAGTTGTTCCATATGCAGTTCTGACTGCTGATAAGGTGGTCAGGCACTCCCATTTCTTTAAGAACTTGTCATAGTTTGTTGTGGACCACACAATCAAAGGCCTTGGCATAGTCAATGAAGCAAAAGTAGATATTTTTCTGGAACTCTCTAGCTTTCTCCATAATCCAGTGCATGCTGGCAATTTGATCTCTAGTTCCTCTGCACCTTCAAAATACAGCTTGGAAAACTAACAGCCCAGAAGACATTAATACTTCATGTTTTCAATGAAATGAACTCTTATTTACAGAAGCATTAACTCATATTTGAAAATGTTTCTCACTTTTCAGATGATGGTTAACATGGGTTGTTAAAAATACATATGCAGATTAAAAAAAACCTCTGATAAGCAGCGGATTGTATTTCTATAGGATCAAGCCGATTTAGATAAAGGTTCAGTCATATACCCATATTTTGATAACCAAGAACTGAAGTCTCTTTTCCCTGAAAGAAATATATTCTCTGCCCCAAATGCATTCTGGCAGGCTCATGGGATAATCAAAATAAATAGAAAAGACCTCTGGGTAGGGGGATGCACCTTTGGAGGAAAGAATATTTTCTTCCCTAGAAGGTGCGTGTGGTTTGATTTTTCTTTCCTCAGTGGAATGAGGATAAACGTTGAAATATTGAAATGTCATACTGGAATGAAGATATGGTCTTTGAGCAACTCGGCTGCCTATTTAAATTTTCATGGGTGAATTTACACACACAGCCACCCATCTGTGTAGGCCTTTATTGCATGGCCTTGGGTTTATCATGCAATAGGCTCACTTCAGTGGAAAATGGAACAGAAGGTTAGAATTGGGCTACCCACCCAGGCATGGTTTTGACCCCCACTGTCACACTGAGAGCCTAGTCCACCTGGTGTGGATGTATTTATGTTCAGTTACATGAAGGGTGGCAAGAACAGCCAAAACTATTTTCTGCAAGGAGAGGGGAATCATTCTATATCTGTCCCATGAGAGCTTTGCAATGCATCCTTTGGATGGAGCATTTGAATGTTATGCTATAATACTCAGTAGAGATGGGCATGAAACAAACTTTTGTTTCATTATTCACTATTCACTTTGTTACAGAATGAAATGAATAACGAACCTCAGAGTGGCTTTAGAACGAAACGAAATGAACAAAAAAAGTGGTTCATTTTGTTTCATTTCGTTAATGGCGGCGGAGATGCATCCTACCTGGTGCTGGTCCTTCCTGGGCAGTCCAATCTTCCTGGCTGCAGGGAGGGGACGACCAGAAAAAAAAGGCTGACCGGCCATGCTACAGCTGTAGTATGGGCCACGTAGTCGGCAGTAAAAAAAAGTACAACAAAACAAAACAAAACAAAAACAACAACAACAACAACAACAACAACAACAACAACAACAACAACAA